>CM027118.1:64125383-64584072 GCA_015476505.1 Urochloa ruziziensis
GCGGGGAGAGACCCTCCCTTTCCCGCCTCCGGTTCTCCTTTTGGTGTTCGTCCCTCCGCCGCTGCTTCCGGAGGCGCGTCTCTTTCTCCGCGTCCTTACGCGCCTTCTGCCGCTCGGCGTTCAGGCGGTTGGCCTCGCGGACGTCAGGGAGAGGGGGAGCCGATCGGTGCCCTTTGTGGGTCAGCCCCTGAGAATACAAAGTTAATCGCTTAATAAACTCGATACGAGCGCGAAACGGTTCGAAAGGAGAAGGGAAAATACTCACGAAGGTGAGGTAGCCCTCGTCGGGGCGCATCTTGATGGCCCAGAGGACGTCGTCCTCGACCGCCATCTTGGTGCAGTCCACGGCGCGCCGCGCCCGCTGGGCCGCCTCCGCAGCCGAGTGCGGCTCCTGGGCCATCCTCGAACCCTCGAAAGGGGCCCTCGACGTCAGCTGGTAGATGGGCAGGCTCCTCTGCATGAGAGGAACCACCCGCCGCTGGTGGAAGTTGGCGATGACGGCGGCGGCGTTTAGCCCCTTCTTCGCTAGGGATCGAAGCGCCGTGGTGAAGATCCCAAGCTTGTCTTGACGAGCTTTGGGGGAGACCCCCCAGCTCCATGCGAGCGGCTTCTCCGCCACGATCTTGTCAGTGTAGGGGGGGAGGAGGTTACCGTCGTTACGCAGGTAGAACCACCCCTTGTCCCAGTCCGCGTTGTTGGACGTCATGGTGGTGGGGATGTAGAGATCTTTTCTCCCTTCCCACAGCTGGAACATGACGCTGCCGGCGCGGACAAGCCTCCGCACCCCAGTGGCCCCAGTGGCGACGGTGTGGAGCTCGGCCCGGAACAAGTGAATCCACAAGTCCCAGTGCACCGGAACCCCCAGGTATCCCTCGCATACCGCGACGAACACCGCCGCCTGGGAGATGGCGTTCGGGGCGAAGTTATGGAGCTCCACCCCGTAGTACGTGCACAGAGCGCGGATGAAATCCCCGGGAGGAGATCCGAACCCGCGCTCGTGCAGGCGAGCCAGGCTCACGACGTAGCCCTGGGGTGGAGCCGGCACCCTGTGCGAGGATGGCGGCGCCATCCACTCTGGCTGGCCGGCGGAAGAGATCTTGGGGAGCAGGCCTCTCGCAACGAGCGACTCCAGGTAGCTCTTGTCGGCGGTGGACGGGCTCCATGGGGCAGCTTCCCTCAAGGTCACCATGGCTGAGGAAGGGGAGTGAAGATGGATTGGATCTAAGCTCTCGAGGGCTAGCGAGCACGAAGAGACGGAGGGAACAAAGGTTTGAGCTAAGGTAAGGGAGACTGACCCCTCCTCTCCCCGTATTTATCGACGAAATTTTACCAGGCCGCGGGTAAAGCGCGGCTGCGGGCACGCGTTAACTCCGCACTTAACCCTGTCGCTGACAAGTGGACCCCGCAAACGTGGTGGGCCAACATAAAGGCACAATTATGACTGTGGCCGCCCGAGGCGTCGCGAAGTCTTGTAGCGCATCTAATCCAACCGCCCCGCCAGCGCCGCTCTCGCCTGAAAAGGCGCGCCACTGCGACCTGGCCGCGCCACGTTGGCCATGACTGCCTGACCGGACGCCTCGGACCCCGCCCCAACCAAACCGCCAGCGAATATTCCCTCGCTCCGCACCAGCACAGGTAAGGCATATATCGCTCGAGCTTTACTGATCAGGGGGTCGAAGCCTGGCTCTCGTCGAGAGTTCCGACAGGCTCTCCAGATCAAACAGAGTCAGGGGCGAACGGGGCATGCACGAACACGCTCAACCTCGAACAAAGGCCTCAAGGTCTCGAGGATGCCCTGATCCGCGTTCAAGGCTGAACAAAGGAGGCCAGTTGAAGGATCCCAACGAGGGAGCGCATCGAGCCCTCGGTCCTAACGAATGGGACCGAGCCTTGCCTGGCGTACCTTTGTAAGCTTGTTCTGTATGAGACGTGTCTCCGGACCACGAGCCGACCCTAAACGAACAGGGCACGGACGTCCACTTGAACCACCCGCTAACAGCTCACCGACACGTCCATGACTCGCGGCCCGCTCATGGGTAGCATGGAACTGTGTCCCCCCTCCTCCCGTGACGGGGCGACGAGGGTCGAAACTCATGGTCAAAGGCCTCGCGAAATTGGCCGAGTCAGGGTTCGGTCCATAAGGGACGACCCATGATGGCTCGAGACAAGACAACCTGGAGTCTAAGGGCGAGAACAAGACCTTGGACGATGCAATTCACTCCTCCAAGGCCTCGGGGGCTACACCCGCGGGTGCGCTAGCGCGCCCCCACGGAAAGTTCCGCGAAGGGACCTCGAAGCACCAAAACTTCAGAAAGAACACTAACCCATGCAGGTCTGACACTCATCACTGCATGGCCTCGGGGGCTACTGTCGGTGCCAATCCTGGGAGAGGCCCTAAGACAACAGTAATCACCAACTAAACCGCTGGAACCAATTAACCCGGCGAAAAACAAGTGCGGAATTCTTGATCCGCTGTCGAGCTCGAGGGTGCCCTGCACCCCTCGAGCGAAGCGGAACTCCGCCTCGCTCGAGACTCCTCGCTCGAAGCCCGGAGGCCGCTCTCAATGCCTAACTCCGCCTCGCTCGAGACCCCTCGCTCGCAGGGCCCGCTGACGGCTCACCTACCCATGGACAAGAGCATTTAATGGCTCCGCACGGCCTTGGGCGAGGAAGTCAAGCGACAAATCATCAGCCCATCCCCGGTCATCTCCGCCAACCCCCGACACCGTGTGGTCATTTCCGACACCGTGCGGTCATCCTTGACTCCGTGCGGTCATCCTCTACGCTGTACAGCGTGATGGACCTGTGTGGCGTCACGAGCCTGGGCGATGTGACAGCCCTGTACTGTCACGCTCCCCTGTTCTACCAACTCCGGTACGGGGACCCCTCGAATGGACAGGGGGAGCCCTCGAACGGGTCCATGGCCCGATGTACTTGATGATGACGACCCACGCCAGCCCATAAAATCAGGAGCACAAGGAGCGTGCGTCATGTACAGGGGACGTCGCGCCATGCGCCAGAACACCATACGCCGGGAAGTCGCCTAGTCCGACAACACGAGCCAAGACAAGAGTCACGCCCGCAGTCACGCCCCGTCGTACGCCGTCACTGTACTAAGTACTGTACTTTTACTGTTTGTAACTGCCCCTCTTTGAACTATAAAAGGAGGAGGCAGCCCCATAGAACAAGGAGGCCACCAGACACACTCGTTCACACACTCGTTCACATACTCACCACTCAGTTCATCAAGCAACCCAACTCTCACTCGTTCTAAGGGACCTGGAGGCCCATCCTCCTCTCCCGCCAAGCTTGTAGCCCCCTACTACGAGCACCCCCCCGGTGCAAGGCAATACAAGTGCGCAAGCACACCCTGCTGGACGTACGATCGGAAGATCGGAACCAGGATAAACCTCGTGTCACCACATTGCCCTTGCATCGACCATCGAGAGACGGGACACAGCGCACCTTTCTGCAGGTGTTGGACCCCGCGCGGTTCCGACGCCGACAACCCGGGATGAAAAAACAAAGGACACATGGGCTTTTATATGGGGAAATGAAAGCTACTCCTCCAACAGGCTTTATAAGCTAGCATTCTCTAGGTTGCAAGTTCCAAAGACTTTCTCTTGGATTTGGAAATCAAAATGCACTCCAGATTAAAGTTCTTCACCTGGCTCTTAGTAGTGGATAGACTCAACACAAAGGACGTCTTGCAGAGGCGTCGATGCAATGTCCAATCAGGTAACCAATGTGTCCTATGCAACCACCACATAACTGAAGATAGAGACCATGTCTTTTTTCCAATGTTGCGGATAGCCCGCTATAACCCCGCTATAGCCTCACTATAGCCCCTGGAGAGAGGTGCCGAGACGATATCCTTGATTTTAGGGCTATGGCCGCTAACGGGACTATAGAGGGAAATAGCACTGCTATGTGCATAGCCTTTTAGGGCTATGGCTGCCGCTTGCTTCATGACGATGACTCAGACTAAGTGATTCACTGCTAGTGATGTGTGCCGCAGTGATGGCTTGATGCTGATGGCATAAGACCCTAAATTGATGGAGTTATGAACTCAATTTATGTTGAACTTGTAATGTGTGACATATCTTGTGTGTTTTGGCTTATTTGTCATGTTTGCTTATGTAGTGCACTCAAATATTTCCTGAAATTGGTTAAACATGTGCTGAGATATGGTAAATTCTGATATTTTTTGTGCAAAACGCTATATGCTATAGCCTCGCTATAGCCCCGCTATAGCCTCTATAGCCTTTCTGGCACGCTGCCGCTAAAATCCATAGCCCGCTATCCGCAACATTGCTTTTTTCACTGCTCATTTGCAAAACAGTGTTGGAACATGATCAACTTCAGATGGCCGATGAATGTAACAATACATGAGTGCATTCCAAGGTGAAAGCTTGACTCCAACCTGAGCTTCTTAATGGATGTTTTTTGAGTAAATTTCACTGGGGGTCCATTAACTTTTGCCCCCGTCCTATATAGGTCCATCAACTAAAAAACTGGTCGTCTGGGTCCGCAAACTATTAAACAGGGGCACTCGAGGTCCAAATCTGTCCACCAAGGCAGTATTAGCCAGCGTGGCAACTATTTGTAAAAAACCCCTTCATCTCTCCTTTCTTCTTCAACCCATACCCCTGCCTCCCCTGCGCCCAGCTCGGCGTTCGTTGACTGGCGGGGCCAGGTCCGGCGAGCCTCCTCCGGCCGGACTGTCTTGTCCTGTGTCCACGCCGGCCGCGACCCTTGACAAGTGCCCACGGCGGCCCTTGCCTGTGCCTGCGGCAGTCGCATCGGTCGGCTACAGACGACGCGGGATCCTCCGGCATGGCGGTCGTACACGGCGGCGCAGCGCTGGAGGCCGAGAAGGTCCTCCTCCGTCCCTGCAACCTCGCTGCGGGCTTGATGCCACCGCCGCTCCTCCTCCTCCGCCCCCTGCTCCTTCTCACCGTGGAAGCTAGAGGCCCCTGCGTCGGGGAAGGACGGTCCAGATCCGAGGCCTCCGCGCCTGCTGAGCTCGAGGCCGTTGCGCCGGTTAAGCTCGAGGCCCCCGTGCCGGCGGCTCCGCCCCGAGATCTCGCGGAGGAAGGGGCATGCGCCGCCACTGTTGGTAGAGGAAGGGGTCGACCGGTGGCAAGCAAAGAGGAGAGGGAGGCGACAGAGAGAGGAGATGGAGCATAGGGAGGCAGCGGAGAGAGGAGAGGGAGCAGGGAAGGGGGCGGCGGAGAGAGGAGAGGGAGCAGGGAAGGGGGCGGCCGAGAGAGGATAGAGGAGAGAGAGAGGAAGGAGGGGTGTGTGTTGAAGAAGAAAGGAGAGATGAAGGGTTTTTTTTTGCAAATAGTTGCCACGCTGGCAGTGCCACGCAGCCTTCGTGGACGGATTTGGACCTCCACCGCCCCTGTTTAATAGTTTGCGGACCCAGATGACCAGTTTTTTAGTTGACGGACCTATATGGGACGGAGGCAAAAGTTAATGGACCCCCAGTGAAATTTACTCATGTTTTTTTTATCATAGTAGCATGGGAGATATGGACACTTAGAAATGCATGCAATGATTTTTTATGGTGCTAGGGCTACTTATTGTCTTTGGGCTTTGAAGTTCAAAGAGCAGAGCTTCTTCGGGTTAGGGAGGATCATAGAATGAAAGTTAAACAATGGCTAGTCAATACTCTGTAATGTGCTACTAACCTAACCCAACACCCTTGTAATTCCACCCCCTGTAAGTATTTCGCCTAACCCTTAATATAAAAGTAAAGCGTTCTGGGGAACTCCTCCACATTTTTTCCTTCAAAAAAAACTTGTGTCTATGTGCCATTCGGGTCCCTAAACTCTCAAAATACATATTTAAATCTTAGCATTTGTCACACATCGATAATGGCAGTGGTTCTCCTTGCTCGTCGTCTTTACATCCACCTTCTGGTGGCGAGTACACTTGTCTTATCCTATGCTTGATTGGGATGGAGCCGAACAAATGACACCTAAAGACAAGTTAGAGGATGTGAAAATGTGTTTTGAGAATTCAAGGACCCAGATGACACCAGAAGACAAGTTTAGGTAGTTAAAATGCATTTTGAGAGGTTAGAGACCTAGATGACACCTCGTGACAAGTTCGAGGACCGCCCATGTATTTTACTCTTAAATTAAAGAGAGAGAAAACATGGCAAACTGGCACAAGAAATAAAGGATAACATCAGAGACCAACCCAGACATGGTCAACTTTGGCTAGGGAGGGACTAGGATCGAATACATGTATGGAATCGAATTCGGATACTATTATTTACCATATTTTAATTCAAATATGAATACGAATACAAAATAAAGAGTTCTAATTTGAATACATGTTGGACTCTGAACATAGGTCATAGCGATTATGAATTTGCTTTATAGATGGTTTTAATAGTAGATCAAAATCATGATCCTAGTAGTGACAAATTTATGAGTAGCATACGCAGTAGATAGTTTATTGAAAGTAATATATTTATTCATAAATATTTTAACAACTAATATATCAAAATAAATATTTTTTATAGACATAAAACATTTAATAAGAAAATAAATACATGTATAAATATAATTTTCATTAGATAAATAAAAATAATGTATTTAAAACAAAATGATTAGTCATAGTTAAATAAATTAAATTTTGTCATTTTAAATAGTATATTAATATGATTAATCATTTATCATAAATAAGTTTAATGGTTTAAATGTTGTACATCATTACTTTATTATCACTATTAAAATTAACATATTTGTAATTAGTCATAAAAATAAGTTTTAAATGTTTTCATCAGATACTTTATTCTTCACAGATACTGTTAATGCCAGATATTTTGCATTTTTTGTCAAATACGGATCTAAAATCGGATAGAGAAAAATAATAAAAATTGAATCTAGATATATCCATATTAAAATTGAATATAAATACAGATATTCATATTAACACGTTTTGCGGATATGAACATAGATAATTCGAATTTTCAGGCATCCATATCCATCTCTAGTTTTGGCGGAACCATATGGTTATACTTGGATGGCAAAAAATTCACCAGCATGCCACCACGATTCTTCTCCAACATGCCCAAGGAACATATCATTAGCATCAACAACACATCGTCGCTTGGCGATTGGAGCCTGCTCGATCCGCGGAAGCTCACATATTTGGTGAAGTTCAAATCAAGGGACCTGCATCATCGGAAACCTTCAAGGATTCCTCAGAAATGTCAGCAAGTTAAGCTTTTTAGACCTTGCTGATAACATCCTGACCGGCACTGACATTGTCAAGCCAAGCGATGTAAGACCTGGATCTCAGCAACGATCCATGTGCAGGTTGGGTTGGTGTGTAGCCCTTGAAGTAGAGGGGCAAATGCCCCCCCCCCCCCCCCCCCCCCCCCACCCAATCAAACAATATAGATCTTCCACTGTGGTTTTTCAGTGATTCAAAACTATAAGGGACCTTGTATTTTTCTAGTAGTGGATCGTCGGTTCTCTACGGGATAACATGTTTTACTAGAATGGAAGGTGCTCCTTTCGATCAAGGTTACTTACGGGGTCAAAACTAGTTCCTACTTCTGGTGTATCTAATGGTAATCTGTCGATTTAAACTGAGATGATTTTTTGTTGAGGTGTGATCTCTTAGTCGTAGCATTGTAAGTCAATTAATTTTGCATTAGTGTTGAGGACTTGATGTGTGGTGGTGTGTAAGCCGGTAACCCCACCAGCAGCCTTGTTAGTATGTTACCATACATGCATTTGCTCGGGCAGTAATTCATTTATTTTTGGTTGGTTGACTCAAATGGTGCGTGAGCGTGACTCAGTTGCTCCGTGAGTGAACTCTTGACTGGTGCGCTCTCGACCGTGCCTGTCTACGGATTCAAAAATATAGCCAGGCGCGGTGGCGCGCCGGACGTTGCAGTGGCTATGCGTCCTGGTCGACCGGGACGAAGACCTTGCTTTCTCACGCCGCGCTTGTCGTGCAGGTGCAGCACATATAGGGATATTGGATTACGAAATACTCACGGCGGTGGAACAGTGGCCCGGTAGCACATGCCTCCAGCCAGGTTGCCGGTCGTGATTTTTGACGCGGCAGTGCGGCACGGCAAGGCCGAACCCTGCCTACCATAGTCCAGCCTATTCTGCAAACACCGGGTCTAGGTGAACTCTTGCATTGACCGGCGCGCGCGCGGCCGCGCCTGTCTCTACTAATCCTAAAGTACAGGTAGCCCCTGCCCGAGCACCACGCGGCTTGGTTTCCACTTCGGGCATGTAGATGGATGCATGCATCATATCAGCACTAGCTAGCGTGCACTGCCTGCCAGCAGCTCGCATTCGTCTCCAGTCAAAAAGTTGCAGTGTCCGCAGTACAATAATGCAGGTGAGGCGTTTTTACTGTGCCGTAACGATCGAAGAGCAACGAAGCTGTAGATACTAGTTAAACCTTTTCAGGCAGCAGCAGCAGAGAAAAAGAAGCAGCTCAGCAAATGCAAGCCACGTCCACGAGATGCGGAAGAAGCCTAAATCTCGCTTCCCCGAAGCAACTAAGGGGCAACAGCCCAGAAGAGAAGACAAGCCCGTACGTGCGCCGTGCGCGGTCGCACTCATTTACTAGGCAGTTCTTTTACACGGTTTCTCTCTTCTCGTGCCAAAGGCCGGCACTCCGTTCTCCTGACACCGAACAAAGCAGGTTCAGAAATGGTAGGTTGTCGAGCTCCAGAACCACCTTGTCATAGCCAGATGCTCTTGCCAGCAGCATAGCACCATCTCTCGCTGCCATTGCCTCCACACAGTCAGCACATCAGGGACATGATTGTAGGCCCTTTGCCGACGCTTTTTAGAAGCCTGCCAACTTCGTCCCTGATCACCACTCCGGTCGCTCCTACGCATGTTGCTGCGTTGAAAGGTGCATCAGGGTTCACCTTCCGCCAGCCCCGTTCCGGTCGCTCCCATGTGCTCCGCGTGCGAGAGGGCCGTGTTGCATCAGCATTCCTCTCCAGACACAATAGGTCCTCGACCATTTTTTTATAGAAATTGTGTCCTTCTAAAATTGTCTTTGTTGCCAGCAGCTCTTAAAGAAACCAAATTCTTCTTGGCTACGGAGTACTTGTTTGAATTTGTTTTATTTTTATCTGACATTCTGACCGAAGGGAGAGACGCCGCCAACATCACAAGCTAGTTAAACAAATAAATTAGAATTATCTCTACGGCAATAATACAATGTGCCTCTCCTACTTGTCTCTCTGACCAACCAACAAAACCGTAGCCGCCGCCTACAGATGTTGAAGCCAACATAGTTGATGTGTGAGAGAAGTGACGGCCGTACGTTCTGAAATTTGTTCAAGTCCTGTGTTACTTTCAAACTGCAGCGTGAGCAAATGTTTTTTGGCCATTTTATTAGCATAAGGATAGCGATTTATCGATCAACTCAAAACTACTGTAGCCGGCGAGAATATGGACTCGAAACAAGAGCACAAAAGGTGCTGCGTAGCCAAGTGCAGTACTCACTCCAGTGAGTTTTTTTAATCTATTATCTATATGTCCGCATGCAGAAACAATATTCTGTTTCTTAGCAGCCGGTATGGCACGGACTAGTAACAGTAACCCGGCAAATGTAGATCGATTTTGTTTTGGTTGTCACATAAAGATTTTGTTACTTAAAAATATCAACGTTCAAGTTCCGGGAAAGACGCATCTGCACCGGTTGGGAAACCCCCTTAAGCACCGGGTTCCCAACCGGTGCAGATCTTTCGATGCTAAAGGGGTCAAATACCCGGTGCTAAAGGTTTCTACGCGTCAAAAAAAATAAATGTTCTCCTACTCATCTATTTCTCTCTCCTCTCTTTTCTTCCTGTTCGTTCTTCAAGAACTGAACTTCTTGTTCCTTCAAGAAAAAAAAAGAAAGAAGATAAATGGTGGAAAGAAAAATAAGATGAGAAAGAAAGATATGAGTAGTAAGAACTTCATTTAGATTACACAGACTCTAGATCCAACAAAACATACATACGAAATTACAAAGATCCAACATTCATATACAAAGATTCAAGATCTAACATTCATATACAATCATACAAACACAAATCCACAGAAAAAACCCACATGCGCTGCCCCGCGTGCGCCCGCCGCCCGCCTCGCGCGCCTGCTGCCACGCCCGCCTGGCGCGGCCGCTCCGTGCGCCCCCGCGCGCCGCGCGCCGCGCCGCGTACTGCCAGCGCCGCCTGCTGCCCGCGCGGAGCGGCCGCGCCAGGCGCGCGCCTGCTCCCGCGGGCCCGCCTCGCCGCACGCGTGCCCCGCCCGCGCCAGCGCTCGCCTCGCCTCGCCGCCCTTATCTGGAGATGGGAAAAAGAAACGGAGTGAGGAAGAGTAAAGAAGAGAAAATAAGGTAGAAGAAGAGAGGATGCAAGATAAAAACGGAAGAGGGGGAGAGGGCCAGCGCGCGTTGCTGCATGCCTGTGCGTGCCCATTAGCACCGGTGGTGGCCTCCAACCGGTGCTAAATGGGTTTGGCCACATTAGCACCGGTTGGTGGCTGCATCCGGTGCTAATGGGTGGGCTTTAGCACCGGGTGTTTCCACCAACCGGTGCTAAAGCCCTATCCATCTAACCCTCGCAGCACTATCAGGCCTCTATTTGTTGGACCCGGTGCTAAAGCCCCATTAGCACCGGGTCCAAAAATGGCCGCTGCTTACGAGGGCTCTTGTAGTGGATCCATATCTTGTCAGTGCAAAAAGGGCTAAATCAAATCAAGTGGAATATGAAATATATGGCATCTATGCATTTAATTTTATTACATGCATGGCTGCCTAGAACACATGCGTGCGCCCCTATATAAAGGGCACCATCCACCATGGTTCTTCGCACCAACCCATCCATCACTGCTACCTTAGCTCTCCACAGCATACTAGCTGATTACTCACTAGCCCTATAGCCCATTAGCAATGGAGCACCTCAACAAAGCCCTAACGGCATTGCTCGCCACGTTGCTTCTACTTGCGCCACTCCTAATGGCCAGCGACCCGGATCCTCTCCAGGACTTCTGCGTCGCCGACCTCAATGGCAAGCCCTCCGTGAACGGCTACCCGTGCCAGCCATCCTCGTCGGCCGGCGACGAGTTCCTCTTCTCGACCAAGATCGCCAGCGGCGGCGACCCGCTGGCCAACCCGAACGGCTCCAACGTGACGGAGCTCGACGTGAACGAGTGGCCCGGCTTGAACACGCTCGGCGTGTCCATGAACCGTGTCGACTTCGCGCCGGGCGGCACAAACCCGCCGCACGTCCACCCGCGCGGCACCGAGGTCGGGATGGTGACCCGCGGTGAGCTCCTCGTCGGCATCATCGGCACCCTCGACTCCGGCAACCGGTACTACTCCAAGGTGGTGCGCGCCGGCGAGACCTTCGTGATCCCGCGCGGCCTCATGCACTTCCAGTTCAACGTCGGCAAGGAGCCGGCCACCATGGTGGTGTCCTTCAACAGCCAGAACCCCGGCATCATCTTCGTGCCGCTCACGCTGTTCGGGTCGTCCCCGCCGATCCCGACGCCGGTGCTTGTCAAGGCGCTCCGCGTGGACGCCGAGGTCGTCGAACTCCTCAAGTCCAAGTTCACCGGTGGGTACTGAGCCTCCTGCTTGGCGCTTGCTCCCATTATGGCTGCTCGCGGAATTATCCATGGGAAACTGGTGACGATCAACAGAAACAATTTGAATATTTGATATCAACACGTATATTCAAGCTTTGGATTGTTTTATACATACTATGTTCAATAAGCTTTGGTTAATAAGCTAAGTGTAACAATATATGGAATAAGTGAGCTAGGATGTGGCCTCGAGGTTCACTACCTTAGTTGGGGAACTAAAATGTATTTGCTCATTTTTCATGTGTAATATAAGAAATGAAACGAAAGTGTGGCATGCTAATTAATGTGCATGAAACTCCATGAAACTCCCCACTGGGAGTAGCTAAGCTTGAAACAATACTAGCTAAATAACGTTGCATGGTGGATGTGCCATCTTGTGCTTACATATGGTTTTGGGTTTAACTATCTACTCTAATTTTATCGGATAAGAATGCGCTTTGGCCAAGTTCCAACCTCCTCGCTGTGTGCTTGTTTGTTTCCGCTCATGTTTTGACGCGCAAGGAACTCGAACTGCCTCATGCCGCATTGCTACGAAAACAACAGCTCAATGAAAAATCAAAACAGCAGGCATCTGTGTAACTGATCAAGAACCAAATGCAAACAGGATGATATTCATTGTTCAAACATAGTCAAAACACCTCTATGAATATTTGGGACGCCAGAACTCCTGCATGTTCCCACATTGGCGGGTAGAATGTACATTGCTCCAAGGATAAAATGTACTCCGTATTATACTATTCCAAGGATAAGCCTACCACAAACTCATCACACGCCAACAATAACGATGAGATATTGACCATGTGTAAAACGAGAGCCAATGAATTAACTAAATTCACGAGCTCTCCTGCGGCACGCAAGCAACAAGTGCATAGTGCTCACACCTGCCGAAATCCTCATCGCCGGCAACAAAATCATCGGTCAACGGCCGCGCCGGCAGCCATGACGGTGCCATGACTGTGAGTTCAACGCACTCTCCTCGTGGCAAAAAGGTACCGGGAGCTCCTATATAACTTGTGAAAGATTTTTTATCAACTCATCTATAAAGCACATCAAGGCCCAGTTGGTTTATGGGTTATTCAACTTTTAAATGAAAAAAATGTTGATCAACATTTTATCTTTCCGGATATGTTGAGCCCCAACTTTTTTTTAAATGTTAACCAACATTTTTGAGAAATGTTGGGCCTCAACTTTTCTTCGCCGGCATTTTGGACAAATGTTGAGTCTCAACTTTTTTCGCTAACATTTTTTTCAGAAAGGTTGAGTCTCAACATTTTTCCCACATTTTTCCAAAAAAGTTGAACATCCAACATTTTTTCGCCAATATTTTTCAAAAAATGTTGAGTCTCAACTTTTTTCTAAACATTATTTTAAAAAATGTTGGGTCTCCACGAAATGTTGTCCACGTGCCGGCCCGCCCTTGTTCTCCGGCTCCGGCGACCGGCGGCGGCGACGGCGCTCAAAGACGGCGGAGGAGGCACAACAACAGCACCCAAGGCTGGCGAGCCCGCACGACCGGCGCAGGAGCTCGCGGGGGTGGCGGTTGGGCGCTGGCGCAGGAGCTCGACTAGACTGGGGCGGTGACGTGGAGTGTGCGGGCCCGGCTGAGGAGTTTGCACGGCGGCGGCAGGGGGTTGAGGGGTAGCCGCGCGGGGTGGCGGAGCCGCCGAGGGAACGTGCACGGCAGCGGCAGCGCTGCAGGGGCCGGCGATGGGGGCAGCTGCAGGGGGCGTCGACGGCGCATTGGAGGCGTGGAGTGAAGGTGTGGGGTAGGGCTGGCGGCGCCAGGCAGGGCGACGGCGTGGGGCAGGGTTGGCGGCGTCGGGCGGGGCGACGGGGGCGTGCAGGGGCAGGCGTGGGGAGTGGTCAAGTGGAGGTGTGGGTTAGGATTAGGCAGTAGGCACAAGATCTAATGGTCCGTATTAGTTGCATGAATCTCAAACATTGGAAGGTGGGTGCCTCTTTTTACACCCTGCGAGTCTGGCCCAAATTCCTCTCCACCCTACCAATCAGGTTTGGTTGCACCGATAGAGCCTGGCCCTACCAAACGCCCCCGAGGTCCTCGACCGTTGTATCCTTCTAAAATTGTCTATGTTGCCAACAGCTCTTAAAGAAACCAAATTCTTCTTGGCTACTTGTTTGAATTTGTTTTATTTTATCTGAGATTCTGACCGAAGGGAGAGACGCTGCCAACACAAGCTAGCTAAACAAATAAATTAGAATTATCTCTACGGCAATAATACAATGTGCCTGCTTGTCTCTCTGACCAACCAACAACAAAACCGTAGCCGCCGCCTACAGATGTTGAAGCCAACATAATTGATGTGAAAGAAGTGGGGACTGCCGTTATGAAAATTGTTCGACTCCTGCGTTTGTGTTACCTTTTGGCCATTTTATTAGCATGGATAGTGATTTATTGATCAACTCGAAACTACTGTAGCCGTCGAGAATATGGACTTGAAACAAGAGCACAAAATGTGCTGCGTAGCCAAGTACTCCAGTGAGTTTTTTTATCTATTATCTATATGTCCGCATGCAGAAACAATATTCCGTTTCTTAGCAGCCGGTATGGCACGGACTAGTAACAGTGGCCCGGCAAATGTAGATCGATTTTGTTTTGGTTGTCATATAAAGGATTTTGTTACTTAAAAATGACAATGTTCAAATATGTTATAAACTAATTAGCTCGTTGTCATTAATTTAAAAACTGAGAGAATATATCTAAGTGTGAATATAAAGATCTTAAGAAACAAAGAAATTGTTTCCATGTTCCATCTTGTCAATGCAAAAAGGCTAAATTAAATCGGGTGGAATCTGAAATATATGACATCTATGCATTTTATTACATGGCTGCCCAGCTAGAATCCATGCATGCGCCCCTATATAAAGGGCACCATCCACCAATGGTCTTCGCACCAATCCAACTATCACTGCTACCTTAGCTCTCCACGCATACTAGCGAGCTGATTACTCACTGGCCCTATAGGCTATATAGCCCATTAGCCATCATGGAGCACCTCAACAAAGCCCTAATGGTATTGTCCGCCACGCTGCTTCTGATGGCTCCTCTCCTAATGGCCAGCGACCCGGACCCTCTCCAGGACTTCTGCGTCGCCGACCTCAATGGCAAGCCCTCCGTGAACGGCTACCCGTGCCAGCCATCCTCGTCGGCCGGCGACGAGTTCCTCTTCTCGACCAAGATCGCCAGCGGCGGCGACCCGCTGGCCAACCCGAACGGCTCCAACGTGACGGAGCTCGACGTGAACGAGTGGCCCGGCTTGAACACGCTCGGCGTGTCCATGAACCGTGTCGACTTCGCGCCGGGCGGCACAAACCCGCCGCACGTCCACCCGCGCGGCACCGAGGTCGGGATGGTGACCCGCGGTGAGCTCCTCGTCGGCATCATCGGCACCCTCGACTCCGGCAACCGGTACTACTCCAAGGTGGTGCGCGCCGGCGAGACCTTCGTGATCCCGCGCGGCCTCATGCACTTCCAGTTCAACGTCGGCAAGGAGCCGGCCACCATGGTGGTGTCCTTCAACAGCCAGAACCCCGGCATCATCTTCGTGCCGCTCACATTGTTCGGGTCGTCCCCGCCTATCCCGACGCCGGTGCTCGTCAAGGCGCTCCGCGTGGACGCCGAGGTCGTCGAACTCCTCAAGTCCAAGTTCACCGGTGGGTACTGAGCCTCCTGCTTGCTCCTATTATGGCTTCGCGGAATGAACTATCCATGGGAAATTGGTGACGATCAACAACAACAACTATACATACCTATGTCTAATAAGCTTTGGTTAAGAAGCTAAGTGTAACAATAAGGAATAAGTTAGCTAGGATGGCCTCGAGGTTCACTTCCTAGCTGGGGAACTTAAATGTATTTGCTCATTTTTCATGTGTAACGTAACAAATGAAATGATATGTGTATGCTTTTTTATTTTTAATAAGGTTTGATTTGATTGTTTTCAAAAAAAAACCAATGCGACAGCAAACTTGGGTTTCATTTATAGATGCATGTACAACCAGGTGCGTTGACCGACCTGGTTTTGATTGTTTCCAAAAAAACCAATGCTGGAAAAATGTTCCAACGGTGACAGAAAATGTTCTAGGTAGAAAAATAAAATGTGCTGGTTTGAATTTTATTTCAATTTTAAATTTCCATCATCGAGGGAATCCAAAATAATGTTGGATTTTAATCAATGGTTTATTAATAGATAATAAATAGATAGTCCATTTTTTATTTGCAAATATATTAAAAAACCCTGACCAGCATATTACTATTGCAAACCAAGAATATATATTTAATTGTATTCATCATAATATGGAGAAAACTCTTGAAATCTCTACTCTAAATAACACTGAGAATTCATCTTTATATTTTCATTTTACTCAAAATAAAGTTTTATTCATCTAATATGGAGAAAACTCATTTCACCTTTATTTTCATTAACTCTTTGCCATATCATAAATAAACTTTATTTTCATTTTCATCTAATATGGATAAAATAAAGTTTTATCTGTCATAATTGTATTAACCAACGTTTCATATCTAACTCAAAATCTGAGCGACTACCTACTGCCTGTTAGGTCTTTCTCAACGAGGGATTCCTCTTTTGTTGTTTCTTAGGGCACATACAAGGCACATACCATCTTGGAAGCAGTCTATAAGGTTTCACCTCATATGAAACTCATTTCACCTTTATTTTCATTAACTCTTTCCATATCATAAAAACATTCGCACTACACTTTATTTAATTATTAGAATAAAACTCCCATCAAGAATACTCTTATGTCTTCATTAATATAAAAAAATCTTATTGGGCTTCATAAATTGCATAATAACCGTACAATCACCAAATAAAATCTGATAGACAACAAACAACCACAAGTTCGAAGAAAATTATTTCTTTATGGGCTGCCGACCGGCCCGATCATAATTCAAAGCAAAGCATATACCAATTAATTATGTCTTCTTACTTTGCGCGCGCTCCATCGATCTCATGGTTATCACATCTTCTCGAACCCTGCGGCCTCACTTCCCTTCAGATCTAGAGCCATGGACTTATCCGCAGCGTCGGCGCGCATGAACTCCACGAACTCGTCCATGTTCCGATCGGAGCTACCGCCAGGTGCCACCGCCGCACGTGCCTTCTCCCTCCATTTTTTCGCAGCCTCCCTCTTTGCCGACGCGCCCTCGTCCATGACGGCTCGGACGCACCGCTCCACCTCCCCGCGCGTGAACATCCCCGCGTTGCGGCATCCGCGCGAGCCGGCGCCCCAGGCAACCTCGACGTACAGCGCGTTGGTGGGCTGGTCGGTCCACAGCCCCAGCGCCACCATGGGCACGCCGAAGCTGAGCGCCTCCAGCGTTGAGTTCCATCCACAGTGAGTCACGAAGCAGCCCACGGCCGGGTGGGCTAGTACCTCCAGTTGTGGGCACCAGCGCACGACCATAGCGGCGCCTGACACCTCCGGCGAGTCCAGGAGGTGGCGCGGGAGGTCGCGCTCATCGGTGGCCCTCACAACCCAGAGGAACGGCTTGCCGGCGGCGAGGAGGCCGCGGGCGAGCTCCTCCATCCGGGCAGCACCGAGGGACGCCAAGCTGCCGAAGGAGACGTAGGCCACGGAGTTGGAGGCCTTGGTGTCCAGCCACTTGATGCAGTCGTCCTCGGGCTTCAGCATGCTGGCACCGTAGGAGATCCGGCCAGTGCCAGCGGCCGACAGCGGTATGCACGGACCGATGGCTCGGGCCTTCATGTACTTTGTCAGTCCAGCCAAGACCTAGACACGTGAAGAAGTGGTGCACATGATTAGTCCTTTTAAAGGGATTAAACTTACTCTAAATCTTTCATCATATCGCACATAGGAGTATATGCTATCAAATGAAAGTCATAACGCAGTAGAAGATAGGTCATCACTCTGACACCGTGTTACTAAAAAATCAGGTATTGTAAAGCTGATTATGGATATATAAAAAAAAAATTATATACACTTCCTATGTATATAAAAAAAGAAAATAAAGTCGTCTAGAGTGGATAATTAATGCAACAAAAACAACAACCACCCAAGCCAAGCAACTCAAGAAACGCATGTTGCACCATTAACACACCACAAACTTCAAGCTACCACACTAACATTACGCACCACCTTTTAGTCAATAAAGCCAACTATGAACACTGAGCTCGAACCCGTTAAAGAGAATCCGACTATGATATTTTCGTTCATTTTATCCTAGTGTAGTCAATGTAAAAGCATTTCAAGGCACTAAGGTCTTTATGAACTAGTATAGTTTTAGCAAGGTTTTCTTCTAAATTGAAATTAAGTCGCCCAATATAAATGTTTATCCGAATCCGTTTGCCAATATGGTAGGCCGATCGATATTCACATGGACCCAATGATTACGAGAACCCAAAGTATTAGATAACTTGTGAAAATATTAAACACGTCGAATCCATCTATCTATTAGCTCAAAATATCATAGGCTAACCTTTAACCATATCCTGTAAAATGCTTGTACCTGCACAAAACTTTTAAATATATAGTTCACCGTAATTTTTGCATAAAATTTCGGTGCAAAACAAACATATATATATATATATATCATATTGGATTTATTGGCTCCGATGCAAAACAAAGAATTTAGAGCAACTCCAACAATGGATTTATTGGCTCCGATGGGCGCGTGAGGTTTTATTGGTTTGGACGGTTTTATCCTCGCCATCTGGGGCAGTGTATAGTGACCAGTGAGGTTTCACACGGGAAACACGGTTTTTTTAATCCTTAACGTCTCTTTATGCTCAAGCCAAATTTGATTATATACGAGGGATTTATACAATATATCATATCTAAAAGATAAATTGTGGTTTAGAGCTATAGTTGGAGTTGATTTTATCTATAAAAAATTACACGTAATAGGTATCATATCTATTAGATAGATTGTGGCTAGAATTGGTTATTTATAATAAACTTATGTGCAGCGGATACCATATCCAATAGATAATACAAATGCTTGTAGAACGTTTTATCCTTAGCATTACCATTTAGAACAGGGAGTTATTTAGAGGCTCTACAGGATCGAGTTTCTTTTACGAGAAAGTAAATAGAAAGGTTCAAATTCTTCACTCACCTCGCTCTCCAGCTCTTCGAACGAGTTAAACAGCACCCAGTCATCTTTCCCCACATGATCGAACTGTTTCAGCGCACCCTCAACGACTATCGGGTACGGTTCACCGTCGAACACAGACGATGGGAACTCCGATCTCTCCATCTCCAACAGCCCCTCGAGCGCCTTGCTCCTGGCGCCACCATCACCACCGTCGCCGCCGTCCGCTGCTGACGGCGGCACGGCGAGCTTGCCCTGGCTAAAGTAGTAGTACACGGCGCTAACCGAGCACGACTGCGTGCAGAAGGGAACGGCGGGCAGGCCCATCCGCCGTGCAAGGGACGGGACCCACTCCCCGTACGAGTCGTACACGATGCAAGTGAAGCGCTGCGCCGGCGACGACGCGCGGCGCGCCTCGATGAGCGCCGCCAGCGACTCGGACATGGCGATCGCCACCTTCTCCAGGTACTCGCCGAGATTGGCCGCCGACGCGATCCCGCCCTCGTCGTGGCCGTCGGAGACGGCCTCGACCGCTGCCGGGCACGCGTCCATGGTGGACGTCCGGGCGATGAAGCGGGTGGTGACGAGCGTGGTGGCGACGCCCTTGGACGCCAGGCTCTTGGCGAACTGCGCCATGGGGTTCATGTGGCCCTGGGCGGGGAGGGGCACGACGAGAACATGCGCCGCCATGGTTGTTTTTTTTTCTCTCTCTCTCTCTTGCAACAATGGAGAGATGCGGATCGATCGGGTTCCTAGAGCAAATGTTGCCAGGTCTAGAGGCCCGCTGGCAAACGATCACTTTATATAACATGTGTGATGGGCTGATGGCCGGGCAAACTTGAAGGATGCGTTTTCCCATGGCCAGAGTTGTACAAGTGAGCGGCACCTTTCTCTCCAGCATATATAGGCCTACGTGTATGAACTATGAAGTACGAGCAAAGCCCTCGCCTCTGAAACACCGACCTGCATCAGCCATCAAACAGTCACTCGGTTGGTCGAGACTTGGCTATATTTGGTTTGGAGAAGGAATCTGAAAATGTGCGAAACGTGCATGTGTGATCCTGTGATGAGATCTTGTTAGCTATGTTGATCCGTATTCATGTGTACGATATATGCGCAATGAAAATTTTGAATTTAGAGGGTGTTTAGATAGGGTGAAAAGTTTTTTGTGAAAAGTCACGTCAAAGAAAATTTATCATTTAAGAGTAGTATAAACGTATACTACTAATAAAACAAATTACAAATCTAGCCCAAAAACCACGAGATAAATCTAATGACAGGTAATTATAGGGTAATTAATTAATAATTAGCATATGGTTATTGTAGCATTAATGTTTCAAATCATGAATTAAATAGGCTTATTAGAATCACTACTCCAGAATCCACTATCACAGCCGGTTTTTAAGGGTCATCACAACCGCTTTTCGCAGCCGGTGCTGTTATAGTGGCCGTGATAACCCCCTCCCCCCCTCATCACAGCCGGTTATGAAAAACCGGCTGCGATAAGCTTTGTGTTGGCAGCCGGCTGTGATGAGCTGCCTATCACAGCCGGTTTTGAGTTTGAGCTAAAAACCGGCTGTGATAGTCCCAAAAACTGGCTGTGATGGCCGGGCAAACTTGAAGGATGCGTTTTTCCCAGTTGTATAAGTGAGCGGCACCTTTCTCTCCATATAGGCCATGCTACGTGCGTGTATGAATGAAGTATATGAGCAAAGCCCTCGCCTACGACGACAACGAGCTAGGGACTGCATGGCTGGGTCCCATCTGAAACACCGGCCTGCATCAGCCATCAAACAGTCACTCGGTTGGTCGAGACTTGGCTATATTTGGTTTGGAGAAGGAATCTGAAAATGTGCGAAACGTGCATGTGTGATCCTGTGATGAGATCTTGTTAGCTATGTTGATCCGTATTCATGTGTACGATATATGCGCAATGAAATTTTTGAATTTAGAGGGTGTTTAGATAGGGTGAAAAGTTTTTTTGAAAAGTCACGTCAAAGAAAATTTATCATTTAAGAGTAGTATAAACGTAGACTACTAATAAAACAAATTACAAATCTAGCCCGAAAATCGCGAGATAAATTTAATGACAGGTAATTATAGGGTAATTAATTAATAATTAGCATATGGTTATGGTAGCATTAATGTTTCAAATCATGAATTAAATAGGCTTATTAGAATCACTACTCCAGAATCCACTATCACAGCTGGTTTTTAAGGGTCATCACAACCGCTTTTCGCAGCCGGTGTTGTTATAGTGGTTGTGATAACCCCCCTCATCACAGCCGGTTTTGCGTTGGCAGCCGGTTGTGATGAGCTGCCTATCATAGCCGGTTTTGAGCTAAAAACCGGCTATGATAGTCCCAAAAACTGGCTGTGATGTAGACTTTGAGATTAAAAAAAATAATTCATCATATACATTCCATATACATCATGCTTAATGTCTCACCAATTTTGAAGCAGCATTAGGCAATCAAGAAGTTGGTACTAAGCAGCTTTCCAGAATGCCTTGTGCATGTTTTAAGAAATGATCAATGACACAAGTATTCTAATATATAGCATGTAGCTCCTAGTTCACACTTCAGATCAATAACACAAGTACTCTAATATGTACTGTTGGATGCATTAAACATCTGCCGGTTGCTTTTAAGAAAATATAGGAAAAATGGTGTGTGTCTTTATCGGATGACCTCTGGCAAGGCAGGAATTGCCAATGCATTTTTAACAGGTGTGTATTTGCCTTGTGATTCACCTGCCTGCAAATATTCACGTCCTGCAAAGTACTACTAGTAGTACTCCATTGGATTCAATTCCATTAACCGGAACACGCCTCCGCACAGACCGGCCACTTCAGCAACGTGTGTACTTTGCGCAGAAATTTGGCAAAAAAACATCTTAATAAAAACACGTGCAAAGAAGGCACGTTGTCCAAAATAAATCAAATTTGGTTTTTCAAAAAAAAAAATCAAATTTGGCAAACTGGCACAAGATAACACTAGAGACCAATTATGTTTGTGTTCTTGTGGTGAAAGTTGAAACGCAACTCTTCGCTGACTACTTGGCCATGGCAAGGTGCGGGTGACAGGGTGGGGATCAACCGTTAGTGATCGTGTACCACCAGGGGCGGATCCAGAAAAGAAATCATAGAAAGGCTGAACATAACGAAGTGTTGATGGATGAACATGTTCTTCATTAACCATGCTCTTCATTGAATTTTAGTTTGCATCCTATTTGGATCCGCGCAGCTAATGCATAAGCTAATTAGAAGGGGGGAAAACTAGCTGATGTGCTCGCGCTGCATCCTCTTGCCTATCACAAATTGGAAACAGATATGATAATAAAAAAGATAACAGCCCAGTTAGCAGCCTACTTGGCTTGCAATACAAATTGAGCCCGAGCACTCCAACAATTGGCCAAACAAATACACTTTTCTTTGTTTTGCCCAGTGATATCAATTCCATAATCACCCATATTGTACCGTATTAAACTGGCAATTGAAATTGAAGATGATCCAGAGAAATAGCATAAGATCCAGAGAACCTCCCTTTCATTAATTTGCACACTCCAGTGCCCAAAGTGAAATGGCATAAGATCTAGAGAACCTCTCTTTCATTTTCTCAGTTTGGACGTTGATACTACTATTTCAGCTGGAGTAAACAATGCGTCCATAATTCCATATAGCATTTGCAATCCTGTTCACATTCATCTATTTTTGTAGGTGCAGATAGGTTCACTTGAAGGGAAAAAGCAGCTGCACAACCAAAAATCTGCTTGTTTCTTCCAGCAGCTCAGAACGGGTGAAATTATTCAGCGCGTGCCAGCTCTGAAATCAGGAGACTTTCGCCAAGCAAGCAGGCACGATATGGGCCTTCTGATTTCAGATCAGACTCCATCTGGGCCGTTGCCTTTTCCTTCCTTTTACGGCGCGGTGTTTTTTTTACGGCGCGGTGTGGAAAATGGAAATGGTCAGACCTGGACGGGACATCATCCTGGGACCCCATCATCCTTGCCGCGGAACCAGACAGCTAACAAGGGCGAAGGCGCGAAACTCTCCTCTCCCGTCAGCCGCCGGTCGTCGGCCACGTCTCCCGATCGCGGGGCATCCCCCCAGCCCGCAGCGACGCAGCCTCACAACCTGATCCTCCTCCCCCACACACTTCTCAAAAAAAATCCCTCCCGCTCCCCCACACCGCCGCCCCCCTCCTCCGCCTCCGCATCATCACATTCACGCGGCCCGCCATGGCCGCCGCCTCCCTCCTCGAGGCCACGCGCCTCCTCCCCTCACCGCTCCCGCGGCCGCGCCCATGCCCGTCCCTCCTCCCGCCCCGCCGCGGCCTCCGCCTCCTCCTCAGACCCGCGCGCCTCCCCGCCCTCCGCGCCAGCCACCGCCTCCCGCCTCCCGCCGCGGAGCACGAGCCCGCGCGGCCCCAGTCCCAGCCGCTCCACGCCCTCGACGCGCTCAGGAGGTCAGTGCTAGACTCGCTCGCGGCGCTGAAGCGGCCCGCGCTCGCGCTCCTGCTGGCCGGCGCGCTGCTCGCCGCGGCGCCGGCGGTCGGGCCGCACGCGGCGGCGCTGGCCGCCTCGGGCGGGCGCGTCGGCGGGTCCGCCTTCTCCTCGCGCTCCTCATCTCCACCCTCCTACGGGTACAGCGCGCCGGCGCCCAGGGGCGGGTACACCTCCGCGCCCTTCTACTCGCCCTCGCCCTTCGTCTCGGTCGGCCCGGCCGTAGGCATCGGCTTCGGGGGCTCCGGGTTCCTCCTGGCCCTCATGGGCTTCGCCGCGTTCCTCTACCTCGCCGGGTTCCTGTCGGATTCGCCCGGCAATGGGAGCGTGCTCACCGAGACGCAGAAGACCACCGTCCTCAAGCTACAGGTGCGTTCTCGCCCATTTGGGGGATAAGGCCATTTTCGTGAAATTACCATGGAGCCGATTTCCGTAAGGACTTCATAGGTTAGCGAGCAAATTGGCAAATGAAATGGTGTTGCATTGGCTACTGTTTAATTCTGAGGAAAATGCTGTGCGTCTTACTACTCTTTAATCCAACTCACTGCATGATTCACACATAGCACCCAACTGTAGTTGACTTCCTGATTTGGTGTGCTAACATGCTGGTTTAAGTCACTGCTCAAATGTGTTGTAATTGGGCGAGATCGGCCAACTGCGGACATCGCCTAGAAGGCTAGAATTCACATTTTAGACTATTTTGATGTAAATTGCTTATTTGTCTCACATTACTTTTAGCTGGTACTCCCTCCGTATCGAAATACTTGTCGCCGTTGACTTTTTTTGCAAACTTTGACCATTCGTCTTATTCAAAAAATTATTGTAAACATACGAAAAGATAAGTCAAACTTGAAATTCATTTGATGATAAAGTAGATCATAAATAAAATAAAAGATATTTGTATAATTTTTTGAATAAGACGAATGGTCAAACGTTGCAAAAAAAAAGTCAATGGTGACAAATATTTCGATACGGAGGTAGTATAATTTATCCACTGAAGCTTGACCAAGTAGTTTGTAGTATTGCTTTTCAGATAAAGATGATAGACATTGATACACAATGTACCTAGATGTACAAAAATGGCCAACTAAGATGTGCTCACTTGATTTTGTTATTAGTAGTGCATGCCAAATAAGATCATGATGGACGTTGATACACAATTGTTGTCAAATGAGGTCTATTAATTTCGTTATTTGTAGTACATACCAAATTTCGGTAACAACATACCGTGCACCAAATCAATCGATATCTCAAACAGAGGAATCCGCCGATAACTTTCTGAACTATAAGTTGACATTTGTTTGTAGGTTGGATTGCTGGGCATGGCCCGATCATTTCAGAAGGAGCTTGATCAAATAGCTGAGAAAGCTGATACATCTACCCCAGCTGGGTTGAGCTATGTGTTGACAGGTAAAACCAAATCATAACTCCATTTTACTTCTGGGACTATGGTGGTGTAAGTGGCAGGAGTAAAATCCAGGCAATAGGGCTGTTAGTGTCACCATGAACGCTTGGCTTGCACATTAGAGAAAAAGGCAAATTGGATATGGCACACACACACCCATGATAAGTACCAAGATGAAAATGGGATGGTTGAGCCTCTTTGGTAATCAGGATCCTGAAGGATCTATAGAAGATCCCTTTCTAGTGTATGGTCCAATTATTTTGTGATAGCATATTTCTTTGTGTCTTGTATTCTTTATGTTGAAATTCAAAGTAATATACTGCGTTTGTGTGTTGGCTTCTGTTCTGATATATTTTGCCCCTTGGATTGTGGGTAAGAATCACCTTCATACTTTGATGGACACAAATTGTATGTGACAGAAATTTAGTTGTTGCTGCGTGCTTGTGTGCTTCATTATGTCACAGTAGTCCTTTACTTTTTTAACAATCTCTCATTTACATTTTAGCAATGATGCATATCACCTGATACAAAATCAGTACTGTTGATTGATGTACTCTAGTATGATGTCTTTTAAACTGTGTTACAGTATGCATCATAGTTTCTTCTGAAATAGATTCTGTAGATTTTTTAGTTTTATAAAAGTTACGCCCATTTTGCTATTGCCTTGAAATCATGCTAACTGTTTATGATGATGTTCTATAGAGACGACATTGGCATTGCTTCGGCATCCAGATTGCTGTATCTCAGCTTACTCATCTGTAAGCACACTTTTTGCTTCATTTATGTTATTTAGCTTATTTAATAGATTGCAGTTTGTCTCTTGATTCGATATGTTTGGTCACTGAAATGATGTAACTCTGTGATTTATCCTGCAAAAATGTAACGTTATGCACACCTCAAAAAAAATCAAAAAGTCTTTTTCATTTATGTTTCCATTTCATCAGTGATGAGATGATCATAAACTCCTTTTTTATGTTTGTAATATCATGTCTTTAGTGGCAAGGTCATATTGGTTTGGAATTCAATAAGTTTCTTGTTCCAATATCTTTTGCAATCTCGTTTATTGTTCTGAAGGTGGATGTGAAACGAAGTATGGACGATGGGGAGAAACGTTTCAATCAACTATCGATTGAGGAGAGGGGCAAGTTTGATGAAGAGACACTAGTGAATGTGAACAGCATCAAGAGGAATAAAGCAGGCAGCCAAAGATCAAGCGGCTTTAGCAATGAGTACATTGTGGTATGTAGCCAAATGGCACCAGGCTTGTCAAGTCTTATGTGCATGCAATTATGTAGGGACCTTCATGAGGTGTAGGTCTGAATGCCCGGTTATATCATTCAACAGTGTTATGATTTGTCAACCAGCATTATTAGCCTATACATTTTAACCACCATCATAAAATTTGCTGATACAGTTCAGGATGCATATTGTCATTCACGAAGTAATACTTTTTTATGTATAAAGAAGGGGGTCTGATTTCCAGTGTGTATAAGCTTGAGTGATTAAGTGTTTCGGATTAGCTGTTTTGGTAGTATTTATCACTGTATGATATCTAAGCATTTTTATTTGTATTTGTAGATAACCATACTGGTTGCTGCCGAGGGAGTTTATAAGCTACCTGTTATAAATAGCAGCAATGACTTGAAGACAGCTCTGCAAAATCTTGGTGGCATACCATCAAGCAAAATACTGGTATTCCCTTCTTGTCTATTTTCTCTTGTTCTATTATCAAGTCTGAGTTCTAGTCCTATAATTCCTTCTCGTGAGTCATTCCATGTTGATTGCATTGGGGTTAAAATGTGAAATAATGTGAACTGACAGCAACCTGGTTTCGGTCACCAACATCTACAGTGCTTTAAAATTGTATTTGCTCCAAAACTTCATCCAGCTCACCAAAAATAGTTCTCTAATCCATTTCTATTGTACGAGGCTGGCTGATCAAGTCAGCAAATAAAAATTGCAGGACATTGGTGGCATGTTGTAGTTAGTAGTGAGTTAGTGACGTCTAATAAGCAACAATCTTGCTAGATTACAAAGCATTTAGCAAGCAAATTGCAGTATGTTAGAGATGAAACCATCAAGAGCCTCATAAAAAATAAGGGGGAACAAGAATAAAAATAAGGGAGGGAAAAGAAGAACCGAACAAAGCAACAATTGCTAGCCTGTTATCTTATAAAATCAAGTTGATTGTCTGCACTTGGTTGATACTCGTATGCTATGACAATGATGTCCAACACTTTGGTAATCTTCATTACAGGCAGTTGAGGTCCTATGGACTCCACAAAATGAGAACGATACATTATCAGAACGAGAGCTCCTTGAAGATTACCCGCTTTTGAGGCCTCTATAGAAAGAAAAGGTTGCATATTGGATGAACAAATTCTGAATTCAGTTTTGGTGGTTAACTGTAGCACAGATCTTGTGTATTTGTAAAAGAAAATATTGTTTGTAATTGGCGTCACTGTTAGCGGGAAGCATAAAAGTTAGCACATGTAACCCACTGCGGTGCAAATGAGCAACTGTATGTCGGTAGGCTTTCAGTGTTCCTGACAGTCACAAGCTTGTAAATAGATTGTTCTGAAAGAGCATGCGAGCCTGCATTTGTCTTCTGTCATGCGCACTGCAAGACTAATTGCAGCTTAAGAATCATGAATGGTTTTTGTTCAAAAAAATAGAAAGATTTGACGAAATTTTGTAGGTCATTCCAACATCCATGGTCTACGGCCTCCTGTATCCTAGATTGATCGCGCGTGAGATCATTGCCAGGCTCCACCACTATCTTTTTCGGTGGAAACAATATGTTACTCTAATGTGAGTCTCATGCCAGTTGTCACGCTGACGCAGCTTCTAACCAAAAACATTAGCAACGAAACTCTGATAAGATATACTCGTACCGTTGCTGGCCTCACCTAACACGCCAATGATCGTCACCTGATTTCAGCCTGAAAACCAAATTCGCCATACATCTTAAACAAAAGCACGTAAAAACTCGGTCAATCGTCGACGAGTTTGACTGGTACTGCAATTTCCTAATGAAGTAGGAACCGGCAGCTCACCAGCATTAACCAACTCGTTCTACTTCCATCCCAGATCACTCCTATAAAAACCACTCCACCTCAATCCCAAAAGGCAGGGCAAACACAAAACGGAGCCAACAGACTCACACATCAGCCAGACAGCCAGCAACTTCTTGTCAAGCTGACTGATCACAATATCACATCAGACAGTAGCAGCAAATCCGAGCAACAAGAAGAAAAAAAAAATGGCTGCGGGAGCGAGGGTGGCGGCGTTCTTGATCCTGGCCGCGGCGCTGGTGGCGGCGGCGTCCGCGCAGTCCTCCGGCGGCTCCGGCGGCAGCGACTGCACGTCGGCGCTGGTGAGCCTGTCGCCGTGCATGGACTACATCAGCGGCAACGGATCGTCGACGCCCAGCTCCTCGTGCTGCTCGCAGCTCAAGAGCGTGGTGCAGTCCAAGCCGCAGTGCCTCTGCGCCGTCATCGGCGGCGGCGGCGCCTCCACCTCCCTCGGCGGCGTCACCATCGACCGCGACCGCGCGCTCGGCCTCCCCGCCGCCTGCAACGTCCAGACCCCGCCAGCCAGCCAGTGCAACGCCGGTAAGCGCCCACTGCTCGGCGCCATTCATTTCACTCTGATCGCTCTGCTTCTCTCTCTCTCGCTGGCTCGTTGCTGAACGGAAATTGACTATTCGTGTGATCGGATCGGTCGGTGCAGGGTCGTCGAGCGGCGGCGGATCGAAGGCGACGCCGCCCCTGCCATCGGGCGCCGCGGCGGCGCTCCGGGGGCCGGCGGGCCTGGTGCTCGGGCTCGCCGTGGCTGCGGTCTACGCCGTGTCAGCTGCGATGTGAAGCGTGGTGAATTCAGGATCTCAGGACGCGTTGCGTCGTGTGAGCATTCGTTTCGTGTCAGCAATCAGCATGCAGGAGGAGGGTTGGGATTTTGAGTGTTGTGTGTGTTTGTCTACGGATCTGTGTAGTGTGTTGTGCGATTGGTTGACTCGTAGGGTCGTAATAAATATGCTGGTATATATGCCATGTTCGTTTATACAAACTTCTCTCATTTTCTGAATCATGTTGCATTATCTTTCTATGTTGAGGGGTTAACGATGCTGTCCGGTCAAGCTTGGAATTCATCGAGAAGTCACTGTTAACCTGGATTCTCAGACATAATCTAAATTCTAAAGTACTCGGAACTTTTAAGACCCGTTCTCTACTCCTCGGATTATTGCTCTTAGATCGAAGAGGTGAATTGAGCCTAATACCAAATCTCGTTGCCATCTAATGAGCCTAAATTTTAGTAAAATAAACAATTCACTTGAACGATAACACTTCCACTTACCTATGTAATCTATTTTTCCCCCTGAGAATTCACTTGAACTTCCACGGACCTATAATCCTTCCACCACCTCGTAAGTCATAAGTGGGATGGCAATGAGCTGCAACCATAGCGAAATACTAGTATACTACTCTTGCAGACAAAACTAGTCGTATTATTTTCAGATATCTATACTCGACATATCAACGTAATCGGTAATTAAAAACTGAGATATTGACTGCATAGTTCCATCGTTAAGATATGTACAAGGAAGAGAAAGCACGCGAAAATTGGGCTTAGGATACTGACGCCATTGCTAGCCTCGTCTAAATCGACGGAGTACTGATTTCAGTCTGAACAACAGCCAAACTGCAGCACATTTTCTGGAACACGACAGCAAATACTCTTCTGTCAATGAATTTGCAGCCGAGAGGATCGAGGCTCACCTGAAATGAAAGCACCCCACAAGCTGCGGCCCTCGTGCCTGAGATTTTCCGTAGATGATAGGAAGCTAACAGTGTCTAACGGGGCGCTACGTGGACCAGGACGGCAGGACACAACAAGAAGGGGCACGTAGCGGCAACACGCCAAACACAGATGTGAATCAAAACGGAACGGATGAGTTGTTCGAAAAAAATTTGTTGTTCGAAAAAAAAGGGAACGGATGAAGCAGGATAGCCAGCGAGAGGGCACACGACATCATGGGAGCTTCGCTTCAGCCTCAGACCAACCAGGCAGTAGCACATAAATACCTGCTCGTTGGAGAGCAAGGGCGGCGCCCCTCTGGCTCATGGCCGCGGAAACGCTGGCGCTGCTCGTCGCGGCGGCGGCGTCCACGGGTCCCGGTGCGAGCGGGTGCACCGTGCACGTCGAATGAGATCCTCTGCAGTTACTGCACCTACAGTTGAGTCACTGACATATGGGCCCTGGTCCGCTCGGACCCACGTGTCACTGACTCAACTGCAGAGACTCAACTGCAGAGCACGTCGGTGCTGGTGAGCCTGTCGCCGTGCGTAGACTACATGGCGGGCAACGAGGCGACGGCGTTCGGCGGCCGGTGCTGCTGGCAGCGGACTCAGCTCAAATGCAGTGGCTATAGCCACTGCAACTTAAGCAGTGGCAGCGAGCACAGCCGTTCGAGCTCCCCATAGACGATCCAGAATCGCAGCTACAGTGAAATCGCTACAGTAATATGATAAACAGTATTGCTACAGTTGTGAATAAACAATTCGTCTTACTGTTTCGAACAGTACAGCACAGTGCCTCCTCTCACATTCGTCCACTGCTTAAGTTGTGCCTCCTCTCACATTCGTCCACTGCTTAAGTTGCAGTGGGTATAGCAACTGCACCCGAACTTGGTCCGCTGGCAGCTCAGGTCCGTGGCGCGGTCGAGGCCACAGTGGCACAGTGCCTTTGCGCCGTGCTCCCTCTGCCTGCAGCATCCAGACATGGGCACAGCCTTGTCGCGATGAGCAGTGAAGGGCGTTCAAATGTACAGTACCACGGTACAAGATTTGTCAGTGATCCGTTGTGTATGCAGCAGCGCTGGCAAGATTTTTCTGTTTATTTCAGTGTTCAATTTCAGAACAAGGCACACAGACACAGGACACAGCATTGTAAAGCAGGAAAGCACTCACTAGTTGTACTCGGCAAAGACATGAAAAGTGCAGAAGCAGAGTTACACATCTGGGCTAGAATTGATAAAAACAGTTCTGGGACCCCCAAAGTATTCTGTGATTACATAATAGCAGCGCTGAGAAACAATTGACAACGTGCAATCTCCAACGCGTTCACGCCTCAGGCGGCAACCGTAGTTGCTGGAGCTTCCGCTGGTGCACTGTCGCTGACGAGTTCACGCCTCGCGTACTCTCTCGCCCCGTCCTTGTCCACAATCTTGATCACAAAGTTCTGGGGCGCAACGACCAACCGCAGACGGATCTCCTTGATGCACTTGTCAACGAGTTCTACTGCTTCCTCGACAGTCATGTCCGGGTGGTACAACTTGTCCATCAGCGACAAACAGAAATAGGACCCGTATCCAAAGGCACCTTTGTCAATCTTGTGCAGGGTTGCAATATAGTCGATGTAGTACAGGGAAGCACCAACATCCTTATCATACCCACCGAGTATAACATTAACCATGTAGGGATTCTGAGGGGGAAAGATGAAACATGCGTCAAGGGAGATGAACATATAGGACCTCAGTAAAGAGGACATAATAAATTAGCAGACACAATGAAGAAAAACATTAAGTAGTCCTTAGAAATGCAAAACAACAAACAAGCATTGCTGGATTATTGGCTGCAAATTGTTTCTGGATCTACAAATTGTTTATGAATGAAATATGTGGGAGCACATCTCATGGCTGCAGCAAGCAAAAAAACCGTTAACTGTGCTAACGTTAATAAAAGTTGCGCATGGAAACAACTGAATTCTTGAAATGAAAAGAGCCCAGTACTCCCTTAAAGTAATATGATAATTAGACTATTAGAGGTCAATGCAATATAGCACAAACAAATACTGCAATACCACTCCACGAAGTCTAGAAATAATTAGATGCAAAGGCAATTCCAGGTCCATCAATTTCATACTACTGCATCAAGGAAGATCTAAAATTTCATCTGTATATATATTGCATCATTGATCAAGTAAAAATAATCACCTGCTGTATGAAGAAATGCTTGACAAAAAATACAAAAAGAACATAAAAGGTATAAATGGAAACAAAATAATCAAAGCCACCAATTGCAATGAATAGTCTACACGAGCACCATGAACCTACGACTGGAAAACTGGAAACATGCTACTCAAATTGTTGGGAAATGAAACAGCATATAGCAAGATTATTGCATCTAATCTACAGATATGTTTTAATTTTGACTTATCTTTAGATTTGTTTGGGTATGGACACAACACGAATTTGAATTAAGATGTGCCAAACAAATGGCAGACATCACACTGCAAATGATAGGATGTAACAATTGTTTTATTGTTCTGGCTACTATAATAGTCATGATTTCCACAGCCTAAGTTTTTTTTTGTAAAAAGTATGCATCACACAATTGTGCTACAATTTCAACAACAGGAATCTCCACGACACAAATTTAATTATTGATTCTAGGAGCAAATCTCATATGCAAACATTACATATTTTCCGTAAACAACACAAAGGGTGTTACCTCAAACTGTGCAGAGACATTTAAAAGATATTGCATCAGTCAATTCACTAAATGTCTAATCTGCAAGGCATCAGTTCATTGGGAATTTGGGAGCTGGCAGATGATGTTCCTTTCGAAACTAGAACACATTAGGTTTTTACTAAACTAGTAAATGACCAGAACTGAACCAGCTCATCCACAAATCAATAGAGCAAATGAGTAAGCACCTCAGAAAACTCAGCTTTACATGAGAAAACCTACAGGTACACACATCCTACACTTGCAAATATAACCCCATGTTTTGGTTGGTCACAATTCCTCAATCACCCACCTATGCCACTGGTTTAAGGAAATCAGCCCTCCTTCACCCAATCTATATCCAATCAAATTCTGGAACACCCAAATCCGCCTTACAGCAGACAACGCCTAACCCAAACCCATCCTCAATCCAACCTTTTGCGCCCTAGAGTTTTGGAGGCAAATCCAAGAGAGGGATAAGATCAGTTCGTATGGGTACCTTCCGGAGGGCCGTCGCAAGCTCGCCGCGGGTGAAGTTGGCGGTGGCGGCGGTGGAGAGCGGGATGGTGTTGCGGAACTGGTACAGGTGAAGGTTCTTCTGTATGTACTCCGTGAATTGCACCCTGCGCCAGGAGAAACACCACAATCAGAAACCCACCCAGATCGGGATCAGATCGGGCGCGCGCAAAAACCCTAGAAAACCAACATGGAATCGGCGGGGCGGCCGCCGAACGAACGGATCAGCGAGGGCGGAGAAATTACCGGTCGCCGGGCTCCCCCGACGCGCCCATCAGCTTGTGCGAGTCGAGGACCATCACCTTATCCTCGTCCGTCTTGTGGACGAGGATGCTCTGCACCGCGGAGGTGTCCGCCGCCACCACCGCGAAGTCGCGGCCGACCACGCCCATGACGCACTCCATTGCTAGGACTGGTGATTCCTCGCTTGTGCTCTGATTTCGCGAGAGGAGAGAGATGCGGGTGCCGCGGCGACGAGGCGAGTAGGTTATAGGCAGGGGCAGGAACCCGGAAGAGTTCGGGACGAGTGACCGAGTTCGTCTTGGGGTAGAAGAAAGGGAAAACCGAGAAGACAATCGACAAGGCCCAAATGGCTGATGGCGTTTAGATTTCGTGGGCTGGGCCTTCTTTTGTTGTCTTGACCGTGCGCTGCTGGCTATACGGTGGGCTGGGCCTTCTTCTGCTGTCCTGACAGCTGTATGTTTTTGGTTTTTTTTTTGGGTCGGAAAGCTTCTGTTTTGTGTGAAATTGCAGAAATCAAAAGCCTAATCAACGATCTAAAAAAACTTAGCATTGAGCTTGTCATATACCAACTCCTTTGTGGTGTGTTGTTCGATGGATAGCAACATGTATGTAGGCAATCCTTGACTAGCCTAAGCCTCGTCCATGTAATCATTTATCGTCGCCCTCGGTCCTCACCTCATCATTCCATAGGAGCTCAGTTGCTCCAGCCGCAGTTTCCGTTCTCCAAGCACGCAAACACAGATCTGGACTCGGGAATGCAAACGAAGCCATTCCGGTCGTAACAGAAGGAAATTTACATGTAGCAGCATACCACAACTTTGGGAAAAGAGCATGCGAATCATACGCAGCATTTGTCTTTACCATCGTATCATCCATTACAAAATTCTACTTACAACCGCCTAATACAGCGCCTTGGAAATCTATCGTAGGATACATGGAAGATATGTATGAACATTTCTGTGCAAGTTACAATCGCCTAACCTAAACACGCGGAACGGAGAAATTACCTTAGTCGGAGCACACACAGACTGATGGGCAACGGCCAGCCTCCATCCGCACTTCGCAGTCACAGTATCCGTTCTGTGCCGCTTGATTCATGTAAATTTGAGGGAATACGCATGGCCCGATATAAAGTGGATGGTTAACTGCTTGCTATCAAAATTATCTTAAGACATATGCTGCCATGTATCTACTCAATCACAAGGTTGTCAAGAAGAGGACGCTCCAGATGTGCATTACCGCCGAGCAATTTGCCATTCAGCAAGCCCCTGCAGATCAATATTAACTTTATCAATAATAAAATGGTGGTAAGGAATTATCAATTTTGCTACATATCTATCCCCTTATCTTTTAATGATTGAATGAATCAACATCTGCTTAAAACACAACTAGAAATTTTCAATGAATGAATCTAGCCTTACAAAATCTTTGCTCTAGCATGTCAAGAGAATCTAACCAAAAATATATGCTGATGATGAAACGATAAATGGGCTTCACCACCAAGAGCCTTTCAAACGAAACACTAAAGTTCACCAATTGCAGTCTGGTAATTTCAAACTCAGTTTTGAAGCAAATGCAAATAGAATATAAGTTCCCTGTGGCAATGTACAGGCTTGCAGATGTAGACAATATTTGGAGGCAGGAGGAACATCAAAACCTTACACTCGTCGATTGGAGCTCCGCCATCGCTGTATTGCCATCCTCCTGCAATACCATAACACTTGGAAGGGCGTCCAGATAAAAAATATATATTTCTCAACTAAACTAAAAGTATAACTTATCACCTCAAGTAACAAATCTTTCCTGGTTATCAATCCTACAACACGAGAAGGCCTAGGGACGACAAATACATGTCTCAATCCAAGCTGGCGGAAGAGATTGTACACCTGAAATCATTGTACTATGGTCATAACATAACTAACTCAGTAAAATGGACGTATAATCCAAAAATAAAGAATGATTTACCTTCGCCAAGGACATGTCCTCTGGCACTACATATGGTGAAGGATTCAAAAATGGGGCAAGATCCAAATATAACCCCAGTTCATCCTCTGTCAAATGAATATCATCAATTGACTTTCCTTTACTTGATGCTGGTTTAACGAAGTCACTAAAATTGTGCCTAAGTAACAGCAAACATATTCAATTATTACCAGAGATAAGTGTATTGAATATGCTATTTCTGGTCTATAGACGATCACAAACCTGTTCAGTACGCCTGGCCCACAAGGAAAAGGACTGTTCTGGAAATCTACTTTAGCTTGTAGAAGTACTAGTAAGTGGCTGCAACAAGACAGTGACAAGGTCAGTGTGTATGCTTATTTGTATATGTACTTGTTTACAAAGTACTACGTCCGTTCTTAAATATATGACACTATTGACCTTTTTTTACTTTTCATCCTGTCTACAAAAATTTGGACAAACGAATAAATATACAAGTTCAGCTTAAAGTAGTTTTGCTGATAGATCTAATGATACTCATTTCACTCTACCACGCAATTGATTAATTGATATTGTTGTCAAAGTTTGAGTAAAAAGGCAATGGTGCCATATATATTTAAAAACGGAGGTAGTATAGATATTCTTCTTGGCTCATTGGCTCATCTTGTAGGTTCGCAACCTATTGACCTAGATCTCATTTACAGAATGCTGAGCACAGTGACATGAGTCAAGAAAGTTCAAGAGCACACAGCATTGTATCTTACCTACGAAGTATGAGACCTATGACAAGTGATTCGCCATTCTGCCCACGGTCAACAACCTGAACCAAGAAAAGGAGATAAAAATGAATCAGTGAAATCACATGACAACTTTGTTTTAACAACCGTCAAGGAAACTTACAGGGAAACCATTATGCTTGTTGGTTCGCAAAACAGAAACAATGTCAACAACTCTTGAAACACGAGGTAGGCTGACAACCTGACATAGGTGACAGAAGATTGGATGCATTAGAACTCGGAATAATACTGATACATGGTAGTTTCCCATGATCCACTTAAATAGGTTGATGGGGTACAAAGCTTCATAACCTTTTGATTCCTGCAGGCATCTCTTGCACTCATATTTCTCATAACCTGTTTAGGCCTGGAATCTAGCAACGGGATGCCCCTTAATCGGGCTTGCTCTTCATATAACCCTTCATTAAAGAAGTCACCAACCGCCTGCATAAACTGAAATCAGAAGACATATTCTATTCATTATGTTCAACAGAGTCATGGATTGCTGAGTTAGTACCTTAGAAACTAGAAGAACAAGCATGATCAATGGCAAGAGTTTCAAGTTGTTTGTAATCTCAACCATGATAACACATAAAGATACAGTCATTCTCATTGAACCACCAAGAAAGGATGCAGCACCAAGGAGCGCATACCTACAACAAAATTGATAATGAATAGAGACTGTGTCAAGTTTTCGTCAACAAACTATTAAATGGGTAATTCTCAATAGGCATCAAGGTATATTCAATGCAAAAACCAAAATTCTAAGAGGCATAACTAAAATGTCTATATATTGCATGTGTCGATACAAAGGGGCACGAGGACTCACGTTCCCTCTTCAATGTTTAGCTTCTTATAAAACTTGACAACAAACATTCCAACAAGCCGTCCATACGTGGATCCAATCATTATTCCTGGAACGAACTGACCAGCTGGAACAGCAGTTCCAAATGTCACGACAGCTAAGGAGTAAAACATGACCTGAGACCCAAAGGGGGGAAAGGGACACGTAAGTAGATGAAAGAATGCATGAAATGATCATCAGATTTCAGCATAGCCAACTTGGTTGCTTTCTTTTCTTTTTAACCGAAAGCCAACTTGGTTGTCTGATCAACCAAAGGTAGATCTTAAAATGGTACCAGATCTTGGTACAGTAAATATAGTGACCCATTATACTCTATTCTACTGATAGAATGTGCATTTTTTTCCTCAAACACACAGAAGGGCTACTGATTGGATGAGCTACCAGCTTACCAAGACACGGACACAACTAAGTTTCTATGAGACATTATAATTTATAATCACTATTTGCATCTGATTGATACTTTTAATAGTGATTTCCTCAATATACAATTAAAACAACAGCTTCGGATGATTGAAATCCTAGGAGAGTAAAGGATTGTAAGAGTACAGCAAATAACAGTGACACAAATTTAGATTAAATAAATCCATATGACCAAAAGTTCAGCAGAATATGGTCTGTTCCAGCCATATAACACAATCATAACTATAAAAAACAGCAGCAAAAGGAAGCACAATGTTACATATGTAAATTGGGGGGGGGGGGGGGGGGGGGGGGATGGTACCAGGAAGGTGATCAGGCTTCGTGCACTGTATTCATGGAATGTTTTCGCACTGAAAAGATTACGTATTGCATCATCCTGCAAAATAATGATGTTGAATAAAGCCGTAAGGAATATAGAAACAAGAAAATGATAGACTAAGAAAGGTTCTCTAGTGATATTTAACCTGAGTATTGAAGAAAATGGTTGCTAGGTCATTGTATTCTTTATCTTTTGAACAATAAAACTGCATAATGCAAACAAAATATTAAGAGAATAAAACAAATTATATAACTGAAGAACATGTAATTCAAGCAGAGATTCACAAAGTAAATCTCACATTAACAAAATTCCCATCTGTGCCAGGCGGATGAGGGCATTCTATGCCAGAATTAGTTTCTAATTGAGGGCATGGGCTGCATTTCCTTAGTAGTGGCAACACAAAGGAAATTGTGGATGTTACCAAAGATATAAGGCAGGCTTCAAAGATCTGAAAGTGTTAATCTGGATGTCAGAAATAGAACTACAGAGAACAGAAGCAATTTCTGCGACTAAAATCCATCATATCTTCAGCATACCTGGACTCGTTTCCCTTTCTTATGAAGATATGTTCGCCGCCATTTAGTTATATACAGGGTGAGTTGATTAAATAATGCTCCTGAAGAGAAATTAGCACATTAGATTCAGGAATATGAGACCGGCCGAGACACGTGACAGTATTCGGTTTGGATCTCTAATGGGACATTAATTTTCGGGATCGGAGCATGCATCACTTAACTAACACTAAGTTTCCCATAGAACTTCATCAAACTCTGGCTAGGTGTGTCTCTACAAGACACCAAAGAGTATTTTAACTAGCTGACACATAATTGGGTAAAGTGCGGCCTAAGAGTGAACACAGACACACAGTGATTTTGCAATGCAGCTATGTTACCCTATACTGGTCAATAGCTAGCATGATGAGAAGATGAGGGCCACATCTAAGTGACTAACATGTGCTAATCAGTATAGAAATTAATATGTGCAAAACCTGACTTTGCTTTTGTAGATACATTGGATCAACTTTGCATACAATTACTTACCAAGAAGTCCACCAATAACACCAATAATTGCCATGGGAAACAGTTCCTGATATGAGTAATCTTCTTGACCTCTTCAAGAATATGAACAACCAATATCACAAATGCAATTTCCAGACTGAAGCAAAACCAGTAAGATTTGGGGCAACAGGGGTATCTTACCCAGATATGTCCCAGATTATGAAACCTCCAGCACCAAAATGACCACACTTTCCACTGTTGCACCAATTCATTGCTGAACGCACCACAACAGCCACAACGGCAGATGTGAAGAATACTCTCCACATAAGATGACTTCTCCACCTTCAGCAATATAAATAGGGACAAAATCAATTATATTTGTAGTGCAATCAAGGAAATGAATATTTCAGTAGCAATATTCTGTTTCTACAGTCAAAGTAGGGGTGGAAACTGATCAAATACGACTCAGTGATTAAAACACCTCTAACTGTATTTTCTATGTGAATTCGAATACGCTCAAACACAAATATGGATCAAATTTTCACTTAGTAGAGGTCAAACATGGATAACAGAATAGTTTTCTATACATCAAGGCATCAAAGACAAACCCGCATTCGCATCCATATTCCTACACAGTTTCCCAATGTGAATAGGAGATAAACTATTAATCGGATAACAAAAATCTAAACCACATTCACATCCTGTAGAATACGATATGAGTAATCTATATCCAGTTTATGCCACTAGGTCAAAGTAAAAGTACCCAGCAAAATCAAAAACGTTATTCTGATACCTAAAATACGCTTTCATGTAGAGCAAGGTATAACAATCAGTATGCAGTGTGAAAGGTTGCGGCACAGAAATATGAATGCTTGGGTGCTAAATTAAAAAGAAGTGCAGACATCGCAAAGGAGATGGTATTGAACTCACGAAGCCTTAGAACTATAATATCAATAGTACTAAAGACTACTGTGAAATGATGACCTTAATATTTCACAATAGCTCGGACAGTAGAGGGTTAAAATCTCAATTTTTATCCCACACGAAAGCATGCAAAAATAAGAAGTGAGAAAACACTACAGAATGGGATTTCAGGACCTACCACCGCTCTCGACAAAGTTATACACACACAAAAAAAAGAACACACTGGTTAATTACTTAATTGTTGAGTTCCACTGTTCCAGCATGCAGATCTTGATGATGGCACTTACGCGACAGAATCAGGTAGTCAGTTCCTGATAAACTTCTATTTGAAAGTATGTTCTGGGATTCAATCTAGAATTAATTTGCACCCTTGCAATCATGTACTCATGATGTTGCAGGCAGAACCGCAGCCTATTATGAGGCAGTGTATAACAGGCATAGTTAGTAAGAGAGAACACTAAAGCTGAACTGTTAGCGCTGGTTATTCTCAACACAATATTTCTTCAACTAAAATAGTAGTTTGTTAAACTCAGAGAAGATGAATGATAAACTAAAGCTTGGAAACTGGAATATTCTTGCTCTAAATCGCTAATTTTCCAATTATGTGTCTCAATTTGTCTATCGGAAGGGAAAAGGGTAATAGAACATTCTTACCAGGATGTAACTTCCTCCAGGGCAAAAAGTACCCCACCAACAGGAGCTCTGAAGGCTGCAGCAACTCCAGCTGCACATCCACATGTCACCTTTTTGAAACATTAATAGTTTTAAGAGTTTCAATATTATAATCCATTCATTCTTAAAGAAAATCTCAGAATGAATCCAACATCATATGTAGTTATTCCCTATTAAATTACTAATTTTCTCCATTGTTTTCTTTTTCTTTACTTATGGGTTTTTAGTTCCAGAAAATGAGGATGGAAAAAATCTGCTTTACCTTAACAACTTTCGTTTGAGGGGATGCGTTAACAATTTCTACATGACTTGGCTAAAGAACGTTAGTTATGTAACCTCAAGAAAAGAAATTAAGTGCCCACACTCAATACAGTATCCATTTTCTGTACTACCCGAATAGTTTTGAAACCAGACTACACTCAAATTTCTGGCGGGCTGCAAACAGGCTATAAGTGGCTTGCATTCTTTTACACAGTCCAATCCTTTTTGGTCAACAGGATAATGGAAAGTAAAACTAAATGGCACAAGGAAACCGACAAATTCAAGATAATGTTTAGATTAAAGTAGAGGGTGACCAAAATAGCTATGAGTGACTTTATTAACAGCTACATAGAGGCATAGATTTATAGATTTCATGGTCAAAAGTGACTTACAAGGTCCCGCCGATCACGATCGCTTTCAAAAATACGTACCCACCTAGAACTCAAGTGGTATTTTGCAGATCCACCCTACGCACATGCACATTAGAATCAATTGACAGTATAAAGTATGAAACGTTTATGTAGCATAGCAATCAAATACCGCCAAGTGGAATTGAAGAAGAATGAAAAGGCTAATCTGCTGCCATATCTTTTTTTTTTTGTGCTGGGTGTCAGCTTTTGTGTACAAATTATGTTGGACCGGTAAACAGTAATTCAAAGTACATGTGAGCTCTAAAGTAATCAATCAGTTGATGTTGTAAGCATCACTACTAGGGAAGGATAGTAGTAGTATGAACTGTGTGTTTCATTCTGTAGTCAACCATTCTATCATTCTACATGGTCATACCAAAAGTTGACACTACATGTATCATCAGCCATGTTTCATCACACAATGTGAACATGAGAATTGTCATGTTGAATGCCACAACTTATTGAGGAGTACGAGGTTTTCCTAAACTGATGCTAGAGAGGAGTCATTTTTTCACTTTTGACATTGATGATTTATGTAATCACTTATGACCCCTTTCAGGACACATCTTTAGGGATAACATAATGTTGAATGGAGATGTTCAGATCACAATCGTAAACCCACCTGTCCAAGAAGAGAAGCGATGCAGGCCCCAGTGTGAACAAGAGGCCCTTCTTTTCCTAGAGCCAATCCACCTCCAACTGATCCAATGCTCCCAAAGATCTATTACACACAGCAGCATATATGAATATAATACTCTGTTGAAACTCAGTTTGCGATCATCGTCTTAGCTGGAGAAAGCAAATATGAATTCACCTTCCCAACTAATGTCCTGAAAAGGAGGATTCCATGTGTATCCACTCCTGCATAAAGACTTCAAACTACATCACCAGTTTCTCAGAGTATCAGTACCAGATGTTTCAGTAATTAAACCTTACCATTTAAGTAACCTTTGATTTCTGGAATACCAGATCCAGCAGCCGCTGGAGCAAAGTTTGTGACTATGTATACAGAAGAGAAGACAAGGGCTAAATTGAAAACCGTGTACACAAAGAATCCCACAAAATATGAGTGCTTAATTATAGCAAATGTTGCAGTATATTTCCATCCAGAGAAGTTCTCAACAGCCAGATTTATGAATATAGCAGCTAATCCAGTACCTACAAACATAAAATGATATGAAATGCAAGAAGAATTAACTATTGGAAAGAATTGGGAATAGTGCAAGCGAAACTTGGTGCATAAAATATATCTTACTAACAGATACATCTTATATGCTTAGAGTTTCTATTCAATCAAATAAATCATGAGGCATAGTTTCCAAATAGCACCAATCTTTCTGTTTAGGTACTTTTTATGTTTGTTTGTACAGCACCTGGGCAAGATGCTGCCTACCCTAATCCATCAAGTTTTCCAATCATTTTTCTAGATATTAACATTAATATAAAACAAACAGGCACATTTTAACAACATTAAGCATAATAAAATTTTCCTGTGTCACTATCTGTGAATCAAATAATGGTAGATGGCATAAACTGGATCGGATGCACTGGCTGCAATGGTTGTCCTGATTAGATATGACTTATGGTCAAAATTAATTTCAACTAGATAGAGGATAAAATTTTCATTTGTGACAAAGATAACGGAAATTTGTAATTTATGGCAGATAACAAGTACTCCCTCCGTTCCAAATTATAGGTCGTTTTGGTTTTTTTAGGTTAATAGATTTTGCTGAATCTAGACAAGGTGCATAACAAAACTTATGAACCTAGAAAAGCTAAAACAGCCTACGATTTGGAACGGAGGGAGTACAAAACAATACTCCGGGATTCTACAGAAGCTGTGCATAGCAGCAAACATCCTGCTTAACTATTGCTAATCCATATGTGCTCATGTTAAATTCAAGCATTCTAAAAAATAGTTATGGGTACTCAGCTAGCCCCCCCCCCCCCCCCCACCCCCACACCCCACCCCCACCTTTTAGCAATTAAGCCAATTAAACACCCTAAACTACAAGGGTATCTGAAGTAGATTTCGTGTAGTTACACTCACTTATTCGGTGACATTTACATCAGTGGGATAAACAGATTCCCAGTGATAAATAGGTTTAATCAGTGCAACTAAACCGCAGCTCAGCGAAAACCAGATTCAATAAACAAATGTCAGACTAAATGATGCACGGGCTACTTACACACCTCTGGAATCTCCATTACTAACCTCTTAGAATCGGACAAGCCACTAATTAAAACACGACAAAAGGATCAAATAGAGAGGCGCAGCTCACCGACGCCGATTAGCAGAGAGAAGAGCCACTTGAGCATGACGTAGTATGGCACCCAGAACTTGCTCCGCTGCGCCTGCACGCAACCACCCAGCAACACAAACAGCTGAGCCGACGGCACACCAGAACCACACACTCGAACAGCGGCAGATGGGGGCGGGGCACGGCGCGGCGCGTACCTGCTCCTCCCGGTACGCGTAGTTCTCGATGACCTCGTAGTCCAGGCTCTCGACGGCCGCGGCGGAGAAGAGCTCGTCGTCCGCCGCCGCGGAGGTGGAGGGCCCCGCCCCCTCCGCGGTGGGGAGGCGCGTCCACGCGAGCCGCGCCATCCCGATGCCGTCGGGGACGCCGTCGTCGCCGCCGGCGAGCATCGGATCGGGCCGAGGCCGCGCCGGATCCCGCCCGGGGCGCGCGATTCCAACGGCTCGATCGCAGGGGTAGGGGTGCTGGCCTGGCCGGGAAAGGAGCCAAGAGTTCGTCGAGTCGGTCCGGTCCCAGCAACAGCAAGCGATTCGTGGCGTGGTCAGTTTGTGTGGTGGCGTACAGGGTTTGGTGCGAGGCTGCGAGCGAGCAAGCGTGCGCGTGCGCCCTTGGCGGTCGGTCGTCGCGGTGGCGCTTGCCGTTTGGGATCTGGACCGGAGCACGCCGCAGGGCTGTTGACTCCGCCGGGCCACGGGGGATCGACGGCGAAGGCGCGCAACTCCCGGGGGCCGATGGCACCGGCGGAGGAGATGCCGGGGCACGTGGTCGCGGTCGGGCTTAACTTGGAAAAGAGTGGCTGCGAATGACACTCATGCTACACGGCGCATGATCCAACCTCCTATTCCACGGAAGTCATGTTTGAACGAAATTCATGTTTGAATTCCCACAGCTTTAGCTTAGCTTTTTACAATAGAGCAAGAGTCAGCTTAGCTTTTTTACAAGCTGGAAAATTGAATGAATACTTAAAAACCAGAGTAAGCTTAAGCTGTACCATTTAGATCACCTAGAGTTGATACAAATATGATTAACGATAATTTTGTTTCTTTGTGGTCAAAGGAGACTAATGATTTTGCTAGTCTATCACGGAACAACTGGTGTGCGTTTTTTTAAAACCATTCCATTAACACGTGACGAAAAACTCGTGAGATGTAATTTGTATGTTGTTCTTTTTTGATATTGTTGTACGTCAAGATATAATAGGAAAAATAGACTCATGGTGTCTTTTGTCTTGGATGGAAATTCATTCATGGCGCTCGTCATTCACATGGGCCATTTGAGCTGGCTGTTGTGAACCTACGGACTGGAGCAAGTGTTTTTTTTTCTCGTTTCCTTAATAAAACTTTTGCAGATGCAAGATGGCGATGCCTCTCTTGGGATGGAAATTCATTCACGGCGCTTGTCAATTGTCATATGAGACTCCCACGTGGCAAATAAGCTGCCTCGTGATCCTAGCAAGTGTAATTTCAACTAGTTTTTCTTTTCTTTTCTTTCCTTAACAAGCGGAGCGTTGAAGTCAAGACAAGTTGACTTGACATCTAATCCAATATATTATGAGCTTATATACTTTCTATGTATAATCTAGACATAGTATTATCTAGATGCATAACAAACATGACGAACCTAAAAAACCAAAACGAACTATAATTTGGAACGGATGTAGGTACAATCTAATATATTCCTTGAGTCGTGCACAATGGTTGCCATATAAAATTGCTATGGTATCTTGAAATGTGTAGATTTAGAACTGATATACCAAACTAACACAAACATAATGTAACATAGTTGAAGGAGGGCAAAGCGCATTGCATTATTGTACAATCGTTCTCCTGTATTTGTACCATCATCCCGTGAATTCTAGTTTCGAGTTTTCCAGCTAGCTTAACAGAGTTTGCCTTGCAAGCTTAGCATAGCGTAGGTTAAACTTCTTGTGATGGAATTTGTCCAGCTATGTTTATTTCTTCGATCTAGCACATATTCTCACGTTTTCTTTTACCAATTATACAATGATACATTTGGCATGGCTGTCCACGGCGAGATGCTTATAGCCTTATAGGCTACAATGTGCGTGCATGTGTCTATATAAACATGAGTGTACATTTGCGAGGAGTACGTACTTATGATTCTGGGGAAAAGGTTATGTTGCTTTCGCAAAAAAAAAAAAAGGTTATGTTGCTCCCCGTGACAAAAGATTCAAACACTGTACTGCGGTTATGTTTGTCTCGTCTTCGTCAATGACAAAAGAAGGCACGAGCTGCTTCTGAGCTTGTCTTCGTCCAAGTGGACGTCATCGCCAATGCGTAGCGCGCTGCGTTCCACAAAATTTCGCTCTCACCTCACGCGTCATCGCCAAGCACAAGACATGCCAAAACAGAGACACAACTACGAGCGCTATCGAAGAAGGCCAATCCACAATTCCACACCAATCAAGAGTTTCCAACTTCACGAGCTCCCCTCCACTCCACCCCCAACCTCCAATCAACCGCTTTCCCATCCTCCTTTGGCCTCCCCTTCCAAGCTACGCCTGCAAAGCTCAGTCCACCACCCCGCCCGGCAATCCCGCGCCCACCCACCGCCCCGCTCCCCATGGCGAAGACCTCGCAACACCCCGCGGGGGAGCGGGATCCCCTGCTCCCATCCTCCGCCGCCGCCGCCTCCCCGCCGCCCTACCTCGACCCGCACCCCGCCGACTCATACGCGGTGCTCCTCGTCCCCGTCCGCCTCCGCCGCCGCCTGCGCCGCGGTGGCCGCTACGTCGGCCCCGGCCTCGCCGCGCTCTTCCTCCTCGCGCTCGCGGGCTTCCTCCTCTGGCCCGCCGACCCGGACGTCTCCCTCGCCCGCCTCCGCCTCGCGCACGTCTCCGTCGCCGCGCGCCCCGCCGTCGCCGTCACCATCTCCGCCGCGCTCAAGGTCCGCGTCCGCAACCCGGACTTCTTCGCGCTCGACTACTCCCGCCTCGACGTCGACATCGGCTACCGCGGCGCGCGGCTCGGCCGGGTCACCTCCGGCGGCGGGCGCGTCCGGGCCCGCGCCGTCTCGTACGTCGACGCCGACCTGCAGCTCGACGGGATACGCGTCGTCGAGGACGCGATCTACCTGCTCGAGGACCTCGCTCGGGGGTCCGTGCCCTTCGACGCCGTCGTCGAGGTGAAGGGCAACCTCCACTTATTCTTCCTCAGCGTCCCCGTCAAGGTGCGTGCCGCTGGAACCCTAAATCGTACATTGCTTTGGTTATACAAATACTATGCAGATCTCGTTAATTGGATTAGAAACCGTATCAGTATTCAGGCTGAGACGCCCATTTTCTCTTTGCCTCTTTTGGTATTTTGAAAGCCCCATATATCTATAACGCAGATTTGGTAGGATATTGACATCTGGTGAAGCATGTTGTATTTTAGCCGCCGACAAGAGCTTAGCATGACCGTATACAGCCAGTTCTGCTTATCTATTTCCCGAGCTTGTTCTGGCTTATTCTATCTTCTTTTTCCTCACATATTGAAACACTATTGAAACAGTCAAAATCAGCCACAGCTAGCGAACTTATCCACCAGCGGAATCTGAAATAATTCCTAAGATCCATATAACGGCTAATGCATTTTAAAGAAAACCAACCAAAGACAACCCAGCAGAAAATTATATGAGGAAATAAGGTTTACACAATTATCTTACATGAATCTAGATATCTTTCATTGGTGAAGCATGGTATGTCCATCATATTCAGAAACATCTGGTTTGGGATCATGAGAGTGAATTGTTAGCAGGGAGCATGTTCTAATTCTCTAGGTCACCGATTCACTAAACATTATAAGGAACTAATGCGATATGCCATAACTACTTGGTAACCATCTTGTATTGATTCATCATAGTTTTCTGTCATGATCACCAACATATTACTGTAAGAATGCATGGTCATCGAACATATCACTTTTTTAATGAATTTGAAGCAAATATGTGATCCAAGTATTATGAGACTTCTGTTTTCCCGATTTCCTGCCCAATGTTTATCTTTGGCTGAAGTGTCTGATTCCAGTCATAATTGCAATCAATAAGGGACAAACACCCAATAAGATGAAGAGTAATAATTGATCTAACACATGAGAATAATAATAAATGTCCATGATATTTGCATCGTCAGTAGTTTCCGCAGTTGAATGTACCCTTCATGGTATCTACTTCTGTATTCATATAGATCTGGAATTACTGTGAATTCATATGCTCTACTATTGTTTAATTTTTTTTTGTGCCGAAAAGAAAGCTTTTGCTCAAGGGAAAAATCACTGTTGATCAACATATTTGCAGCTTGGTCTTCCCATTTTGTCCCTCTTTACTGTACTGTAACTTATTAGGAAAACAATCAAGTGCCTCACTGAACAGATAAACAGTGTGCCGTTTTTCCAAATCTCCTGCATGTAGAGCAATATGAAGTTCTCAAATCAAGAGTGCCTAAAAGGATATTATAATTAGAAGGGAGTTTGGGGAGTATGCTTCTGGGGGAAATGAGCAAATAAAAAACATTATAATAAGATCTATTGTGAACGTGCTTAGACACTACCAGCCTTTTTGACATGAAGTTTCCACTGCAAAACTTTGAGCAGTACTTCTATGCTTGTATTGCATTGCTGTAAAATAAGGGGTTGTTAACATAGAGCTGTGGTGATGAAACTGCAAGACTATCAAAGAATGTTCTTGTTTCAAAATTTTGTATGGAGAAGAAATTTTGGGAGAAGATATATGTATTCGTATCTGAGTGGTTATATGTTGTATTCCCAGGTTGGGTTGTTGCTTCATTTAAGCTTCATGATATATTCTTGTATATTTTGTTAAAATGTGTTGTTTACGAAACAATTGGTGTTTCTACAATATCTGTGAATTAGCTCCGCCCATGAGGCCGTGACTGTAGCTAGAGCTAGGTGTTTTGCCTATTGACTCAGAAGTTTTTGTTACACTAAACAAAGATTGATGAATAGGGAGTAGCATTTTTTACGTTATGTATCATGACTGAATCATCCAATCCTCTTTGTGTTATCAATGTTTGTTCAGGAGTGCACGTTATTGGTTATCTGCTCGCAGTCTATGATCCACACGTACTGATTTCGAACCTCTCTTGATTGTTATTGGCTTCTTGCAGGGGAGAATATCATGCGTGGTGCATGTTAACCCACACAACCAAACCATAGTACATCAGGACTGCTATCCTGAGGTAAAGAACTGCAAAGCTTATTTACCCTCAGAAGGCTGACTCTGAGCCTTTCAGAAGCTGACTCTTTTTTTTTTATTTCTGTATCAGTGAATTTGCTAATGGTGTGGAAGCCGACCCGTCTGGCGAATGGGATTGATGCTTTCTATGCTTAGATTGGAGTTGTAAAGACTCAACCCATTTGCTATGGCTGTACACGTGCGAGAAACAAAGAAACTATACTGGGTGATGTGCTTATTGTAAAGTCGTTAGCACGTCATGTTTAATACCAATCTGTTCCCTGAGATGAAAATGTCGTTTTACATTGGCATTACGGTTTCTGTTTGGATTTGCTGGAACATTGGCCATTAATCATTTAGTGGTACCATCACTGATGGCTGATTCGTTCGACATAAGATTCACGATGACATTGACACGAGAGTTCAGTTCTCGGCTGTTTGCCTCGGATACTAATCTAGTCAGTACAAAAATATTACAAAGAGGATTAATCCTGATATTCTAATGCCTTGCTACTATCGTGTACAGATAACACTGCAGCAGCCTGCAGCAATGCCTACACATTGACTGAAGCTGCTATTACACTATCTATTATTAGTCTATTGGTACTATACTACTGCAGTAACACAATGCACAGAGCACTATTTGGCCTCACTTGTCTTGGACGACGCCGGGCGCCAGGGATCCCGTGCACCTGGAACCAAGGGGTGGAGGTTCACAGCAAAGGAATCGAAGTCCAATGAATCGGCTTAGAGTTCCAATGTCATAGAGGTAAGAACCATGCATTATTTGCTGATTTGATCTTTCACTGATTTGTCCTGGAGGAGTCGAACCAAGTGTTTTGGCGACTGGGATTTCCACTCCAACGCCAAGCCCAGATTTGGCTGAATCCAGATATCTACAGCATAGTCAGGCTTGGATGTTGTGGGGATGTTGCTGGCATAAACCCTTTACCACTACCAAGGTGCTAAACCACCCCACATCTCAATTTTTGGATAAACCAATACTTTCAAGTATGTAATCTGTATGCTTGTTAGATATTCAACTGTAGACAGTAGTAACGAAATGCTGTTTTGGCCATGCTTATAGGTTCTTATAGACAATTGTATACTGCAGAGTTAGGAGTGCATGTATAGATTCATCCCGCAATGTTAACAGCTGATAAATTGATTATACTATCGTGAATTTGATTATGAATTCTACATAAATAAGAACATGTTGTGTTCCAATTGCCCAGGTATCGGCTGCTCTTTCCAACAACTGCTGTATGGCATGACATATGGAAATGTTCCTATTAGTGATGTAAATGCTCAAAATCCACAGGCAAATGATGCAACTGTTAGCAGGTTCAGAGTATTTGTCTGTTGGCGCCAATGATGATGAGATCGATGAAGGCCATATGGACAGCGGCTACTTGAAAACTGAAGAATGTATGAGGGCTTTTAGCAGAAACTGCACATTGCACTGGAGCAGAGGGATGATGGCATAAGAAAAACATCGGCGCTCAAGATCCAGGATTCCAATTTAGTGTGGATCTTGATGAGAAGGGTCAGATTAAAACACTAATATGGGGCAATGAGAAAAGTCGTAGTGACTATAGTTGCTTTGGAGATGTAATAACATTTGACACCACATAGTGACTATAGTTGCTTTGAAGATGTAGTAACATTTGACACCACATAGTGACTATAGTTGCTTTGGAGATGTAATATGGGTCAATGAGAAAAGTCGTAGTGACTATAGTTGCTTTGGAGATGTAATAACATTTGACACCACATAGAGCACAAACCTGTAGAGAATGGCTTTTGGGCTTCTTGTTGGTGTGAATGACCATTTCCAGAGTACAATACTTGGGAGGTGTTTTCATGCGAGATGAGAAAGCTGTAAGCTTCAAGTGGGTGTTCAAGGAGTTCTTGACACTAATGGGTGGTGTGCATCAACTTTACTGATAGGTACTTTATTATCTTGATTTGCTCTATGCAGTAGAGTACCCGCTATATTATAGCAATGTCTTTTGTTAGCGTGTCCACCATGTGACCTGAACAGATAACAGATTTATTTTCTTAGCTTCTTGCAGACCAGTGCACGGCCATGGAGATTGCTATTAAGTCATGCCAGGCACAACTCACCTCTGGTGCAAATGGCACGTGTCAAAAGACGCAAGAACAAAACCAGGTCCGGTGACCAATCTACAGGAAGATTGGAAGTTTCTGTGGTGAATTACACAAGATTATCACAGAAATGTTAACCGTGAGCAAATTTAAAGCTGCATGGAAGCAACTGCTTAAGAAATATGGATTGAAAAAACATCCCTTCATGGTGAGGTCGTATGGCAAACGAAAGAAGTGGGCCAGATATTACAATAAAGGGAGGTTTTGTGCTGGCATTGCAAGCACTCAGATATCTGAAAGTGCAAACAACATGCTGAAAAATGTTGTGCCAAAGAACTCTTCAATGAATAGATTTGTGAAACTTAAACAAACTATTATATGTTCAGTAGCTGATAAGCAGACATCAGAGCATGAAACAAGACAGGTAGACCTGATATTGTCTTAATGTTCCATAAGTTATATATTGTGATACAGTACTAACGAGCAAATAATATATTGTGTTTTTCCAGAACGTGCGTGTAAAGAAGAGAGTCTGGCCAGTTGAGAGGCATGCAATGGAAGTATGCACAAGCAAGGTGTATGTGATATTTGGTGAGGAGAGTTCGTTCTAAAAAATATTTGGTGAGGAGATGGACACACAGTTTCAATGATAGTTTCAATGTTGTATTTCCAGATGACAGTTTCAATGAGTACACAGCGTACGTCCTGACATCGTGGATCGTTTAAGGAGATTTAAGTTCATTTTAATATAAGCGATGGTGAGAAGTAGAGCTGTGACTGGTCTCTATGAGCATGCTGGCCTACAATGCTACCAAAGGCAAATGTTATCTAGTCTATACTATAAAGCACGACGAAGACGAAATTTTCGTTTCGTCCGTCGTCATCTATATCTCACACCGTCGGATTTTATGATGATCCAACGCTTTAAATTAATCTAAAGAGTCCATATTGACTACATCTCACCTTTGAGCCTACACCGTCAGATTTTATGATGATCGAACGCTCTAGATTAATCTAAAGAGTCTATGTAGATTACACATCTAAATTAGTATTTTTTTCCTAAAACACGTGTCTGCGGCACGTGCCCTTCTGCTAGTTATACTAAAATGCAACAGAAGTTAGAGATCAATATTGAAATGAATTGTGCAATTATAGCTTTGTCTGTTTGTATATTCCATGTTTTATTTATGATTTGCCGATATCATGTTACTGCAGTCTCAAAGCTTTCCATTTTTTTTATTGACCAAAATGCAATTTGGCATCTCTGGACAAGGAGCAACGTGATAGATTCTGTTATGAAATGTTCAGTTGCGCTAGCTATGTATCTCAGTAGCTTCATTCTGTGGCCAAATGTTTACATTATTTTGTACTAGGTTTTTTATCCACAATGGTGTTGCAGAAATACCAGCAGCTCATATTGTGCAAAGGTGTGGACAACACAATGCAAGGGACATGATCCCTATGAAACTGATACGACGGTCCATAATTACGGTACTACAGACTCAGATGAACTTCTTCAACAGAGCCTCATATGGGAAGGCACTTGAAGCAGCTAGGAAAGGGAATCGTGACTTTGAAACATATGACCATTGTGATGAAGTACCTTCAACTAGCTGAGAAGGAATTTGATAAATAAATAAATAAATATATTGAAGACCAAAGAATGGATGAAATCAAGGTGTCAAACAGCACTGCATTACAGATGTTCTAACTGAGAGGGAAGGTTATTCGGATGGGGAAGCTGTATAGCAGTATCTGGAAATAGAGGTATATATGGTGCATCTGGGTCTTGTGCAGGGACGAGTGATGTTGAGGTGGTAAGATTAAAAGCACCACAACCGAAGACACATACAGCAGTAAACTTGGCACTGCAGAACTTGCAAGAGCACTGGTCATGACAGGAGGACGTGCCATGAGAAACCAGATAATAATGTGACAAAAGGGCAAGAAGGGGAAGACCAAGGAACCAGATGATGAGTGATGAATCAGACAAGAAACCAGAAGATGAGTCAGACAACCAAGGAAATAGATGATGAATCAGAGTAACTACTGGCACATAGTGGTCTGTAGCCTTTTGTGTAAACATATGTATGGCAAGTAAATGTGCCGTCATGTAAGGACATCATTATCAATCCTGATGTCAAGATATGATGATGTAGTGGTTTTGTGGTTTGAGAGTTGAACTCGCACAACTCGTGCAACTGCCATGTTCAAGAAAAAACTAGGTAGCGCGGCGCATGTTGGGTGCAGGGCCAACACTCCGAGTCCGATGGCCGCCGACGCCAAAGCGCGCCGTTAGCGGTGCAGCGGGAAGGGCACGAACGCACGCGTGTCGTCGCCAGACCATTCAGCGGTTGCACTTGCACGCAGACGCACGGCCCTAGCACCCGCAGGTAATCGGGGATCGCATCGCGTGCTCTCCTACGAATTCCGATCCGGAATTAGCAGGCATGAAGCATGCGCTGTCCCCGCGTGCAGGCCGCTGCGCCCCCGAGTACAAGCTCGATTTAGTTTTTTTTTTTACTAGGTCAATGCCCGTGCGTTGCTACGGGTAGAATAAATGATCCCTTCCTCATGTTGCAAACGCGAGTCAAAAATTTTCTAAAGAACCATAATTGATTGGATGAAGCCAAAAGCCCAAACTGCTAATTAAGTAACTTGAGCTGATGCTATTTTTGCAACTCACATGGCTAGATGCAAAACATACATTTTGTGCAGCTAAGGGGATACAATATTTGTTCACTGGGATTAGTCATTGTACCTCCCTGATGTGCCTTATTGCAAGTATCCACCGAGCAAGCGATCTACAATAGTTTCTTTCTTTTTTTTCTTCCTCCAAATGAGCAAGCGACAGCTCGAATCACCAGCACATCTTCTCTCCTCTGTTCTCTCCGCCAAGACCGCAGCAGAAACCACCAACCAGTTGCTCTTCCATCTTTCAGCCGGCAAGCACCAGGAGCAAATAAAAGAAGCACATATTGCTCTGAACTATATATGTTTGCAACAATAAAAAAAAAGCTTTTGATGAGTAAACTGACTGCAGCATAATCTAGCATCATGAACACAAGCTGAGTTTCCACTCACACACTGAATTGAAGACCATTGAAGGCTTCAAAAAAAAAGTGCACTGAATGTAAGACTAACCTAGCTATCATGCCAAAGGAACTATGGGTTTAAGTGAAATAACCGCAGCCAGAAGAATCAAATCAGGCATGCCCCTTTCAAGTGCCACATCGATAATTTGGTATTAGCTGCTACTTCAAATATTGGAATGTAATATGGAAAGAGCTTTCAGGAAACAGAAGAACCATGTGGTTGAGCTTTAGGTACCATTGAGTTGTCCAATTCAACAGTGAAATCTTCTACTTGTTGAACGAAACTCAAATATGTATATGGGTAGATAATTGTCTGGTGGTCAGACTAACACATGGGTCATTAGAGAAGCACGACCAAAAGTGACATCATTCAGAAGACTAATGAATTGAATGTATCCATCCTCCTAGCACACGGCTGGTCGGAGCAGCAGCATGGATGAGAGTGGAATTCAACTGGAACCATTCTTCTAGCACGGGCTCACATAGATCCTCTCACCAGATGGGACCCCGTACAGTCACAAAATCTCCAAGAACAGAATTCCTCCGAATCGGAGAAATACAACTTCCTAACAATGTCAATGTCGAACCAGCAAAGCATCCAATTGGGAGCAAAAAAACATCAGCCTCCATCTTGTATAATGGCTGCATCCGTAAAGAAAACAAATAAACTACAGGAATTGAATGAGCAGTAAATTGAATTGAAGGACCAGGAAATCATCAAGGGCCGATTACCAGGAGTAGGCAACGCACGCTGTGGAAGGCGAGCCCTCGTGCTTTTGGCAGCGCCGGTCCAGGGAAGGCAGCGGCGCATGTCCCGGAGGAAAGGCAGCGACGCCGGTCGAAGGGAGGTGGCGCCGGTCGAGGGGAGACGGCGAGCGGGCTCGTGCTCTGCAAGGAGGAGGCAGCAGTTCAGGTCGTCGAAGTTGCAGGGAGGGGTGGGGCCGTGGGGCGGAGGAGGAGGCGGCGGTTCGGGAGAAAAAAAAAGAGAACCGACGGGGGAGAGTAAGGTCGTGACGGGGAGACCAGGAGAGCGAGATCGTGCACGAGAGGGGAGGATAAAACGGATCAAGGCCCACTTGATCGCAGAGAGGCGGCAGCGAAGGTGTGACACCGCTTCACCGGTCGTGAATCTCCCAATTGTTCTTTTTAGATTGACTTCGGGAATCTCCAGATCTGCCGGATGCTCAGTCCTTCGAAGGTGCTCATAGGGGTAGGGTTAGCGTACGTGTGTTTATAGGGGTGAGTGTGTGTGCGTGTTGTGAGCGTCTGCGTTGTACTGTGTAATTCTCAAAAAAAAAATGCCCGTGCGTTGCTACGGGACAACACAATTCATCGCTAAATATCATTCTAATTCTACAGGCTATACAAATTCACTCTATAAGCACCATATGAAATCATTCTAAATATTTACAATGATATATAAAAAATGGAGATAAACACTTTATCTTAAATAATTTCATGCTCCATAGAAAGTATATATTGTTACATCTTAAAGTTGTCACAATATAGTCACAGTAGAAAAGACTACTGAGACATAAAATAGCAATGCAAATAATTGAAAAATTTACACCCAAAGCAATTCCAAGGGAAGAAATTTACTGTGATAGAATGAGTGGAGTGTAGACTAAGCCTGGCTCCATAAGTTCACCAAGCACAAGAATGCCTCCTGTCCCTCCATAATCTGAACCTTCCAGGCAATGAGAAACACTATAGGCAGTGGCGGACCCAGCCGGGGTTTCGGTAGTCCCAAGACTACCCCAAAATTCTAGTGGACAAAGCAAAACAGCACTGTAGAGACACTATTTAGTACTATTTGGCACTGTAGCTATACTGTGTGACTACCCACGTTGATTAGTCTGGGTCCGCTACTGACTATAGGGGACAGCCAAAAAATCACGAGCTGTTCAGTAGAGAAACAAAACAGACAGTAAATGCTTGTCCAAACCAAAAAAAAATCCCTCAATCTTCCCTAGTCGAATCTCCTAACTGTGAGCGTCTAAAAGTGCTTGCTTTTAAAAAAAAAAAAAACTGGACCACCTTTTCAATTGTGTTTGCTTTGGAAAAAAAACATGCAGTAAATGTCCACCTAGAGCTTTCTCTCCTCATGGCCAAGACTGATATTACTGTTCTCCTTTGAAATTTTTGCATGTCAAGCATATATATGGATTAGACATAACGCCCAAAAGAGAAAAAAGGAATAAGATATTTCTTCTGTGCTACTCACAGCAAGTTCACCGAGACAGTAGGCCTTCAGTTATGCAGTTGAACATTCTCGATATGAACTGAACAATATGTAGTGCTGGTACCTAATTCACCTTTCTCCTCAAATACATGGAAATCCGAGGCTTGTAGAGTTCTAGCCCTACAAGGACAAACCACACAATTCAGAACATTACATCCCCATTTATCAGTTCTGAAAAGTTGGAACCTTCACTTTAATTACCAGTGCCATGGCAAAAACCAGAATGAATCATATGAACTGAAGTCTCCCTGCGATAGTAGATCCTTGCATTTCATCAAACGCATAGCATGCATGATGCATATGGAAGCCAGAATGAATCGATGAACCAAAAAGGATACAAGAGCTCATTCGTTGACGTACCTGGAACATGCGAGGAGCAACGCCGTCATCACCATCTCTGCTCCCGGCGCTGCGGTTCATGCTCCTGCCCCCCGCCGTCCACGGGGCGACAGGACGGTGTGCCAGGTGTGGTTCCTGTCCCACGAGGACCTCGAGGCCGCCTTGGCGAGGCAGCCGCTCGCGCTCGACGGCGCCGCCACCGTCAAGCTCGTCCGCGGAGAGCATGTCGAGCCCGAGGCCAGCAACGTCGAGCGCACCCTCGTCTACCGTGAGCTCGTCGGCGGAGTGGAACGCGAGACGACCATCTTCCCGCGCAGCCGGATGGAGTCCGGCAACGAGCAACGCCTCCGGCTGAGACGCTCGTCCACGTGGAGCTGCGCGACTACCCCAGGGAGCAGCGGAACGTGGAGGACATCCGCAAGAACTTCTGCAGCTTCGGGCACCTGTTCGAGGTCGACCCGGCCTGCTTCGGCGCGACGGACATGTCCCCGGTGCGCGCCGTCGTCCGGACCGAGCACGCACGGGAGGTCCCGCGCCAGGTCCGGATCAGGTGGCCCGGCAGGCTCCGCCACGTCGTGCCAGTCAGGGTGCTCAGGGTCTGGGACCTGTCCGAGTCCGTCGACGCCAACGGGGAGTACGTGCCCATCTACGGCCCCGACGCGGTGGTGCCCGCTCACCTGCCTGCCTAGCTCCTGGATCTTGGAGGCTTGAGGGCTTGAATGCTATGCTCCTTTGGGGACTCCTTTGGTTCGTAAAAGCCTCCATGGATACTACTCCGTAGCTTTGTGGTGTGACGTCATCGAGTGCTTAGTTAAGCCGCCTTAGCGGCTAGCTGTCGTGGTAGTGCCAGTACTGTCGCTGGTGTCGTTGCAGGTTGCGTTGTGTGCTGTTGACTCTCGGTTGTAGAATCGGTGATGCGTGCTGCAGCTTCCTCTCTCTTTGTCTGGGACTTGTGGAGGTGGTGTGTGCCTGTGTGGGCTTGTTAAAATGCATGCATGCTTTGTTCTAGAACTAGCATATGCTCTGCCTTCTTGCATGAGCGTCCACTGAAAGGGCCACCGAAGAGCGAAACCGATCCATTACACGAGGTAGTAAACACAGGGTCGTAAAACAGTGGTGCATATCGAGGTAAAGCACTTTGCTGGTTGAAGCGGGGACTGCATGCCACACCATCTGCACAACATTTCGGCAGCGGTAGTGCATGGTACCAGCTAGCTTTTTTTTAAAAAAAAAATTACACAGTACAACGCATACGCTTACAACACGCACACACACTCATCCATATGAATACATGTACGTAAACCCTACCCCTATAAACACATTCGAAAGACTGAGCACCCGACAGATTTGAAGATTCTCAAAGTCACCATTGACGTCTCGTTGTCGACGGGAACGTCGCTTACCACTTAACACATAACGCCGGTAATTCCTGAAAAATTTAAAAAAAGGTGCGAGCACCAGAATTTAAACCCTAATGGATAGTGTCCCACTGAACCGTCCTAACGTTGAACTACAAGCCAATTCGCTGGTACCAGCTAGCTGAATGCCTGAGAGCAAGTTTAGTGGTTGCGCCCGCTGCGGGCTGCAACCAAGGCCACGTCATGTCTACATAGCGTCTCTTTCTTTTTTTTTATTCATTCGATGTGAGGCGACATTAATGGTAGCAGTCCTACGGACCAGTACGGTGATGGGAGGAGTGTTGGAGCGCGCTTTCACCCGCCTTGAGCCGGCGTATAGTGGAGCGCCTCGACTCTCTTTCCTGTTCTCACTCCTCCACGTAGGATATTTATGATATGGATAAACTTTCAGCCTGCTGACTAGACCTTATAATACTTGCATTGACTGACAAATCTGATGAAGTGAGCTCCACATGATGGCCGGTCTCCACCGCCCCCAGGCGAAACCGAAACAGTTCGTTCGGGGGCTTTTCGGGGGTGTTTAGAGCAACTCCAACAGTTCTCCTATCCCCTTTTTCTTTTTCATTTTTCAGCCATATAGGGAAATTGGAGGCAAAAAACCATCTCCAACAGTTTCCCTTTCCCTTTTCTCCTTTTTTTCTTCTCCATCTCCCCTTTCTTTTCTCAATTTGCCTCCTCCTCCCTTTCCTCTCTCTTTCCCGTTTTCTTCTCTAGCCATCCGATCCATCACATCCTGGCCGTCCAATGGCCCTCACTCTCTGCCTCTCCCGATCGCTGCAGTGCCGCCGACGTTCCCAGCTCCGGCCGCTGCGCCGGCCTTCCTGCTCCTGCCGCCGCGTGCCCAGCCCCGGCCGTCGCGCTCTGTCTCGTCCGCGCCGGCCACCCTGCCTTGACTGCCGCAGCGCGCCGCCCGGCCAAGCCCCACAGGCCGGCCATCGCCGGCTCCTCGTCGTCCAAGCCGCGAGCCTGTCCGCGCGTGGGCCTTGGAGCGCCGCCGCTGGCAGCCGCGAGACCATCCGCGCGTGGGGCGTGGAGCATCGCCGCCGCCGGCAGCGAGACCGTCCGTGCGGGGGCTGCAGATCACCGCCGCCGCCGGCCGCGAGCTCGCCCGCGCAGGGGTCGCGGACCACCACCACATCCATGCTCGTGCGCTGTGATCTCTTCCATGGGGAAGAAAACAGAGAAAGAAGAGGAAGGGTGGGCAGAGGAAGGAGAAGGTGGTAGTCACTGACAGGTGGGTCCCATTTGTCAGGTGGAGGAAAGGGGAAAGGAGAAAGCGAGAACTGATTTTAACACTTCTCCCTTAAATGATGAAAATGTGAAAGGAGATTCCCCTATAGGTGAGAAAGGGGAAAGGGGAAAGGGAAATTGTTGGAGATGCTCTTAGTTCACTGACTCGAGTCCTGGAAGACATCACGGTGCATTGGTGTGGTCGCGTCTACCACAAGCTACCAGCCGATGGCGCCGATGCATTCATGAAGCTGACCTTAACTCCACCAACCCGTTCCCATACCAAACTTTCGCTCGTCTCCCTTCGGGGGGTGTTTCAAAATCCAAAATCCAAAATGAATGTTTGGACACATGTATAGCGTACTAAATGTAGGTAAAAAACAAATCGCATTATATAGGTAGACTGAAAATCACGAGACGAATCCAATGAGTCTAACTTAGGCCGTGATTAGACACTAAATTGCTACAATAATGCTACAATAAACATGTGCTAATGATAAATTAATTAGGTTCGTTAGGTTCGTCTCGCGAATTCCGGACCTAATCTACGATTACTTTTTTAATTAGTTTATATTTAATACTTTAAATGTGAAAAGATTCGATTCTAAAATCTTTTCACCACGGAACTAAACAAGGCCGTATCTTCTGTTGTAATCGTGTTTCTACTATCGAATGAAATGGAGGTGTGCTATTATGAAAAATATGTTCGCTTGTAAATTGCTTTGTTCAAGAAAAAACATGTCGAATTGTTGAATTGACATGACCATATACAAGCGCACTACTAGAATTTCCAGTGTTCCCAATTCCGTTGTTGAAGTTATCCATTGCAACATCAAAAATCACAAAAGTGAAACATCGAGAAACACCGATTGCAACATTGGAACTCGAGTCGTTTACTGCAACATTGCAACATCTTCGATACGCCATTGAAACATACAAAAATGTCTGCCGCAACAATACAATTTAACTTTAATTTGCAACACTATTAGTGACCTCCACTGCCATGGTTGTGCATCCCCTTGCTTGAACCGTTGTGGCCTATGCCGTCGGCCTCCTCACCAGATTGAGCGGCATAGCCAGGTGCTTGTGGAAGAGGAAGCTGCTGCGTGTGCTATTCTCGTCAACGGCAAAGGGCGACGACGGATGGGCTAGACGACGGCCATAGGGGAGGAAGGGGCCGGACGATGATGAGAGCGCAACAACCGGCATGGGGACAAGGAGCTCGGAGGAGAGGCCGTTGAAGGAGGGCGCGCTCGCAAGTGATGACAATGCTCCACGGTGCACGTAAGGCAGCTGTGAGTGTCGCGCGCGTGCTCGAAGAGGCAGCGCGGCGTGGCGTAGGGAGCGACGAGGGCGAGCGCCACCGCTGATGAGTAAGCTACAAGCGCTGGCGTGGAGTTGTAGAAGGATTGAGATTTGAGAGCAATGGAGAGAAAAAGAGCAGAGGCGCAAGACGATGGGAGCCTAGCAGTGATGAAGAAGACAACAATTGGAAAATACTTGGACCAGAATAGGCCACGTAGCCGTCCGATGGGGGGAGCCACGTCCGGACGCCTAATTGGTAGCATTACCGATTTGAAAAATGCCGGTAAAAACCATTTTTTGCAAGTACTACTTCATGAAAATATACCGGTTAATTTGATTTTGGGCAAATCTGCAGCGAATTGATAAAGATAAGGAATTATTGACCATGGCATGTCATACGTTGAAGATGATGCCTCTATGTTTCTTCACTTTACATGGATGATCCTTTAATTTATAGATTGATTTATGAGATGTTTGTTATGTGTTTTCAACTTCTATTTGTGTGGGTGTAGCAATGTGCTACTATTTGTAACAAGCGCAAACCGATTCCTCATTTTGACATAGACCGCGACATTGGTGAGAGGAGACGAAACCGGACCAGGAGGATACACGAGCACAAATCTCAACGATGTGCCTCTACTAAAAAGCAAAAAGCAACTAGAAGCCGGTGTATATATATGCAGAGGGTTATTATTCAAATTTTTTTTTGAGAATTACACAGTACAACGCAGACGCTCATAAACGCACGCACACTCACCCCTATGAACACACGTACGCTAACCCTACCCCTATGAGCACCTACGAAGAACTGAGCATCCGGCAGATCTGGAGATTTCTGAAGTCACCATTGACGCCTCGTTGTCGACGGGAACACCGCTTACCACTTAACGCATAACGCCAATAAATCCTGGAAAATCCTAGGAAAAGGTGCGAACACCAGGATTTGAACCCTGGTGGGTAGCGTCCCACTGGACCGTCCTACCATTGGACTACAAGCCAATTCGCGAGTTATTATTCAAATGAAATTCGTTCAATAACAGGATGTACAAGCTGCGTTCCAAAACAAAACAAAGCCTGCTTTTTATGTGGCGGGCTGAATAAAGCCCATGTATGGGGATTCCCGGCCTTGTGGTGGCAACATATAGCTCATCTTCCCTCGCCTGGCCATATGTAGGTAGCCATTATTAGGCAATCTCTTCACCTCAACGACCAAAAAAGATGCGGCATTGTAGGTAATAGCGGGGCCGTTGTCATCGGGCTCCATCGTGCTCATTGGCCTGCAGATACAGATCCTGCCCTTGCCCAAGTACGCCAGGCTGGGCATGTCCCTCGGCTTCGAGGGCTCATGGTCGTGGGCGTCGCTGATGAGGCACTTCTCCCATGGTCTAGGGGACGTGTCTGGCCACACGTGCCGCACCACCGGCGGTGTTCCGTCCTCCTTGACGTCGCATGCGCAAAGAAGCCGAGTCCCAGTGGTGAGGCCAATGACCGAGCCGAGCTCCGGCACGTAGAACGCGCGGCCCTCGAACGGCAACATCCAGGTTCCCTCCTTCCGCCATGTTCGGTGCTTGGTGTCCAGGGAGAAGGTGCCCTTGTCGGCCATGTTGGTCAGGGAGATCCACACGCGTGTGCCGAGAGCCAAGTAGGCCGATATGAAGGTAATCTCTTCCTCACCCAAGGGCACCGGCGGGTTCGGCAGTGCCGTGGCGTGCCACCCGCCGCCGTCGGGGAGAAGCCGGAGCGTCTCGAAGGTGTAGATGCCGTCGAAGAGGACGGTGTCCATCCTGACCACGGTGCCGTCGACCAGGGGGAGCATGGCGGGCTTGTCCCGGTGGCTGTTGCCGAGAACCCGCGAGGCGTAGCTCCAGAACTTGGGCCACCACTGGACGAGCCGGCCCTCGGAGTCACGGAGTGGGCTGGCCCGCCTCTCCCAGAAGTCGTAGCCGCCGACCTTCATGACGGTGTCGTGGAAGTAAGTGTCGTCCCAGTCGTACTGGGCGCCCACGATGCTGCCGTTGGAGACGGCAAAGGACAAGCACCATTGAGAAGAGAAGTGCGCGACGGGGTGTGGGAAGCAAGCCAGCGTTGTCTCTTCGTCCTCGCCGTCGAGGAGGAGGTCGTAGACGAGGTGGCCCTCTTTCTTGTCGTGCAGCACCAGAAGCGGCCGGTCGGCAGCCATCTCCATCCACCACGCGCGTGTAGAGGCTGATAGAACGTGGATCGATATTGAGCACGTCGCCGGGAGGATCTGTAATTTAAATGGGTGCCGTGCGGGGTGGTGTCCGAGATCGAAACCTAGTAGAATTTGAGGTGGTGTTTGGCTCGGGTGGCACAGGGCCGGGGCTACCATATCCTGAAGGATACATGGGCTTTTATTCAACCTGGCTTGCCACATAAAAGGCATGTTTTGTTTTTGTAACGTGTACTTCATGAACTATTCCCCATGGTGTGGTGCGGGAAGGTAAAAACCATTCGCGCAAGGCATTCTGACGACATACTAGTCAACGCGCCATGCCCGCCAAACTTTTCACCCTGATCCATCCTAGTAGACTCCTAGGCCCATCAGTCGATCACGCCCCTCACGCCAGCTACTCGACACACCGCAGCTGGCCGGACGGCGGACGGCCGGGGTGATGCGAAAACTCGCTGCCAAGTTTCCACGGTCAAAGCCCCTGCCCGGCAGGTCTCTGACTCTGGAACTGCGTCCATGGCGGATGGCGCCACGAGGCAACGCTCGCGGCGGCCGCTGGTTCGCCGGCGCCCTGCCTGAACTGAACCGCTGAACGCGCAGCGCGTCAAGCCCCGTGCAAACCCTGATGCATGGCTTGCGCTCCTGCTGTTTCCAGCTTGCCACCGCCCGCAGTCAAACTCGATCAGTCTTCTTGGAGGCCATCATCTTCCCACTTCACTCCTGGTCACCGGCCCGTCTTAAACCTCACATCAAGTCCCTCCTCCCTAGCGCTGCACGATCGGTCAAGGCTGGAGCGCGCGCGTCCGGGTGCCTTGGTGTCGTCGCGTCGCGTCCGTTACGGTGCCGATGCATGCAAAAGAAAAAGTTTCTCCAGACTGGTAAAACAACTACGGATAGGATCACGATTGGATACTTGTATCATACGAGATTTGGAAGATGATTAGTCTTCAAACATATAGTAATCCCTAAGGTTAATTAGATGCTAACAAAGCAACCTAAGCTAGATATCTAACTTTCGCAAAAAAAAAGCTACATATCTAACGTGTAATGTTTCGTAAAAAAAAAAATTACTGTAATGTGTACTGTAATTGTCACACTATGACACTAGCTAGCCGATTTTCATGGGTTTATAAAAAGGAAGGGGCCGGCCTCTACGGAGTCTCAACGCTTACCATTCCCATTTCCCAGAACAAATCCGCTTCGTTCCCAGAGCCAGCTGCCCAGCCCCCGTTCTTCCCCTCCCCGTCTGCCGTTGGCCTCCGTGAGTCCGTGGGCGTCAGGGTGTGTGGAGGAGCACCGCCAAGATGCAGGCAGGCAGCGGCGCTCAGCCCACCTCCGAGCCGGAGGAGGTCGACATCCCGGGCCGCCCGGACTACGTCAACTCGTTCGTGCACGGCAACCACCCGGCCCCCGCGACCGCCGTCCGCTGGGTGACCCCGGAGCGGGAGCGCCGCACCAGCCGCCCGCACACCGCCGCCGTCTACATGCCGGCGCCGCCCCCGTTGCCGCACTACGGCTTCCTCGCCAACGCCTCCATCAACCCGCGGCGCGAGGCGGACGCGGACCCGGCGCCCTCCATCCGCGCGGCCATCGGCGCCGCGCTCCCGGCGCTGCGGTTCATGCTCCTGCCCCCCGCCGTCCACGGCGGCGACAGGACGGTGTGCCAGGTGTGGTTCCTGTCCCACGAGGACCTCGAGGCCGCCTTGGCGAGGCAACCGCTCCCGCTCGACGGCGGCGCCGCCACCGTCAAGCTCGTCCGCGGAGAGCTTGTTGAGCCTGAGGCCACCGACGTCGAGCGCACCGTCGTCTACCGCGAGCTCGTCGGCGGAGTGGAACGCGAGACGACCATCTTCCCGCGCAGCCGGATGGAGTCCGGCAACGAGCAGCGCCTCCGGCTGGAGACGCTCGTCCACGTCGAGCTGCGGGACTACCCCAGGGAGCAGCGGAACGTGGAGGACATCCGCAAGAACTGCTGCAGCTTCGGGCACCTGTTCGAGGTCGACCCGGCCTGCTTCGGCGTGCCGGACATGTCCCCGGTGCGCGCCGTCGTCCGGACGAAGCACGCGCGGGAGGTCCCGCGCCAGGTCCGGATCAGGTGGCCCGGCAGGCTCCGCCACGTCGTGCCGGTCAGGGTCCTCAGGGTCTGGGACCTGTCCGAGTCCGTCGACGCCAACGGGGAGTACGTGCCCATCTACGGCCCCGACGCGGTGGTGCCCGCTCACCTGCCTGCCTAGCTCCTGGATCTTGGAGGCTTGAGGGCTTGAATGCTATGCTCCTTTGGGGACTCCTTTGGTTCGTAAAAGCCTCCATGGATACTACTCCGTAGCTTTGTGGTGTGACGTCATCGAGTGCTTAGTTAAGCCGCCTTAGCGGCTAGCTGTCGTGGTAGTGCCAGTACTGTCGCTGGTGTCGTTGCAGGTTGCGTTGTGTGCTGTTGACTCTCGGTTGTAGAATCGGTGATGCGTGCTGCAGCTTCCTCTCTCTTTGTCTGGGACTTGTGGAGGTGGTGTGTGCCTGTGTGGGCTTGTTAAAATGCATGCATGCTTTGTTCTAGAACTAGCATATGCTCTGCCTTCTTGCATGAGCGTCCACTGAAAGGGCCACCGAAGAGCGAAACCGATCCATTACACGAGGTAGTAAACACAGGGTCGTAAAACAGTGGTGCATATCGAGGTAAAGCACTTTGCTGGTTGAAGCGGGGACTGCATGCCACACCATCTGCACAACATTTCGGCAGCGGTAGTGCATGGTACCAGCTAGCTTTTTTTTAAAAAAAAATTACACAGTACAACGCATACGCTTACAACACGCACACACACTCATCCATATGAATACATGTACGTAAACCCTACCCCTATAAACACATTCGAAAGACTGAGCACCCGACAGATTTGAAGATTCTCAAAGTCACCATTGACGTCTCGTTGTCGACGGGAACGTCGCTTACCACTTAACACATAACGCCGGTAATTCCTGAAAAATTTAAAAAAGGTGCGAGCACCAGAATTTAAACCCTAATGGATAGTGTCCCACTGAACCGTCCTAACGTTGAACTACAAGCCAATTCGCTGGTACCAGCTAGCTGAATGCCTGAGAGCAAGTTTAGTGGTTGCACCCGCTGCGGGCTGCAACCAAGGCCACGTCATGTCTACATAGCGTCTCTTTCTTTTTTTTTATTCATTCGATGTGAGGCGACATTAATGGTAGCAGTCCTACGGACCAGTACGGTGATGGGAGGAGTGTTGGAGCGCGCTTTCACCCGCCTTGAGCCGGCGTATAGTGGAGCGCCTCGACTCTCTTTCCTGTTCTCACTCCTCCACGTAGGATATTTATGATATGGATAAACTTTCAGCCTGCTGACTAGACCTTATAATACTTGCATTGACTGACAAATCTGATGAAGTGAGCTCCACATGATGGCCGGTCTCCACCGCCCCCAGGCGAAACCGAAACAGTTCGTTCGGGGGCTTTTCGGGGGTGTTTAGAGCAACTCCAACAGTTCTCCTATCCCCTTTTTCTTTTTCATTTTTCAGCCATATAGGGAAATTGGAGGCAAAAAACCATCTCCAACAGTTTCCCTTTCCCTTTTCTCCTTTTTTTCTTCTCCATCTCCCCTTTCTTTTCTCAATTTGCCTCCTCCTCCCTTTCCTCTCTCTTTCCCGTTTTCTTCTCTAGCCATCCGATCCATCACATCCTGGCCGTCCAATGGCCCTCACTCTCTGCCTCTCCCGATCGCTGCAGTGCCGCCGACGTTCCCAGCTCCGGCCGCTGCGCCGGCCTTCCTGCTCCTGCCGCCGCGTGCCCAGCCCCGGCCGTCGCGCTCTGTCTCGTCCGCGCCGGCCACCCTGCCTTGACTGCCGCAGCGCGCCGCCCGGCCAAGCCCCACAGGCCGGCCATCGCCGGCTCCTCGTCGTCCAAGCCGCGAGCCTGTCCGCGCGTGGGCCTTGGAGCGCCGCCGCTGGCAGCCGCGAGACCATCCGCGCGTGGGGCGTGGAGCATCGCCGCCGCCGGCAGCGAGACCGTCCGTGCGGGGGCTGCAGATCACCGCCGCCGCCGGCCGCGAGCTCGCCCGCGCAGGGGTCGCGGACCACCACCACATCCATGCTCGTGCGCTGTGATCTCTTCCATGGGGAAGAAAACAGAGAAAGAAGAGGAAGGGTGGGCAGAGGAAGGAGAAGGTGGTAGTCACTGACAGGTGGGTCCCATTTGTCAGGTGGAGGAAAGGGGAAAGGAGAAAGCGAGAACTGATTTTAACACTTCTCCCTTAAATGATGAAAATGTGAAAGGAGATTCCCCTATAGGTGAGAAAGGGGAAAGGGGAAAGGGAAATTGTTGGAGATGCTCTTAGTTCACTGACTCGAGTCCTGGAAGACATCACGGTGCATTGGTGTGGTCGCGTCTACCACAAGCTACCAGCCGATGGCGCCGATGCATTCATGAAGCTGACCTTAACTCCACCAACCCGTTCCCATACCAAACTTTCGCTCGTCTCCCTTCGGGGGGTGTTTCAAAATCCAAAATCCAAAATGAATGTTTGGACACATGTATAGCGTACTAAATGTAGGTAAAAAACAAATCGCATTATATAGGTAGACTGAAAATCACGAGACAAATCCAATGAGTCTAACTTAGGCCGTGATTAGACACTAAATTGCTACAATAATGCTACAATAAACATGTGCTAATGATAAATTAATTAGGTTCGTTAGGTTCGTCTCGCGAATTCCGGACCTAATCTACGATTACTTTTTTAATTAGTTTATATTTAATACTTTAAATGTGAAAAGATTCGATTCTAAAATCTTTTCACCACGGAACTAAACAAGGCCGTATCTTCTGTTGTAATCGTGTTTCTACTATCGAATGAAATGGAGGTGTGCTATTATGAAAAATATGTTCGCTTGTAAATTGCTTTGTTCAAGAAAAAACATGTCGAATTGTTGAATTGACATGACCATATACAAGCGCACTACTAGAATTTCCAGTGTTCCCAATTCCGTTGTTGAAGTTATCCATTGCAACATCAAAAATCACAAAAGTGAAACATCGAGAAACACCGATTGCAACATTGGAACTCGAGTCGTTTACTGCAACATTGCAACATCTTCGATACGCCATTGAAACATACAAAAATGTCTGCCGCAACAATACAATTTAACTTTAATTTGCAACACTATTAGTGACCTCCACTGCCATGGTTGTGCATCCCCTTGCTTGAACCGTTGTGGCCTATGCCGTCGGCCTCCTCACCAGATTGAGCGGCATAGCCAGGTGCTTGTGGAAGAGGAAGCTGCTGCGTGTGCTATTCTCGTCAACGGCAAAGGGCGACGACGGATGGGCTAGACGACGGCCATAGGGGAGGAAGGGGCCGGACGATGATGAGAGCGCAACAACCGGCATGGGGACAAGGAGCTCGGAGGAGAGGCCGTTGAAGGAGGGCGCGCTCGCAAGTGATGACAATGCTCCACGGTGCACGTAAGGCAGCTGTGAGTGTCGCGCGCGTGCTCGAAGAGGCAGCGCGGCGTGGCGTAGGGAGCGACGAGGGCGAGCGCCACCGCTGATGAGTAAGCTACAAGCGCTGGCGTGGAGTTGTAGAAGGATTGAGATTTGAGAGCAATGGAGAGAAAAAGAGCAGAGGCGCAAGACGATGGGAGCCTAGCAGTGATGAAGAAGACAACAATTGGAAAATACTTGGACCAGAATAGGCCACGTAGCCGTCCGATGGGGGGAGCCACGTCCGGACGCCTAATTGGTAGCATTACCGATTTGAAAAATGCCGGTAAAAACCATTTTTTGCAAGTACTACTTCATGAAAATATACCGGTTAATTTGATTTTGGGCAAATCTGCAGCGAATTGATAAAGATAAGGAATTATTGACCATGGCATGTCATACGTTGAAGATGATGCCTCTATGTTTCTTCACTTTACATGGATGATCCTTTAATTTATAGATTGATTTATGAGATGTTTGTTATGTGTTTTCAACTTCTATTTGTGTGGGTGTAGCAATGTGCTACTATTTGTAACAAGCGCAAAACGATTCCTCATTTTGACATAGACCGCGACATTGGTGAGAGGAGACGAAACCGGACCAGGAGGATACACGAGCACAAATCTCAACGATGTGCCTCTACTAAAAAGCAAAAAGCAACTAGAAGCCGGTGTATATATATGCAGAGGGTTATTATTCAATTTTTTTTTGAGAATTACACAGTACAACGCAGACGCTCATAAACGCACGCACACTCACCCCTATGAACACACGTACGCTAACCCTACCCCTATGAGCACCTACGAAGAACTGAGCATCCGGCAGATCTGGAGATTTCTGAAGTCACCATTGACGCCTCGTTGTCGACGGGAACACCGCTTACCACTTAACGCATAACGCCAATAAATCCTGGAAAATCCTAGGAAAAGGTGCGAACACCAGGATTTGAACCCTGGTGGGTAGCGTCCCACTGGACCGTCCTACCATTGGACTACAAGCCAATTCGCGAGTTATTATTCAAATGAAATTCGTTCAATAACAGGATGTACAAGCTGCGTTCCAAAACAAAACAAAGCCTGCTTTTTATGTGGCGGGCTGAATAAAGCCCATGTATGGGGATTCCCGGCCTTGTGGTGGCAACATATAGCTCATCTTCCCTCGCCTGGCCATATGTAGGTAGCCATTATTAGGCAATCTCTTCACCTCAACGACCAAAAAAGATGCGGCATTGTAGGTAATAGCGGGGCCGTTGTCATCGGGCTCCATCGTGCTCATTGGCCTGCAGATACAGATCCTGCCCTTGCCCAAGTACGCCAGGCTGGGCATGTCCCTCGGCTTCGAGGGCTCATGGTCGTGGGCGTCGCTGATGAGGCACTTCTCCCATGGTCTAGGGGACGTGTCTGGCCACACGTGCCGCACCACCGGCGGTGTTCCGTCCTCCTTGACGTCGCATGCGCAAAGAAGCCGAGTCCCAGTGGTGAGGCCAATGACCGAGCCGAGCTCCGGCACGTAGAACGCGCGGCCCTCGAACGGCAACATCCAGGTTCCCTCCTTCCGCCATGTTCGGTGCTTGGTGTCCAGGGAGAAGGTGCCCTTGTCGGCCATGTTGGTCAGGGAGATCCACACGCGTGTGCCGAGAGCCAAGTAGGCCGATATGAAGGTAATCTCTTCCTCACCCAAGGGCACCGGCGGGTTCGGCAGTGCCGTGGCGTGCCACCCGCCGCCGTCAGGGAGAAGCCGGAGCGTCTCGAAGGTGTAGATGCCGTCGAAGAGGACGGTGTCCATCCTGACCACGGTGCCGTCGACCAGGGGGAGCATGGCGGGCTTGTCCCGGTGGCTGTTGCCGAGAACCCGCGAGGCGTAGCTCCAGAACTTGGGCCACCACTGGACGAGCCGGCCCTCGGAGTCACGGAGTGGGCTGGCCCGCCTCTCCCAGAAGCCGTAGCCGCCGACCTTCATGACGGTGTCGTGGAAGTAAGTGTCGTCCCAGTCGTACTGGGCGCCCACGATGCTGCCGTTGGAGACGGCAAAGGACAAGCACCATTGAGAAGAGAAGTGTGCGACGGGGTGTGGGAAGCAAGCCAGCGTTGTCTCTTCGTCCTCGCCGTCGAGGAGGAGGTCGTAGACGAGGTGGCCCTCTTTCTTGTCGTGCAGCACCAGAAGCGGCCGGTCGGCAGCCATCTCCATCCACCACGCGCGTGTAGAGGCTGATAGAACGTGGATCGATATTGAGCACGTCGCCGGGAGGATCTGTAATTTAAATGGGTGCCGTGCGGGGTGGTGTCCGAGATCGAAACCTAGTAGAATTTGAGGTGGTGTTTGGCTCGGGTGGCACAGGGCCGGGGCTACCATATCCTGAAGGATACATGGGCTTTTATTCAACCTGGCTTGCCACATAAAAGGCATGTTTTGTTTTTGTAACGTGTACTTCATGAACTATTCCCCATGGTGTGGTGCGGGAAGGTAAAAACCATTCGCGCAAGGCATTCTGACGACATACTAGTCAACGCGCCATGCCCGCCAAACTTTTCACCCTGATCCATCCTAGTAGACTCCTAGGCCCATCAGTCGATCACGCCCCTCACGCCAGCTACTCGACACACCGCAGCTGGCCGGACGGCGGACGGCCGGGGTGATGCGAAAACTCGCTGCCAAGTTTCCACGGTCAAAGCCCCTGCCCGGCAGGTCTCTGACTCTGGAACTGCGTCCATGGCGGATGGCGCCACGAGGCAACGCTCGCGGCGGCCGCTGGTTCGCCGGCGCCCTGCCTGAACTGAACCGCTGAACGCGCAGCGCGTCAAGCCCCGTGCAAACCCTGATGCATGGCTTGCGCTCCTGCTGTTTCCAGCTTGCCACCGCCCGCAGTCAAACTCGATCAGTCTTCTTGGAGGCCATCATCTTCCCACTTCACTCCTGGTCACCGGCCCGTCTTAAACCTCACATCAAGTCCCTCCTCCCTAGCGCTGCACGATCGGTCAAGGCTGGAGCGCGCGCGTCCGGGTGCCTTGGTGTCGTCGCGTCGCGTCCGTTACGGTGCCGATGCATGCAAAAGAAAAAGTTTCTCCAGACTGGTAAAACAACTACGGATAGGATCACGATTGGATACTTGTATCATACGAGATTTGGAAGATGATTAGTCTTCAAACATATAGTAATCCCTAAGGTTAATTAGATGCTAACAAAGCAACCTAAGCTAGATATCTAACTTTCGCAAAAAAAAAGCTACATATCTAACGTGTAATGTTTCGTAAAAAAAAAATTACTGTAATGTGTACTGTAATTGTCACACTATGACACTAGCTAGCCGATTTTCATGGGTTTATAAAAAGGAAGGGGCCGGCCTCTACGGAGTCTCAACGCTTACCATTCCCATTTCCCAGAACAAATCCGCTTCGTTCCCAGAGCCAGCTGCCCAGCCCCCGTTCTTCCCCTCCCCGTCTGCCGTTGGCCTCCGTGAGTCCGTGGGCGTCAGGGTGTGTGGAGGAGCACCGCCAAGATGCAGGCAGGCAGCGGCGCTCAGCCCACCTCCGAGCCGGAGGAGGTCGACATCCCGGGCCGCCCGGACTACGTCAACTCGTTCGTGCACGGCAACCACCCGGCCCCCGCGACCGCCGTCCGCTGGGTGACCCCGGAGCGGGAGCGCCGCACCAGCCGCCCGCACACCGCCGCCGTCTACATGCCGGCGCCGCCCCCGTTGCCGCACTACGGCTTCCTCGCCAACGCCTCCATCAACCCGCGGCGCGAGGCGGACGCGGACCCGGCGCCCTCCATCCGCGCGGCCATCGGCGCCGCGCTCCCGGCGCTGCGGTTCATGCTCCTGCCCCCCGCCGTCCACGGCGGCGACAGGACGGTGTGCCAGGTGTGGTTCCTGTCCCACGAGGACCTCGAGGCCGCCTTGGCGAGGCAACCGCTCCCGCTCGACGGCGGCGCCGCCACCGTCAAGCTCGTCCGCGGAGAGCTTGTTGAGCCTGAGGCCACCGACGTCGAGCGCACCGTCGTCTACCGCGAGCTCGTCGGCGGAGTGGAACGCGAGACGACCATCTTCCCGCGCAGCCGGATGGAGTCCGGCAACGAGCAGCGCCTCCGGCTGGAGACGCTCGTCCACGTCGAGCTGCGGGACTACCCCAGGGAGCAGCGGAACGTGGAGGACATCCGCAAGAACTGCTGCAGCTTCGGGCACCTGTTCGAGGTCGACCCGGCCTGCTTCGGCGCGCCGGACATGTCCCCGGTGCGCGCCGTCGTCCGGACGGAGCACGCGCGGGAGGTCCCGCGCCAGGTCCGGATCAGGTGGCCCGGCAGGCTCCGCCACGTCGTGCCGGTCAGGGTCCTCAGGGTCTGGGACCTGGTCCGAGTCCGTCGACGCCAACGGGGAGTACGTGCCCATCTACGGCCCCGACGCGAGGGTCACCGCTTGGATAAGTTCTGGGTAACAACCTGGAACTTGTTGGAGGATTCAGGGGCTTGATGCTCCTTTGGTTCGTGAAGTGTCCTCCATGGTTCGATCTTAAGCCAAGCTAGCCTTTATGTGTTGTGGCGGCGAGGGCATCGATGCACGAAGGTTACTCGCAAGCTCCATTTTTCATTTCAGCATCGGCACTCACAGTAGTTGATTCGATGCTTGAACGTTCTCTCTCATCGTTCAGGCATCGGCATGAGCAACCGCTGTGGGTAGTCTTAGTGGTGTGTAAGGTCGTCATCGAGTGCTCAGTTCCGTAGCTGTGTCTTAGCTAAGATAATCCCCGTGTTAATTAGTCCGCCTTTGCGGCTATCTATTGTGTTAGTTCCTCAGTACTGTCTCCAAGTAGGTTTGTTGCAGCTTGCATCGTGTGTTCTCTCGGTATGTTGTGGAATCGGTGGTGCTTAGTGTAGCTTCTTGTTTTGGGATTTAACGTGGTTGAAGCTACCTTGTAATCCTCTATTGCTAGTATCAAATGAAACGGAGGTGTACCGTGTACGTGCTTCTATGAAAGATTTGTTGGCTTGTAAAATACATTCTTTGTTGAAGAACTAGCATGTTGCCCTGTTGAGCTAGCAAAAAGCAACTAGAGGCGTGCTTGACTGCTTGTTGCATGAGCATGTTACAGCCGCAACCGATCCGTCACAGGAGCTAAAGTAGTGGTCTGTTTAAAAGACTCGGTTTTCAAGTCCTGGAAATTATCAGCCGATCGAACCGCCATTTCGTGTAAGCATGAATTCGGATCGAATACGAATGGATTCGAATTCGGATACCACTATTTACCACATTTTAATTCGAATTCGGATACGAATACGAATCTTATCGAATACGAATACAAAACGAATAGTTCGAATTCGGATTCGCATTCGGATGTTTAGTTGATTTTGACAGAAAATGTCTTAGTGTGTATTAATTCACTTTATGGATTGTTTTAACAGTAAATTATGTGTATATATCTCATGTATGTTATATATATTTGAATAATTAAATATACAAATATAAATATAAATAATTTTCATAATATATAAAATATTTTAATAAGAAAATAGTACATTAGTAAGTATAATATAATATATTAATTAGATAAATAAATTAAAGTAGTTAAAATTGATATGATTGTCCATCTTAAAGTTAATTAAAATTTATTTTATATACCATTAGTAATATTATAATCAATATAATTACTAATTATCATGTATATAATTTTTAAATTGATTAAATAGTTTATATCATTTATAATTAATAGTTAGTTAAAAAAGAAGTTAATTTATGTCGAATGTTTCGGATTTTTCTCGAATACGAATGTCGAATGTTTCGGATTTTTCTCGAATACGAATGTGGAATCGGATAGAGAAAATTGTTGGAAATCGAATTCGGATACATCCATTTGACATCTATATTAAAATCGAATACGAATATCCATATTTACGTTTTTATGTAATACGAATACGGATATTTCGGATGTCCAGACATCCATCTCCATCCTTAATTTCATGAGGTAAAGCAGCTTTGCTGAGTTCCTGATACGATTGCACGGCGGCCCCATAGCCCATACCCTGTTGCTTGCATTTTTGCACGTCGAGAGCGACGTGCTACTACTCTACTTTGCCAGGGCTAGGTCGAGGCATGCTGCATCATGCCCGCCGTGCAGTCAGTAGTCAGTGTACCCACAACTCCACAAGGAGTTGCCATGCGAAATTTTTTCCAAAAAAGAATTTTACATGCATGAAGCACTAAATGTAGACGAAAAAAATAATTCATTACATGGATGGAGTGTATGTCGCGAGACGAATCTAACGAGCCTACTTAATCCAAGATTTGCAACAGTAATCGTCCGCTAATTATTAATTAATTACCCTCTAATTACTCGTCATTAGATTTGTCTCGCGATTTGCTGGCTAGATCTGTAATTAGTTTTACCAATAGTTTACATTTACTACTTCTAAATGATAAATTTTCTTTGATATGACATCTCGAAAACTTTTCATCCTCCTGTCTAAACGCGGTGCGTACAAGGTCCAGCATCCAATGCTCCACAGCGCACCCACCGACTCTAGTGGCTCGTCTCCCTCCGCCCTCCGTCCTGTAAAAAGAGAGTTCAGATAATAATCTGTCAATGGCAATGTGTCCCTTCCAAAAAGGGAGCTGCCATGCGACCTGCCGACCATGGTAGCCGGACGTGACTCCCCTCTGCTCATTTCCTGACGGGATAGGCACCTTTCACGCCGGGTTCGGCCACGCCCTGTTGCTTGTTGTGTCAAGGTGCTCGTCGACCGCAAAGCATCCAATGCTCCACAGGCCACAGCGCGCCCACCTACCCAAACGCCAAACTCTAGCGGCTCGTCTCCCTCCGCCCTCCCTCCTGTTAGAAGAGAGTTCAGATAATAATCTGTCAATGGCAATGTGTCTTCTGTGTTTTTTTGGGAATGCAATGTGTCTTCTGTTGTTGCTATCTAAATTCTCCTTAACTGCAAACAAGCCTAGAGTTTCTTCTTAACTGCGAAACTAGCGGCTCTGGCTAGCTATAACTCTATAAGGCTATCCGCACTGGTAAACCTCTACCTCCAACCTTTAAAAGGTATATTCTGTCCTGATCAGCGAGATTCTCTACTTTAAATTCATTTCTCCCGCACCCGTCAACCTTTACACTCAACCTCTATACCAACTACCATCACGTGGGGCCCACAATCCTAATTTTTTTAACCCACGCCGCACCCCTCCCTCTCCCCGCGGGCCCCACCCTCTCCCCTTCTCTCTCTCGCATTCTCTCCCGAAGCATCGCCTCTGTTCCTCCTCTGCTCTCTCCGCCTCCCCTTCTTCTCCCCCAACCTCCTCTCTCTCTCCGTCCTCGCTCCCTCCATCGGCACAGCAGGCGCCGCCGCGCCCTCCTCACCAACGCCGGCGGCCGCGCCCTCCTCCTCGCCGCGCACGCGGCCCCATCCACTCCAACGCCCAGCTAGGAGTGGCGGCGGGCCTCCAGGAGCCGAGCTCCACCGCGAGATGGACGGCGGCGGGGGGAATCGACGGAGGACGAGCTCCTCATCCTTCCCAGCGGCGGCGGAGGCCGAGCCGGGGCCATGTTGCACCCTCCCTTGCTCCTCCAGCCATCTCCGGCCGGCCCCGCCCTCTGCTCTGTCCCCCGCTCACCCTCCTCTCCTTCCCCGACAGGGCCAGGGCCGGCGCGGATGGCCGAGCTCGACGCGGCGGCGGGTGGCCGGCGGGGTCATAGATCTTGGCCGGCGCAAGCTCCTCTCTCCCTCTCCGGCCTCGGTTGCAGCGCCACGGCGGTCCTCTCTCTCTCCCACACGGTGGTTGGGGATGGCACGCTGGTCCTCCACTCCGGCGGCGCATCCCCTTCCCTGCCGTCCGCCTCCTCCAGTTCCCCGCCGGCGCGTCCTCCCCTTCACTCTCTTCTCTCTCTTCGTCTGGTTGTTGGAAACGCGCGCGAGTACGCGGGGCCCACGCCGACGTGGCTCATGCCGTTTCACTTTTCCCCCCGCTTGATTCACAGTTTCCCTGTGCGTACTTGAGCTCCCAGTTTCCTTTACGGTTCCCTAGTGCAGGAGAAAAAACGGTAAACAGGTACCGCATGCACGCCATGTCATGTTTACCGTGTGGGAGAGAGTAGCCAGTGCAGACAGCCTAAGCAAGGGGGTGACCTCTACAGAGAATCACAAGCGCTTCCCAGAACACATCTACCGTTTGAGTTCGCACGGCCCAGCCCGCTTCCCGTCCCCTCTCCTCCCGCTCTGGCCGTGGTTTCGGAGGACAGCCGCAAGATGAAGCCAGCAGGACTGAATACGTGAGGAGGAAGGCTCTAAACGTGCTTACATAAAAATACTCCAAAACAGGGCTCACGCTCCCGCTCCCGTCGTGGGCGGCGCGTGGGCACCACGAAACCCTAGCCGCCGCCCCTTCTCCCCGTGGCTCTCCCCGCCGCGCCGCCGCCGGAACGTGCTGCCGGCAAGGCCGTGCCGCTCGTGGTGAAGGCGGCGGCGTGGTTTCTCCCCTGTTCTCCGGCGGCTAGGGGCGGGCGCGGGCGTCCCTCGGTCGCCGGACTGGCTCGCCGGCGTGGGTGTCTCCCTGCGGCGGCGGATGCCGGAGGCCGCAGATCCGGTCAAGGCCCGGCCGGATCTGGTGCCCGCGCTGCAGGGGCGCGTCTTCGTGCGTGGGGGGCGACTTCGGCCGGCGCGGGACGGCGGCAGCGGGGGAGGCGGCGGTCTGTGCGGGTCGGCGTAGGCAGCTGGCCCTCGCTGCGGCGGCGGCGGCTTCAGGCCAGCGCGGACGGCGCTGGTGGCAACTGCAGCCGGCGAGGGACGGCGGCGGCGGCGGCTGGCGTATGGCGCAGAGGAGGGGCCGTATGTGCAGCCGTTTCTACCTGGTCCGAGCCATGGCGGTCTGGACCTTGGCGGAGACGGGGGCATTCGGTGCACGGGCGACAGGACCTAGGGTTTCGATGGTTGGTGCTCTCCTTCTCCACCTCGACGGCGATTCCGGTTTGGCGCCGCCTTGGTGGTGGGGTTAGGGGCTGGCGGGTGCTTTCTCGCGGCACAATGGTGGTGCCTCGGATTGTGCCGAGCTTCTTCTGGTCGAGGCATTGAGGATGTGATGGGGAGCGGGCTCGTGACTTGGCCGAGAGCGTGTGACAGACATGGTGATAGTCGGGTGAAAACCTTCACTGACACTGCTGTCAGTGGCGATGGTGGCGGCGCCTTTGTGGCGTCGTTTCCCCCACTGGGGGCATCATTGCGAGTTACCATGTATCCTGCTGCACCGGGTCCTCCTGGGTGAGTCCATCATTGGACGTGCGACGACGGCGCCGATGGCGTCGTGCCCTCCCTGGAGGTGCCGCATCTGGAGGCCCATCTCGACTTGTGACAGTGGCAGTGGTTGGTTGGTGGTGTTGCCTGTGCGCGGCGGCGAGGAGGTGCGCATGGTCCGTGTTGGCAGGAAGGAGCAGAGGGGCCGTGGATACTGGAGGTCTTGAGTTGGCACGCACGGTGCAGTGGTGAACCTAGTGACGGGTGAAGGTATTGCTCTCATTGCAGCTTCAGATATCTGAGTCCTTGGCAGAGGAGTGTGAGGCGGTGGGAGAGGCGAGACCCCCACGCAGAGTGGCCAGGATCAGTGGTTTCTATTGGTGTTGTGACGGGAGTTTCCGCTGAAGCATCACTGGAGCAGGGTGATCGACGATCGTGTGTGTGCGGTTTGAGGATGATAGTCCCATGGCGGAGGAGTTCGAGTTGCTGCTGAGGATTGCAGCGGGCCGCGACATTTGGCGGGGCACAGCGTCGACGACGACGGCGCAGTTTCCAGTGGCCTAACTTCGGATCCTCTCCCTGGTTGTGGTGGTGTAGTGTAATGTTGCGTGCGTTGTTTGCGTGCGTTGTTCGTGTGGTGGTGTTGTTCGCTTCGGCGCGTTATGTATAATTGCTTTCTTCTTAAATGACAAGCAGTGCTCCTGCTATTAAAAAAAAAAAAAGATGAAGCCAGCAGGCGGCGCCCAGCCCTCCGCCTCCCTGCCGGACGCAGTCGACATCCCCGGCCGCCCGGACTTCCTCGACTCGTTCGTGCAGGGCAACCACACCGTCCCCGCGACCGCCGTCCGCTGGGTCACTCCGGAGCGCGAGCGCCGCACCACCCGCCCGGAGTCCGCCGTCGTGTACCTCCCCTCGCCGTCCCCGGAGATGGAGTACTTCGGCCGGTGCTTCGCCTACGCCTACATCACCCCCTCCGACGCGCCGTGCAAGGCGAACCCGGCGCCCGCCATCCGCACCGCGCTCCCGGCCCTCCGGTACGAGCTCCTGCCGGGCTGCCACGGCGCCGACAGGACGGTGCGGTTCGGCACCCCCGAGGACCGGGAGGCCGCCATGGCGCGGCAGCCGTTCGCGCTGGACGGCGGCGGCGTGTCGGTGAAGCTGGTCCGCGAGGGGGAGACCAGCAACGTCCGGCGGATCCGGCTGGACACCCTCGTCCACGTCGAGCTCCGCGGGTACCCGAGGGAGCTCCGGAGCGTGGAGGAGATCCGCACCAGGTGCAGCGGCTTCGGGCAGCTTCTCGAGGTCGACCCGGCCTGCTTCGCCGCGCCGGACCTGTCCCCGGTCCGCGTCGTCATCTACACCGAGCACGCGCGGCAGGTCCCGCGGGAGGTCCGGATCAGGTGGGCCGCCGGCTTGTTCCGCCACGTCGTGCCGGTCACGGTCCTCAGGGTGTGGGACTGGTCCGAGTCCCTCGACGCCGACGGCAAGTACGTGCCCATCTACGGCCCCGACGCCTTGGTGCCGAACTAGATCGCCGCGGCCCGGCCTCGTCTGGGTCTCATTGGAGCCTTGGAGGCTGCAGAGACTTTGATGAGTGCTCCTTTGGTTCGTCCTCCGTCTCATGGATCGTAGGCCAACTAGCAAGTGGTGTTAGGCCGTCGAGTGCCTAGTTCTTTAGCCATCTTAGCTAAGATAATCTTCATGTGAGTTTGATCGCCTTAGCGGCTACTAGTGTGTGTTAGCGTCTCAGTAGTCAGTAGTAGTACTGTCACTGGAACAAGCAGTGTTTGTTGCATTGCGCTGTCTCAGTTGTGCAATCGGTGTGTGATGCTTTGTAATCATCTTTCTAGTATCGAATGAAATGGAGGTGTGCTATTATGAAAAATGTTCGCTTGTAAATTTCTTTGTTCAAGATAAAGCATGTCGAACTGTTGGATTGGCATGGCCATATACAGGCCGTTCCCAATTCCCACGGGAAGAACTCGACGAGAAACAAAGAAAGAACGTGCCTTATCGCGTTGCTCAAATCCTTGGGGGAAAGAATGTTTCCTGGAAACTTTCAAAAAAAAAAAAGAATGTTTCCTGGGATTTTTATTTGAAAGTTTTCGACACGGAAGCATATGTTCACATGGGAAAGCAGTTTTCCTAAGAATTCGATTTGTGGGGAAGTTGTTGACATGGCAGATAAATTTTAATTCATAAAAATCGTTCAAATACGAAATTTATATTTGATCAAATTTTGAATCTATATTTCAATTTTAATACGAATTTTCTAAAAAAGCATATCTATACTATAAAGGACGACGAAATTTTCGTTTCGTCCGTCGTCTTTTCGTTTCGTCCGTCGTCATCTATATCCTACACCGTCGGATTTTATGATGATCGAACGCTCTAGATTAATCTAAAAAGTCCATGTTGACTACATCTCACCTTTAAGCCTACACCGTCGGATTTTATGATGATCGAATGCTCTAGATTAATCTAAATTACATCTCCAAATTAGTATTTTTTAAACACGTGCCTGCGGCACGTGCCCTTCTGCTAGTCTATACTATAAAGGACGACGAATTTGACGGTCATAGAATCTTACTCTAACACCTTCTACACCGTCGGATTTTATGATGATCGAACACTCTAAATTAATCTAAAAGTCCATATTGATTACATCTCTAATTTAAAACGCTTACACCTTTGAGCCTACACCGTTGGATTTTATGATGATCGAACGCTCTAGATTAATCTAAAGAGTCCATATTTACTTACATCTCAGATTTAATAATTTTTAAAACACGTGCCTGCAGGCACGTGCCCTTCTGCTAGTGTAACAAACAACCTCGACTCCTTGAGCTTGGAGGTTTCAGGGGCTTGATGCTTCTTTGGTGCGTAATAAAGTCCTCCATGGATGATGGATCCTGAGCCAGATAGCTTGTGGTATGCCTTGTTTTTTGAATAATTTGGTATGCATTGTTCGAGAACTAGTATTGCTGTGCAGAACTAGCATAAAGCACCTACAGGCATGGATGACTTGTTGCATGAGTGTTCTAAGGGACCAACGAACACCGATCCATTACACTAGGAGAAACAATGGTCTGCTTAAAAACCTTGTGGTCTTCTTGTCCCGGAAATTATCAACCGATCCGTTTCGTGAGGTAAAGTAGTTTGCTGACTTCCTGATACGATGGCACGACGATTCGCCCACGCCCTGTTGCACGCGCCGGTTCGGCCGCCCATACCCTGTTGCTTGTCTTGTTGCACGTCGACTGCTCCGTGCTACTCTGCGTCTCTGCCAGTGCTACGGCGAGGCGTGCTGCTACATGCCCGCCGTGCAGTGCGCACTCCACCGTAGCCGGATTGCATCCTAGCCCCTCAGCGGAAGCACACACCGTAGCCTGCTCGTGAGTAGCCAGCAATAGTCGCTCGTGAGGGGCGGCCTCGAGCTCTCCAACACGTCCCAGAACGCCAGAACACAGACATCTGCCCTCTTCTTCCAGCTCCAGTCCTCCACCGCTGTACCCAGCAAGATGATGCCAGGCAACGCCCAGCAGCCCGCCTCCCCACCGGACGTGGTCGACATCCCCGGCCGCCCGTACTACGTCGACTCGTTCGTGCAGGGCAACCGCCCTGTCCCGGCGACCGCGAGCCGCGCGGTGACCCCGGAGCGCGAGCGCCGCGCCGCCCACCAGGATACCGCCGTCGTCTACATGCCCGCGCCGGCCCCGGAGATGCAGTACTTCGCCCGGTGCCTCGCCCACGCCTTCATCACCCCCTCCGACGCGCCGTGCAAGGCGAACCCGGCGCCATTCATCCGCGCCGCCATCGCCGCCGCGCTCCCGGCCCTCCGGTACGAGCTCCTCCTGGGCGGCCACGGCGCCGACAGGATGCTCCGGTTCCGCACGCCCGAGGACCGGGAGGCGGCCATGGCGCGGCAGCCGTTCGAGGTGCGCGGCGGCGGCGCCGGCGCGTCGGTGAAGCTGGTGCGCGAGCAACCGGCGCCAGTGCCGGCTGGAGACCTTCGCCCACGTCGCGCTGCGGGACTACCCCAGGGAGCTGAGGAGCGTGGAGGGCATCCGCAGCAGGTGCAGCAGCTTCGGCCACCTGTTCGAGGTCGACCCGGCCTGCTTCGCCGCGCCGGACCTGGCACCGGTGCGCGCCGTCGTCCGGACCGAGCACGCCCAGGAGATCCCGCGCCAGGTCCGGATCAGGTGGCCCGGCAGGTTCCGCCACGTCGTGCCGGTGCAGATACTGAGGGTCTGGGACGCGTCCGAGTCCACCGACGCCAACGGGGAGCACGTGCCCATCTACGGCCCCGCTGCGGTGGTGCCCCTCTAGACGGCCGGCCACCGGCCTCATGTTCGTCTGGGTCTCAACGTGGAGGCTTCAGGGGCTTGATGATGCCCCTTTGGCTCGTAAAGTCTCCATGGATCATAGGCCCCCATAGCTTGTGTCGTGGCTGCGATGACAGCAAGTGGTGTAGTGAGGTCTAGTGCTTAGTTACGTAGCCGTCTTATTAGCGGCTAGCATGTTTTATGTTAGTGCTTCAGCTTCAGTACTGTCGTCACTGGTACAACGTACGTACAAGTAGTGTTTGTTGCAGCTTGCTTGCTTGCACGGTGTGCTGTTTCGGTTGTGCAATCGGTGACTACCTTTCGTATCATCATCATGTTCTTGTCTGAGAGAGTGAGAGTTAGGGTGGACGCAACCTTTGTAATCACCTTTCTAGTACGGAATGCAGCAATGGAGGTGTGCTATGAAACATCTCTGTTGGCCTGTAAAATTATTTGTTCAAGAACTAGCCTGTTGCACTGTGTGTTTCTTTGACACGGCATGTTGAGCTGCCATGAGCACACATGCATACAGGCCTGTGACAGCATGAGCGGCCATATAAGAGTGAACCTTTTTAAAACACGGTCTTTTTATCCTGGAGATTATCAGCTGACCCAGCCGCCTCTTCAGTAATCCCGCCCTGTTTTACCCTTGATCATGCTTATATGCGTGATTCGCTGACATCGCAAGGGTTAAGGTTTAGACCAGGGTCCAGGGATTTCCCAAGGGTTTAGACCAGGGTCCAGGGAGCTGCCATGCCCAGTCGGACGTGAACTCCCCTCACGTACCGCGCCGTCTGGTGATTTCCATCTGATGGGATTTGCACGACGATTCGGCCATGCCCAGGGGCAGAGCCAGGATTTAAGGTTGGGGGGGGGGGGGGGGGGGGGGGGCAATGAACAAAAAAAAGGGAGAATCGATAGCCGCATCACTTTGTTTTAGTCACATATAATAGTATCATGTTTCACAAGTCTCAACTTAAAAAAAGAGTTACATATCTATCAACTTAAATTTAGCTCTACGGCTAACAAAAAGATTATAGGTTGTAATAATATTATCAGTACTAATTGATGTAGCTAATTCTCTCTCAATATAAATTACTAAACAATCTCGCAAATATCCTTCTCAATATAAATTATCAAACAAAATAACATTATACACATACATTAACTATATAGTATAAGAAAATTAACTATATAACATAAGAGGATTAGTTAAACATTAGGGGGTGCCTGGCACCCCCCAGCCCCCCTCTCCCTCCGCCACTGGCCATGCCCATACCCTGTTCTGTTGCGTGTTGCTCGTTGACTGCTACTCTGCTAGCCGGTCCCGTGTACAGTAGTGTGCAGGAGTAGCAAGTTGTCACATTTGAAAATCACTACGCACGGTACCACCAATGCCCACTAGCATGTACTTCGTGTATATTTTTCACAAAAAATAAATATGATTGATTCATGGTACACTTGCTGTCACTGATTTCATATGTACCTTTTATAAATGTGATCAATTCTGATCTTCCGTGGCTAGATAAGTTCGCTAGATGTGGTTGATTTAGACTATTTTAATAGTATTATATAAGGGAGAAGAAAATAAAATTAGTCAAAACAAGCTCATTGTGACTAAAAAACAGACAACAGAACTGACTTAATATATTTTGAATTCAGATAAATCTAAAATTAGCGATATCTTGAAAATGATTGTATATGTCGAAGTGGTGGTGGCCGGCAACTCCACAAGAATTTCCAGTATTTTGAGCAGCATGCAGCGAGCGGAGCTCTTGGCAGTGGTTCTTCTGTTGGCTGCAACAGTAAGTAGGTTCTGCTTTTTTGTTGTGTGATACTAAAAATTTGTAGCTGATATTTCTGGGCCATTCATATATAGATCAATTAATGCTTATTTGATGGAATCAATACTTATGTGCACTGTTCATGCTTGCACTTAAATATAAATATAAATTTGCAGTTGAATTCAAATAAAAAAATTTGTGTTTCAATTGAAATACATATTTAAATGTGAGTTCATATAAATTTTAAAATTAAAATCCTAGGAAAGATTCTTTCCCCACGGATTCAAGCAACGCGATAGGGCCCGTTCTTTCTTATTTCTCTTCAAATTCATCCCGTGAGAATTGGAAACACGGGGAATTCCTAGTAGTGCACCTCAGCACCTGTATATGCTCATGCCAATTAACAGTTCCACAAGCTTTTTTCTTAAACAAAGCATCTGACAAGCTAACTTTTCATATAGCACACCCCCATTTCATTCCATACTAGAAAGATGAGCATAAAAACTAGTCTCCACCAAGTTTTAGACAAGAAGCTACAGAGTATCAGTGCATCACACACAATGCAAGCCACTAGTAAGCTGCAACAAACACCACATGTTCCAGAGACAGTACTAAGACGCTTAACACATGGTAACCGCTAACCCGATCAAAGGCTAAAAGAACACACGAGGACAAGGTAGCTGGCCTATGATCCATGGAGACGGAGGACGAATCAAAGGGCAAAGGAGCATTCTTCAAAGGCTGAGACCCAAACGACGAACATGAGGCCGGCGCCGGCGGCGCGGCGCTCTAGTTCGGCACCACCGCGTCGGGGCCGTAGATGGGCACGTACTTGCCGTTGGCGTCGGTGGACTCGGCCCAGTCCCACACCCTGAGGATGTGCACCGGCACGACGTGGCGGAACGCGGCGCCCCACCTGATCCGGACCTCCCGCGGGATCCGGCGCGCGTGCTCGGTCCGGACGACGGCGCGCACCGGGGACAGATCCGGCGCGGCGAAGCAGGCCGGGTCGACCTCGACCAGGTGCCCGAAGCTGGTGCACCTGCTGCGGATCTCCTCCACGCTCCGGAGCTCCCTGGGGTACCCGCGGAGCTCGACGTGGACGAGCGTCAGCACCGTGATCCGCCGGACGTTGCTCGTCTCCCCCTCGCGCACCAGCTTCACCGACCCGGCGCCGGCGCCGGCGCCGACCAGCGGGAACGGCTGCCGCGCCATGGCGGCCTCCCGGTCCTCCGGGGTGCGGAACCGTAGCGTCCTGTCGGCGCCGTGGCCGCCAAGCTGGAGCTCGTACCGGAGGGCCGGGAGCGCGGCGCCGATGGCGGCGCGGATGGCGGGCGCCGGGTTGGCCTTGCACGGCGCGTCGGCGGGGGTGATGTAGGCGTACGCGAAGCACCGGCCGAAGTAGCGCATCTCCGGGGCCGGCGAGGGGAGGTGCACGAAGACGGTTTCCGGGCGGGTGGTGCGGCGCTCCCGCTCCGGGGTGACCCAGCGAGTCGCGGTCGCGGGGACTGGGATGTTGCCCTGCACGAACGAGTTGACGAACTCCGGGCGGCCGGGGACGTCGACCGCGTCCGCCTGGGACTGGGAGACGGGCTGGGCGCCGCGTGCTGGCTTCATCTTGCGGGTGTCGCCCTCACCTACGGCCAACGGCGGAGGGAAGTGCAAGTGGAAGGGGGCTCTGGCTGGTTGAAGGCAGCAGATGTGTTCTGGGAATGGGAAGCGGAGAGGACGCCGCCCCTTCCCTTGTGTAGCCAGCAAGAGCCGCTAATTTCGCAATTACAGGAGATAATCTAGGCTTGTTTGTTACTCCTACCATCTATCGTAGGATTAGATTGCAACAACAGAAGCTACTATCTTTTCTTTTAAACAGGCCGGAGGGAGACGAGCCGCTGGCGTTTGGGTGGGTGGTGGAGTTAAGTCAGGTTCATGCATCGGCATTGGTAGCTTGCGGTAGACGCGACCACACCAATGCACCATGCATGCCTGACCGGTCGAGCGTCTTGGGAGTTGATGTGAGGTTTGAAGGAGGGCTGGAGACCATGAATGGGAGTGAAGGCCATGAACGAACTGTTTTGACTGGGGGCGTTTTTTTTTTTTTAAACTCGTACACATATATATTAATAAAGCAGTTACATTACAGAAAGACCCTCGAAAGAGAGTCTAATTACATGGAGACCCCTGATGGAGAACCCAACACGCGTCCAACTACGCGTCGCAAGAGCAACGCGGTCGATGAAGGAGCAGCAGATCTCCGAGTCGGCGACTGGACCATCGGCGGCGGCGAGCGAAATCCCAGGCGGGGGATACCAGAGGCACCACAGGTGCTTGGATCCGGATGGACTACCTCGCAAAGCGACGGTTGAAGCGGGAGAGGGGAGCCGGTGAGGAGGAATAGCTCCGGCGACTCAAGGATGCTGATGTTGCCGGCGACGGAGCAAAGAAGATGGGCTCAGCCCAAGTCCCAGGGAAAGGGAGCTGCAGAGTCGACGATGACGAGGAAGCCGAAGACGGGGAGATCCAGGAGGCCACGAAGTAGATGAGCGCAGGGCCTGCTGAGGTGTGGACGGAGGCGGAGGCGAAGTCGAGGGAGTCGAGGCGAAGACCCCGGTGGAGAAGAGCGGCGGAGAAGGGCGGATCCAACCGGGGGAGATGGAGGAGCTTGGATTTATTGAGTCTCACCTCACATCCGCGGCCGCCGACGGCAAGAACGACGAGGACGGCAACAGCTGCAACGGCGAGATGGCGACGCCCGAGCTCCACAGACGGCGCAGCATCCATTCAGGAAAACAAAGATAACACACAACTAATATACATAGACTAGGATGGGGGCCGGCCCACCTGCCCTTCGCCGCCGGCAGGAACGCCGGCGAGGGAAGAGAAAGGGGCCGGAAGCGGAGATTTGAGGGAGCGCTGCTACAGTGGAGAGCGGAAGGGATAAGCTCGAGCGGAGTTACTGGGGGCGTTGGAGACCGGCTGTCCTGTAGCTGGGCTGGATATCGAGCCGTCTTGGCTCGGTCTCGTTTGGATAACGAGTCAGCTCGGCTCGACTCGTTATGTTAACAAGCTAGAAAGCCAGCTCGGCTCGTTAAGGAGCTCAAGCTGGCTCGTCTCGTAAGCCAACTAGTTAGTAGCAAAAATCACATATTCATAATCACAAATCATAAGCAACAAGACCTAACATGTAACAACAAATGCAACAAACCATGAAACCAACGAGCAATCCAAATATCACAAGTACTAATAGTTTGGATCTCTAGGAGTTCATGTGGGCTTGAAAAATTATGGGTCTACAAATTACTTTTTTCCTATTTAGACCATTACAACCTAGCTCGTTTTGGCTCGGGAGCCAGCTCCAGCTGGCCCGTTATACTAACGAGCTAAAACCTTAGCTCGGCTTATTGCAAATTCCCAACGAGCCGAGTCGAGCCGAGTCACTAATGAGCCGAGTCGAGCGAGCTAACGAGTTTCGAGCATTTCGTCCAGCACTAACTATCTGGTACCACTACTCTACGCCTTTATGTCGGGGATATTTGTGGCAGTCCCAGCAAATGAGCTAGTTTATGGGGTGTTTAGATCCGGTGAAAAAGAATGAAAATGTGAAAACTTTTTGAATTGTGCCGCGTGCACAGAGAAAAAAATGAACTGATACGATTTTCTAGATGAAAATTTTTCACGCTTTCACGGGAACTAAACATAGCGAGAATACGTCAAAGCTAGATCTGGGAACGACGTGCATGGGACGAACAGTTTTTTTTTAAGGAAAAAATCCATTTTTGACCATCCAACTATTACCTCAGTTTGGTTTTGGACATCGAATTGCAAAACCAGGAATCTTTGACCACTTGACTCTTAAAACCGTTCAGATTTGGCGATCGGGTGGTTTTGTTGGGCGGTTTTGCTGACGTGTACGACACATGGCAGTGGGGCCCACCCGTCATCAAATCCTCTCTCCTCTCTCTTCCCATCTCTTCTCTCTCCATCGGCTGCCCCTCCTCCGAACACCAGTACACCACCAGCCGCTCGCCGCCCCCGCCGCCTAGCTGCCTTCCCGCACCCGCTGCCGCCTCCCATCGCGCCCAACATCAGATTGCCTGTGGGCCCTGCCGCTGGAGCCGCCGCCACCCTTGGGCTCGGACTCGGACGGAGTCCTGCCGGCGTCACGGATCTCGACGGAGCGGACGGCGGCGACGAGCCTGCCGAGCGCGGCAGAGCAGCGCGACCTAGGACATCGACGGCTGCACACGGTGCACATCCTTCCAGCTCCAGTCATCGGCCGTCCTCCTAGGGCCAGCCGCCGGCCACCCTAATTTGAGGGTCGGTTGCCCGATTTGATGATGGCGCAGGGAAGCCACCCTGATTTGGGGGTCGATTGCTTGATGATGGCGCATGGAAGGAGGTGGATTGGATCTAGAGACAACCTCGCGTGTCGACCCTAGGTCGCGGACCAGCGCCATCGCTGTCGGTCCCGTGCTCCTACGGACGCTAGCGGCGCGGAGCTGCAGCGAAGTGGCAGAGGAGGAGGACGATAGAGGAGAGGGCGGCTGGCGGGGAAGGAACGGGGAGGGCGGCGCAGTGGAGGCAGTCGCGGAGGCGGCGGGCGCGATGGAGGGTGACGCGGGCGGAGGGCAGCGCGGGGGCGCCCGACGCAAGGTTCAGCGGTGGCCGACGAAGGGGAGAGAGTGGAGAGAAGAAACAGAGAGCAGAGGGAAAGAGAGAAGAAGAGAGGGAGAGGAGGGATGACAGGTGGGCCCACTGCCATGTGTCGTACACGTCAGCAAAACCGCCTATCAAAACCACCGGATGGCCAAATCTGAACGGTTTTAAGAGTTGAGTGATCAAAGATTCCCGGTTTTGCAATTCGATGGCTAAAACCAAACTGAGGTGATAGTTGGATGGTCAAAAATGGACTTTTTCCTTTTTTTTTAAGGGAAAAGCTCCACCTACTCGGTAGTAGAGCAAGAACTACAAATGCCCTCTTGGCGGCCGATTGGCCACACATTATCGGCACATACGATTATACAGACTACTCTTGGACAAATCCATCTTCTGAAAAGTTGACACGCCTTTCTGAAAAGCTCCATCTACTCGGTAGTTTTTCATGCTTATCGGTGGGCTTTGCCGGCTACCGTCACTTGCTGCCCTGCCAAGGCCCAGTAGAGCCCACCACAAGCAGCAATCCATCAACAACATACCAAGCCCAATATTTGCGGGGCAGGCCAGGCGGGCTTGCGACTTTGCGGCCTCCTCAACGGGCCGGCCGAGCCAGGCCTAGCGCCACGTCTTTAGGAACGTTTGACATTTGGTGAGTGGTGATTATTCTCAAAAAAAAAAAAAATGGTGAGTGGTGATATTCCTATAAAAAAATGGTGAGCGGTGACATCCCTCAAACAAAAAAAGGTGAGTGGTGACATTCCTAAAAAAAAATGGTGAGTGGTGACGGACGCGTAGCTTTCGTTTACCGAGTGGGAGGTATAATCATAATCCCCTTTGGGCCATTACTTCAAAAAAAAAAAAAATCCTTTGGCCACTAACAGACAAAGGTTCTGCTTCTCCTAAAAAAACAAATTAAAGGTTGACGAGCGCTACCACACAATTTTATTTTACTTAACGCGTGGTTGTAAACTTGCGATAACCTTTTCCATGTCGCCGGTCGCCGGTCCAAGTCACACGTGTTGAAAAAAACACACACCCTAGCTGGTTTCCTTTTCCCCCATTTTGCAAATTGATATTGAGAACCGGGGCTCAAAGTTCTCAAGACCTTCAGATGAATATTGAGAAATGGGGTTCAAAGCACAAAAGTCAGCGATCGCTCTATTCTTTTTTTTCTTTTCCACAAACGACTATAGTAGATGTTTTTGGTTTAATCCGTGCAGAATGTCAAAGTCAGGTGCACCCATAATCCTTTTTATATCTAGCTAAAGGCTGCTACCTATTTTCTACCGTCGTCGTCCATATTGCTTGCTTGATCAGCCACGTTGATGTCTGTTTTTTTTTTTCTCTCTGTCTCTTCCTATCTTCACTTCTTTATCCTTGCATTGGGAATGTTGCCGAACATCCTTTAATTTCGTCGAGCTTCTAGTTACTTTAGCTCTCAGCCTTACGGACGCCATAAAACACTTAGCTGCTTCCACTGGATATTATCTTCCTGATGAAACTGTCCATTACGTGTACTATCAGTAGGTCACAATCATAACGAGTTCCGGAAACAAAGCCCCTGTTTATTTCCAAAACGAAATCTTTTCACCCATTACATCGAAGGAGAATCTTAGATGCATGGAGCATTAAATGTAGACGAAAAAGGTGAAAAGTTATATGGATAGGCTGTAAATCGCGAGACGAATCTAATGAGCCTACTTAATCCATGATTTGCAATAGTAATGCTACAGTAGTCATCCGCTAATTATGGATTAATTATCCTCTAATTTCCATCATTAGATTGGTCTCGAGATTTCCAACCTATCCATATAACTTTCTACCTTTTTCGTCTACATTTACTAATCCTAAATTGGTAAAATTGAAACTCGAAATCTTTTCATCGAAAAGTTTTCACGAACTAAACACGGGCAAAGAACTCATTTGAGAAAGCTTTATGGTCAGGCTCATTTGAATGTTTCGTTTTCTCACCAACCTCACAGCTCCGTCGCGTTCCACTAGTACTAGCAGTATTAAACTACGTGCGATCCAAGAGAAACGCCCAGAGAGGTGGCCATCGTGTTTGCCATCTACCCTTCGCCATATGGGCGAGCCCCGCGGCCGCGGCCGCAAGTCGTCGCAGGGCGGCGCGGCGATGCGCGCGCTGCGCGGTGCCCGCGACCTCTACGTCCGCGGGCTCAGGGGCCTCGACCGGCTGCTCGCAGCGGCGAGCCCCAGGAGGGCCGGCGTCGGCCGGCCGACGTCGAGGGTCTTCGGCGTCGGCGGCGACCGCGACCCGGAGGAGGAGCTGTGGGAGCTCGTGAGCGCCATGCAGGCCCGGCGCGGCGCGGCGGCGGCGCCGTCGTCGACGGGCGCGGCCAGGAGCGGGAAGGCGGAGGCCACCACCGCGCCTGCTGCTGTGAAGAGGCGCGGCGGGGCGACGACGCAGCTGGAGAGGATCAACGAGGAGGTTTCCGTCGGGCATCCAATCCAACCAGTTAACCGGGAGGCACCCGGCGGCGCACGGTGAGCACGTGCGCCGCCGATGGCGTTCTCGCTCTCGTACGACTTCTGTTGGTCTCTTGCCTAAGCGGCCGTTTAGCCCGTTTACACGCCGTGTAAACGCTACACAGTGCATGTCCGTTTAATCATCTGTTTAGCCCGTTTAATTGGCTGTTTAGTCCGTATAATGAGCTAAACGGTGAGTGACCGACTGTTTAGCGTTTAGCGTTTAGGATAACATTCTTCTAATCCTTTAATTTCCCTTTTCGTTTCGGTTCTAGAGTAGAGGGACGTACTGGGCATGACTTTGGTCATGTTAATAACGTTACGCTCATACATACATGCATTTGTTTTCACGTCTGCTTTGGAGGGGTTGCACGACAACTGATAGTATACGTACCATCATGTGATTCAGCCATCAATTGTTCACCATTCTTCCTCATCAACTCATTGGTTCTTCAGTCCTGATAGTTCTCGTAGCTGGCGTACTACTAGCACAAACCAAACACTAAAAGCCGAATCTCTTGTAATTATATATTGCCACTTCAATTTCCAGTTCTCCTGTGTAGCTCATGCTTCACCGCTAAGAGTTCACAATTTATTTAGTTCTTTATAAAGGAGCAAACTGTGCCAACTGGAAGCTGAAGACGCGATAGGATTTTTATGAAAGATGAAAGGAGAGAAATCCTGAAATCCGATGTGATGAGTGTTATGAACTATATGTTTTCTTCTTCTTTGTTCTATATATTTTCTATCATAGAGAGTTCAGTCCAAATTAATCCACAGGACTAGCTCCACATTTGGGAATGAGAGGCTCTGGGATTTGTGCTCTCTCTATATCCGGTGAACTGTGCCAATTGATGGAAGCTAAGCTACCCTGCTTATTTTGGCCAAGGAATAAGACAAACGGACGATTGACTGAATTGGTCTCTCCACCCTCGAGCATGGTCAGGGTAGCTAGGTTTCATCTATCATTGCATACTTTGATACTTGATATGACAACCATCTGCTCGCTGTTAGCGCTACGAATGCCAGAGAAGGAAAGCCAAATGGGTATATATACTACTAGATAGCCTAAGAAATCTCTATCGTTCGAGGATCAGCAAGATGCACATCCAAAGAGAGGAGCTGGCATGCTACCATCGCATTATCATATCAACATTTTGTTCATCATTTGTTAATTTGCAAAAGTTCCTTGACATATGGATTCTTCAAGGAAAAAAAAATGAAAGAAAGATATTGCCACTACTCCATGACTGAAATATAAAATCGTTTTTATATCTTTGTTTAAAACACGCACCATTTTTGTTTCATTATTTATGTTTAGAGTAAATTTCATTCTGGGTCCATTAACTTCTGCCTCCGTCCCATCTAGGTCAATTAACTAAAAATTCGATCATCTAGGTCCACAAACTATTAAGGAGGGGTAGTGGAGGTCCAAAGCCGTCCACGGAGGCAGTTTTCGCTTATGTGGCGCAGCCAGCGTGGCAATAAATTGGAAAAAACACCCTCTACGGTCCGCCGCTCCGTCTCCTGACGCGCCGGCACCGCTCGCCCCCAACCGCGCCCGGACGCCTTGGCCCCGGCCCTGCCGCACCAGCGACGTTGCCCAAGCTCGTCGACACGGCTCGCGAGGCCGTGCCTCCCCAAATCGCCCGGCCATGCCACCCAAGCCCGTCGCCGCAGCTCACGAGGCCGTGCCTCCCCAACTCCCCCGGTCGTGCCGCCTAAGCTCGCTGCTGCAGTGCCGCGGCGCTGCCCCCGACGGCCAAGCCTGCCTCGTGCACTGCACCTCCACAAGCATAGCCTAACGAGGAGATGCACACGGCTCCCTCCATGGAGATAGGCAAATGAGAAAACCAAAATTGTAGTCTTCGCTTCCACATATTTGTAAAGCTGAGTAGTAAAATCGATTCGCAGGACACCAAGGTAGCTTCCAATGCAATTAATTGGGACAAAATTGACTATGGTCGATGAATTTTGCTGGCGAGCATCGGACGACCTTCTCTGGTGGAATGCGTTTGAGCAGGCTCGCCGGCAATGGATATGTTCATCCTTGTTGTGCCACCTCCCGTACAACCCCACGCGGCAGGGCACGACCTCCACGGTGAAGCCAAGCCACGAGGTTGAACCACCCACTCCCTTGGGATCTTGTACCCTCCGCCGGCCTCCTTGAGTGCAGCTCCCTGTTCTCCGAGCGCCAGTGGCCGTCCCCGCAAGAGCGATGGCGGCCGGATCCACCTTGCTGCCGCCGCTCGCGGCCATGCGCGGGGGTTGTGCCCTCACAGCTCGTCACCCCGCGCCGCCAATCTCGTCGGCCGGTGGCCATCACACGCGCCTAGATCCACACGTCGCAAGAGAGGGCGCCCCCTGCTGGCCCCTCGCCGCCACTGCCACCGCCGCGGCTAAGCGTCGCCCCTGCGACGGCTTGTGCTTACCGGCGTGGAGGAGGCTCGCTAGAGTCGGCGTGCCGCCGGCGTGGGGCTGCCTTGACAACAGCATGGAGGGAGGGGTGTCAGTGGGGAAGAAGAGAGAAACAAGGGGGGTGTTCTATAAATTGTCGCCACGTTGGCAGCGCCACGTAGGTGGAAACTGCCTCCGTGGACAGGTTTGGACCTCCACTCTCCCTCTTTAATAGTTTATGGATCTAGATGATCAGTGCTCACGAGGGCAAAAGTTAATGGACCCCGAGTAAAATTTACTCTTATGTTTATGCATACCACACCATGCATGTTGGCCTAGAAATAAAAGTATGGGTGTGAAATAATAACCACCTATATCCCTATTAAATAACTTGATATACAACTAGTCTTTTCAAAATATTTTACTTAGAGGCATGGAGTATAATTAAACAGTGAAATATAACAAGTTTGCCTTCTGATTAACTCAATGATTAATATCACAAGTCTGCACACAAGATATCATCTTTAATTTTATCACACAAGATATCATCTTTATTTTTATCGTAAATTAACTAAACATGAACTTGTCAAACATTTCCACGCAAGCCAAATAGCGTCTCTTATCATAAATTAATCAGACATGAACTAACGTTTTGCACGCAAGCTAGCTTGCTTTTTGTTTATCACAAATACAAGATATTAATTCAAGCTCACCTTTAAGCATTGCATGGACGATCTGCTATGACCGAACTTTCTTCTAGAACTCATGAACTCAAAAAATGTGAAATTCCGGTACTCTGCAGGCCTTTCTGCTGTCGCCAGCTCCGGGAGAGGCCCGAAACGGTCTGAATGGCCACGCTTGGCAGGATTGAAGAAGAGTGCAATGGAGACCCTTGCATCTTGTTTAGATCTGATGACCACCCTGTGCTCCACGCTCTTGTATTCGTCATTTGAAACCACCTGCCAATCATCTCGCGTGTGGGCATAGTAACAAATTACAATTGTGTAATCTCGGAAAATACTAATCCGGTAGATTATTGACGGCAGTTGGGCACACTAGATAAGTCGTCATCTAGTAACGTTTTTTCTTTCAAGTTGCAAATAAACATCATATAATCTTGTCTCATTGCCAGACAAACTCCAAAGAATGTGTACCTTGAGCAAGTCGCCGATGTTGACCAGAAGCGCGCCAGGCACCGGCACCACATCAACCCAGACGCCTCCATTGTCATCCACATCGCCGTCGTGGTCGCGGTCGTACCTCACCTGCAGCCCGCCGACGCCATCCTGCGCCAGCACCGTGAACACGCCGGGGTCCGTGTGCTCGCGGCTGCCCACCATCACGCTCCCCGGCTTTAGGCACGGCGGGTAGTAGTGGCACGCCATAAGCCACCCTCTCACCCGCAGCTCCTCCTCCAGCCGCGCCGCACCGACGCCCAGCGCCTCCGACAGAAGCCCGGCCATCTCCTCCCCGAAACCCGCCAGAGCCCGCTGGTACACCCGCAGCGCGTCCCGGCACGACGGGGGCAGGTCGCCAAGCTCGGGATTCCCCGGGCCGAAACGGACGCGGAGCGAGTCGCGCCATGGCAGAACAGGAGGTTGTTGCGTGACGGGGATGGTGGAGTAGGCGACGGGCCCGACGGGGTCGAGGGAGTAGAACGCCGAGCGCGCGGCGAGGGGCTGCTCGTGGAAGGACCTGGCGGCGGCGAGGGCGGCGGCGACGGCGCCGGCCGGGACGCGGTGGTTGGTGGCGTGGAAGAAGCCGTGCGAGCGCGCCGCGGCGCGGACGAGGGCGACGGCGTCTGGGCGCGGGAGGGAGGTGTCGATGACTGGAATGGTGAAGGCCGATGACGGCGGGGTCGCCGGAGCCGCCGGAGGAGCCAGCGGGGCGGCTGGCGTCATGGTGGTGGGTGTGGAGAAGAGCGGCGGCACCGCGGTGACGCCGGATTCCACGAGGCCGCGGACGCCGGCGCGGGTGCCGTGGAACCTGGCCAGCTCGGCCGCGGCTTCGTAGTCGTGAGCGGCGGCGGTCATCTTCAATTCGTCTTCTTTGTGCTGTGGGTTTCTGGCGGTGCTTCTGGTACGCCAGTGGAACTAATTTCTTCGCTTCCTCTATCCTTTTTACTACTTCTTATTATTACCGAATAGCCGGTCATCACTAGCTGCTCGTATCTCGAGTTCTCGACTCCGGACGTGCTCTTACACGTGTACTCTGACCAAACAAAGTGTACATCTAGCAATTCGGACCTGGGACGGACAACATGACCAGTCAGCAGTTTCGGCAAACTCATAGACTTCTATCGATAAAGTCCCCGTCCAGCCGGTTATGCACTCCTGCTCTAACACGGACGCATGAAAAATTGCAAATACATATTTTCTTTATTATTTTATAAATTTGTAAAGCTTAAAAATTCTTTGCTATAATTTTGGTTTGGTCCAATTTCTATCACTGACAAGTGGGCCATGCACAAGGGTTATATCTTCCGGTGATCCTGCTAGAGGTTGGACTTACCAATTTTGTCAGGCGTCCATTTGGCTGATTCCTTGGCCGAAATAAGCGAAGCATCTTAGCTTCCAACAACTGGCACACTTCACCGGATATATAGAGAGCACGATTCCTAGTGCTTCTCATTCCCAAATATGGAGCTAGTTCCTGAATTAATTTGGACTCAACTATCTACCATAGAAAGTATATAGAACAAACAAGAAGAAAACATATAGTTCCAAACTCTCAACGCACCATTGAATTTCAGGAATTTTTCTCCTTTTTTATCTTTCATAAAATCCTATCGCTTCTTCAGCTTCCAATTGGGCACATTCCTCCTTTATAAAGAACCGCTCTTTAGCGTTGAAGACCACAGGAGAGCTGGAAATTGAAGTGACAATAACTAGAAGAGATTTGGCATTTAGTGTTGCTTTTTTTTTTCTAGTACAATGGCCGAGTTACACGCTAACGAACAGGCCTATATTAAGGGTGCACGTGCTTCCCTCGCTCATTGTGCTCATTCGATCACTCTCGCTGCATATGGTCATTGATGGTAGGGATTCCATTTTGGATTTTAAGCTCATCACTTACATTTTTCATGCTTGCTCTTCGCTTCATATATATATGTAGTAGTGAAAAGAGAAACACTTAGTACAGGCTAACTAATTTAAAAATAAATTTAAATTTGTTGTTCTAAACACCATATATTCGTGAACGGAGACCAACTGCGAAGGAAGAAGATGATGAACGATTGATGGCTGAATTATATGATGGTACTGTCAGTCGTCGTATGGATTCAACCCCGCCAAAAAGCAGACGTGAAAACGAATGCATATATGAGCGAAACCAATAAAACGATGCTATGATGGGTACTATCAGTTGTCATATTAGAAGAAATTAACTTTCTGTACAACTGTCGTGATCTAGGTGCCGGAGAAACCGTCGTTGTCGTAGATCACATGGAATGGCTATGCGGAAAATGCCGACCAACGGCGGTGCGCGCGTTCTCCACCAGGTAGCGGCACTTGACGGCGCTGAACCAGCGCGACGGCGCACCCGGCCGGGCGGTTCTTCGATGCTAGTGTTGCCGGAGGACAATAATGAAGTAATGCGGCGCTAGGAGATGACGCGGGGCGGGCGATGCTGCATGCATGCAAACATCGAACGGCTTCGAGTTCGATCTTGTTTTGGCGAGAGGGAAAGTCCCGAGCGGCCGCCGGTGGGACGCACCCGTGTACGCACGTCTTTGTTTCCCTTTTCTGGATGGATCCCGGCCTATATATATACGACCGCATATAGTAACGCATGATTGTACTTCCTTGTATCAATCTTTCAACGGTACGGTATATAATTCACGTACGAGAGAGGGTTCGGTCCTGCCGCCCGCTTCTCCTCTCCATCTAGATATCGTTGCCGAGTTAGTTTTTGCCTGTTGCCCCTGCCCTCTCGCCGTTCTCTTCCTCACGCCCGGTAGGCGGCCAGCGGGTCGCCTCTCATCGACTCCCGGCCGGCCAGGAACCCGAGCCCGTGATGGCCATTGGCGATTCATCTCCCCCGGAGGATCGCCATGAGGATGGCGACGGCGGCGTGAACGATGCCGCATCAGCCCCCTCCCGATAACACTTCTTCACATTCATGCTCTTGCACATGCAGGAAGGAATGGTCGATTTGGTGCCCATGGGACCCCGTAGCGTTCTCATGGCTTGCGGCTGCTTCGGCGTGGAAGTTTTCCCCGCTACCGCAGCCGGCGAGGAGCCGTATACAAAGTTTGGTACTCGACCTCCCATCACAGAGTCCTGGGATGTTCTCGAGGATGACGAACTTGTAGAATACACACAAACCTTGAACAGTCTCTGGAGGCCCTGGCCGTGAGTTGGAGCTCACCTACTTGGTGATTCCCAGCGCCGTTGAGACCACGGTTGAGGTCAAGTTAAAGCTCAAAGACCTCATGGGTTCTAAAAGCCACGCAGTGTATGGTAAGATCAACGCAAGCAATAGTGATTATGGGAATAAAAGTGTCCACCTCTTCAACTGTGGACGAGGGAGGAGCTGCTCTGTGCCCTCTGGCTCCGCGTCGTCGATTCCTTCTTCCATTGAGTCCGTCTGTGATTGCCTTGCCGTATCGTCAACAGCTCGAATTGCACATAGAGTTGGACCTGACAAGTAATCACAATCTCTAACAACCAAGAAGAGGAGGACAAGAGGTTGAAATTCATGTGTCTAAAATTCACCCCTGCCATTAGGAGTCAAGAAAGAGAAGTCGGTGGCGATCAAGTTGAAGTGAGCACCACCTGGTACCCGGTGCACCCAAACTGAGACGCTAAGGGGACTATGAAGGGTGCAGTAGCAGCTCCAAATCATGTTATCTATATCCCTTTTGTTTTAGCTATTAATGTCATTGGGTGAGTGGGCGTCAAAATATGCAAAATGCAATGAAATTCGGTTTGCCATGTAACGATATACTTGAAAGTTTTTGTTACTTTTGTCAAAGTTCATTGTGATTTGCTTTCCTTGTTTTGTCTAGGTTGTTTACCCTATGTTGGCCGGCTAAAATTTTACAATCTTGTCCCAGTTCTGTCTAGCTTTTTTTATCAGCAGACAGGGAAGGAACCAAAACTTGTACCAAGGCCAAATAGGGAAGGAAAAAAATTTCAGGGCCAAGGAAGGAACGGGCAAGTTTTTCAGGGCCAAATAGGGAATAAACTCTGAAAACAAAACAAACTAAATGTGCTATCTCTTCTCAATTACTGCCATTTTCCACCATAAGTCCAAAACTCACTTGCCTGCTGGCTGCATCCTACTGTCCTAAGTGCGCCTTTCTCCGGGTTCTTCTGCTGTACTTTTATATACAAGGAGCAAGAATGTAGTGGAAACAGAATAAATTTGGGAAGATTTTAGGAAACCACAGAAGGTGAAATTTTGGGACCAAACAAAACCTGAATATTGCCATCATCTTTTTTGTTTACTCTAGTGACCTTCATCCCATACACATGGGTGGTCCATACTGGACATCTAGTTTCATTCTCGGGAACTTGACAGTTATGAGAATGAGAATCATCAGGATCTGTCCTCCTCTAGGGATGTACCTAGGTTCAGTTGATGGAAAGCACCCCTGCTTCTCCCTAAAGAATTTGTTGCATGGGGTACAGAGTAGTCAGCTTGCTCAGCGTACGGCTGAGCGCGTGATGGCAAATGTAGACAAATGGCAACGCCATGATGAGACTAGCGTAAGGATAGTTGACATGGTTAAAGTGATCATCATGAACCATTATGTGATTTTGTGAGAATAAACTGGAATCGGATCATCAAGTATCTTAATGATGCAGCTAAATGGTAGCAGAGATACCTTCGGGTGGTCTTTAAGTAAAGGCAATTTTCAGTTCAATCAATGTACACAAATATCATGAGAGAAAATGGAACTCCAAAGCAGTGTCTAAATTGGAAAGTTAAGCTCCCTCTGAAGGTTAAAATCTTTCTTTGGTACCTACAGAAGGGTGTAATCCTCACCAAAGACAACTTAGCAAAAAGGAAATGGAAATGAGACATGGGGTGTAGCTTCTGTAGTATAAATGAAAGCATTCAACATCCTTTTTTCGATTGCCATACGGCAAAGATGGTGTGGACTGCAGTGAGCTTCACCTTTGGTTTTAATCCACCTCAGAATATGAATAACCTTTTTAATTCGTGGTTCAAAAGTTTTCCTGCTAATCAAAGAAACATTGTGCTAGTGGGGGTAGCAGCAGTATGCTGGGCCTTATGGCTAAGCCGTAATGATGTTGTGTTCCAACAAACAAACCTAACTCTTGCTTGCAGGTAATCTTCAGAGCAACATTTTGGAAGCGGAGTTTGGCAAACCTCTCTAGGGAGGAAGCGAAAGAGGACATCGAATTTAGATTTAACTCCCTAGCAATGTTGTCGACGTTTATTCACCTTAGAGTACTCTCAATGTTATGGTGGGTTTAAACTTTGGCGTAACCAGGGTTTTGTCCTAGATGTATCCAGCCTAAGTGCTGAACGTGTCGGTTTGATGTCATGGTTGTAAGCTTACAGCTCCTGTAAGCAGAGACCGATTTTCCTTATTAAAAAAAAGTATCTCAAGGGCTTTTCGCCCCCCCCCCCCCCCAACCCAAAAAAAAAACTATCCCAACGAGGCAAGGACCCACCTTATTAAAGTTGTGATGTGTATAAGAAGACATCACTTTAATAAGACTTTGACAGGAACCAACAACTGTTCACACAAAATAAAGCATCTGCCCAAAAAATTGTAGTGAATTGTTTTTAGAAAAACTGTAGTGGATTAATGATGTTCTATTTTAGGGGAAAATCCCTTTAAAAAATGAACGTAGTAATTCATTCATGCTGGTATAACAACATGTTAATAGAGCAATCTCTTCTCAGTGTAACTAATGATCCACTGCCAAATATGCGTCTTCCACCAGGTTCTTATAAGGAGGATGAAGGTGATCATAGATGCAAAATAAAACAACACAATTTTTAGGTGAAACCGCCAAAAGAGTAAAATTTTAGGGAAAACATGAATGCCACGCGATCTTCTCTTTTATGTTTGACTAATATATCTCCATCCTGTAGAGATTGGAGCGAAAACCCGACCATTAATTTCAATGAGACTGAGAGGCATCAAGAGGGTAAATCACCCAGTAAGTTTTTTTTTCTTTGATGAAAATCACCCTGTAAGGTGGCAATTGACGGAAACCACCCCACCCGTTATTCCTCCCAAGAAATCATCATCGCGAGCAAAGAGCAAGCAGCCTGCTGTAGCTCTGATGATGCATCCTTGATGATTGTATATGGCAGGACTTCATCGGCATGACAAGTATTTTGGGCGGACCTCAAGTCCTCAAGGTGGTAAAGTGGTGAATCAACTCAATCCAGGTGGTCGCTAGTCAGTGTTCAGCAGCCTAGGTGTGAGCAACGAAGCAATCCAAAGACATGTGAAGAGAGGAGGAAGGATGAGACGACGTGGACTACATAAGTGAACCGCACAAGTGCTGAAACCAATCCACGTTAGCAAAACCATTAGGTAAAATCAGCTCAGGAGTGAATTGTCCAATATTGGAGTGTTCATATGGACAAAGTGAATTGTTAAGGAGAGTATAATATAATGGACTTCTTATTTTCAACATAGATAGACTCCTCCACTGTTCATGCAGAAGCTTGCAGGGTTCCGATAGCATTCTAGGTATTTTGGAGAATTTTCTGATGATCCGATAATAATCTGTCTCTCCCCTTTGATCGTCCGGGTCCATATTTTAGCTCTGATGTGTAGGTTTTTTTTATAGGCCGAAAGCTTTCACATCAGGACATCGCACATGGGCTGGGCCGGAATAGCTTCCGATATATTAGCCCGCCCGCGACGTGGGCCTCTACCTGTGTCCGAGTGTGAGTACTCCTCCTTCCCGAGTCCCGACCAAAGGCACACGCAGAGCAGAAGAGGGGAACATAAACATAACTCGCCGCCGTCGCAAACCTAACCCTCGCCGCGAAATCGCCCCCTCATCGCGAGCGCGATCTTGTCTCCGTGTCCACAAATTGGGAGTGCCCTTCTGACATCCTTCATACGGAGGAGGGAGGGGTTTCGCCCGGCGATCGATCGAGCGCGGAGATGTCGCCTGTTCGGATCCGTCTCAAAACTGGCTTTCGCCTCCGCCGCATCCATGATGCCCGGCGGGCCTGGGTGGAACTGGGAGAGCAAGGATACAGGGGCGCCCTAGCAGAGCGGTCCAGGTCCCGATCTACTCTTGGCTCGTATTTCAACCTCTTAGCTGACGACGACGACGACGATTGCTATGACGACGAGTGCTACGACCCCTTCTCTCCGTTGTTCCAGAAACAACCAGGTCTTCTCGGTCCTATCGTTCTCCCAGTTGATGACAGGAGTACGGGCCAGCCCTTACCAGACGATGATATCGTTGATACCCTCGCTGGTCCGTCTTTCCGTGATTATTTGGGAGGTGGTCGGGTACACTTTTATACCCAGAAGGAAAGTGAAGAATACGAGGCTGCGCAGATTCAGAAATATGCCCATGGCGGCGAGCCTGCTGGTACCCCTGTGCAATCTGTGCGGGACTCTGAAGAAATATGTTCCAGTGAAGATGACAGAAACACCATTGCATTGGAGCAAAAGCCGAGGCAAATGGACATAGGCGAAGAGATCAGTGAGGAAGAGCTGCTGGGTTTCATGGCCCAGCTGCCTCCTACTTACCACATTGTCACTCCGCACAAACTGGACCTTCATCAGCGAATTGTGCTGTATGAGCGCCACGCGTTGTATCGCATCAGAGCTTGCAAGGTAGTTAATTTGATTCATCAATTCACCCCCTATGTATCACTGTCATCCATCCAGTACATATGTTGGTACCACTTGTTATATGCTATTCACGTTGTTTGCTTTTCACATTCTAAGTGTGCTCTTATTTTCTGCAGTTGCTGCAAGGAAAGCATACATACCAGCTGGATTATGCTACATTGAAGAGGAGGTACACACCAGAGTATCTTGCAGAGAAGGGATACTTTATGCGCTATGATGAAGATGGCACCTTTTGTTGGTTTTTTCATCCTGATCACTGCCACCTTGCTTGCTTGGATGACTACCAGTGTCTAGTCCTTCTAAATGATGTACGTATTCATCTACTAAGTGCTATGTTGTTTACATACTCAAACTACCACATGGTTGGTTTGTTCAGTATGTTTTAGATTGGTTGAAAATTTTAGGGAATCCAGTGCAATTTTTATGTGTTTTAGCTTGTTTACTATTCCCACCAAATGTGTTGCAGCCTGTCCTGTGCATTGACCCCTCGACTCTGCTATTTAGCCAAATGTGTGCTCAAGCAGCATATAGAATCCTTTTCTGAATTGATGCATTGTGATGTGAACCCTTCATTTTGAGACAGATCCTCAAACTTATTAACTCGATCTGTCCCACTGCTCTAGCACGTTATCTCAATCACATGGGCTTCAAACTTTAACTTGATGTCCATTATAGTTATAATGTCGCATATGGATTGTTGGTAGGTGCATATGAAATCCATATAATGTAATTCTAGCTAGTATGATTTGGGATGTGGCAGAGTTCATGCTACATAAATTGATTTCGTTTTCTTCTCTTGTCTTAAAATTTTGTTCTCAGTAGTCTACTCATGATTACACAAGCATATACACAAAAAAGAAATAAAAAAAGATTAAAAGAAAAACATGCAGCTGGTTTGACTCATTTACAGTTTAGCAACCTGGGTAATGTCTTACCTTCCTTGGTACATGGTACTAGTTACCACCTCCTTTGGTCCAAATCTAGGCACTCACGTGTGATCCCTTTTTCTAGTATCTTTGAAATGAATTCTCAAATATAAATGACTTGTTTCATGATGAATTTGTGTATATCTGTACAACAATAACAACATAGCCTTTTGTCCCAAGCAAGTTGGGGTAGGCTAGAGATGAATACTGAAAAAATATCAATCTTTGGTCCTTGTTGAAATTTGATCTAAAACCATTATTTTCAGATGTGTTCAAATCTTTCTAGTATATTATATTTATTGTTTCTAGAGCTTTCAGTTCTCCATAAACCATTTTCATAAACACTCCATTAAGATGTAATCTCTTGGTATCCTTCTTGGTGAAGGGTGGTTATGAGTATGAAGATTGGGATGACTACCGCCTCAGTTATCACACGCAAGAAATGGATCGTGAGTATGTCAAGTACTGTGAAACATTTTCTAATCAAGTAAAGGTATGCATCATGCAGCACATGTTCAATTTGAGACCTCATCCTGTGTATAGAAAATTCATTTGGACTGAGTCGTTTTATTTTGGCAGTGGATTGAAGAATACTTGGATTTATATTCGTCATGTCCTGAGAAAGTATGCCTTAAACAAACTGTGCTATTTACATTGGATGCATAGATTTCTGGTTCCATGATTTACTTTCTGCTATTTTAGTGGTGGAAGATGAGGGACAGAGCTTTTCGTCAAGCAATGAAGATCGCAACAAGCTTTACGACAATTTCTGCGCATCTAGTTCGTCTTGCTTTCAGGGTACGATTCCTTGCACGTTAGTCTTTTTAGGTTGTCTGCACAGTTTCTAGTTCTACTTGATTCATGCTTTTTAATTTTTCTTTTCAATTTAGGAATATGTATCCAGCATCTTGTATGACTTTCATAATCTCAAGGACCTAGATGGTGTCTATTTTGAGATCTGGAAGCGGGTCACAAAGCAAGAGGTTATTTGCCTACTGGTCTCATACTGATATAAGAAAGTTTACTAATTTACTCATAAGACAGTTTTCTTGTACAATTTTCAGAAGAGCTTCCAACTTGCTTTGAAAGAAGTCTACCAAGTTAACAAGTTTCCACAACGCCAAGGTCGTCTGAAGTATGCGCTTGAGATCGACTGCTATTTCTGTGAAACAGAGGTAAGGTTCCTTTGTTTGGATAAGTTCTGCAACTAAATTGATAATTAATTCATCTACTCCTAATAGCTTTCATATGTTATATTTTCTTAGTTCTGCTGTTTAACGGCTGGCATTACTGGGAAAGTAAGTACTAGTACACCGTTTGGACATGCTTGTGGAATCCATCAGAATATATTCTCTTCTCATATATTTGATATCATTAACATGTTTCTACCTTTATTAGGTTGGGGAGGATAAAGCCCTGGAGTTAATTTCAAAGAGAATTAAAAAGCAGGTATGTTTTTGTTGAAGTTGATTCTGTGTTTCTGCTTTTTGAACATTAATTTGCTGAAATGAAGCCCTTTTTCTAGTTTAAGAAGCCAAAGGTGTATGAGCAATATGCTAGGAAGAAGATAAAGATCGCAGAACTACTTGGTTTGGATTTCCGTGGTATTCTTATTTGACAAGTAATTTCTCATTGTGCTTTATCTATCAAAGGCATCCAGTCTAAGGGTTGTTGTGTAATTTACCTTGCAGGCTTGAAGTGACTCTAGTGGGATGTTTTATTGCATCAGCAAATGTTATTTTCCTGGTTTTATCTACAGAAAATGTATTCATAGGGTTTATCTATGGTGAAGTTGGGGAGCACCAGAAGAACAAGAACAAGACGCTGGGTTCTCCTAAGTCGTTCCACTTTACCCTTGTGCTTTTGGCCCTGCTTGCTTGGTGCAAACCTGTGGTGCTATTTATTTAACATTTGATGTGGTGGTATGCAAATGCTGTAAGCATGAGGACATGCAAAGACTTACCATTGGGATCGTTGGAGGGAGAATTGTAAACTCTTTGCTATTGATTGGTAATTTATTCTCTGAAATGAATCGAACTGAATGTCCTGGAGCAGGCTTTAAAAAAAATAAGCAACCCTAGAATTTCACCGGCACTTATATGGTACAAGTAACATCAGTTTGGAAATGCGCAATCACCGTGTAGGGTAGACATAATACCTACAGCTTTACAATGTATCCGCTCTAAAATGTAATATTTGACTAGGTTAGTTAAGCAATGTGTGGAGTTTTGCATCAGAGGAGCATGGCTGGAACGGCTCCCTCATTTTATTGATAAAATATAATGTTTGACTTGAACTCTGATTTAGCAAAGTTTCTTTTTTTGACAGTGATCTCTGTGGGGTACTTATGAGCTTACTTAAGGAGGGTATTTGTGCAAGGAAGGTTTCTGAAAGTAATCTGTATTTAAAGGTTCTTTCTGAGACGCCAAGGCTCAGAGTTCTAATTGATGAAGGTATTTTCTTATTGGCATTAAATATGTCAATTAATGCTTTGTTCGTTAATTAATCTGTTCCTTGTTATATGTTGCAGTCGAATACCTTAAAGACAATGCTGTTGCGAGAGAGAAGCAGATTACAGAACTCTGGAGTGGGATTAGTAACATGGTCCTTGCTTCAGTGAAAAGATGCCAAGTTCCTTCGCTTAGCATCAACTCAGAAGGGTTTTGCAAGTTCATTGGAAAACAGTCTACGACACTCTTTGGAAAACATGCAATAAAGAAGCTTAACAATTATCCTGACAAATGGAGTAATCAAGAAAAAGGTGCTTACCTTATACAACTCATTGCTGCTGATAAGGCTCAGGTTTGGAGTTTGATTAGAGACTCAGGTCTGAAGTGGCCCAAGAATGAGAATGAAAAACTTCCTGTAGAACTTGACGCTCTGATAAAGGCAGCAGTTGGAATCGGTAAATCATACAATGATGATGATCCATATGATTACATAAGATTATTTAGAAATGCTTTCAAGAAATTTGATACCCTACCACCTGAGGTCAAGGTACGACAATTCAAAGTTAACTTTGACAAAGTCTGTTCTTAGGCTTCTTTTGGCATTAAGATGGTTTTTCAGACGAATTGATTTATTTCTAATTTAGGCTGCAGTTGTTAGTTGGCACCATCCCTTTTTGTCCTTAACAACAAAAGTCACACTAAAGTTGGCATAAATATTTTAGATTCTGCAGCACAGCTTAACAATTTGTTGGCTATTTAGGAACAAACAATAGATGGACTTGTATTCTTGAGTAGAAATAGAATGATTAATGCATGAAGATATTATATGCAATTTATTCATGCTAACATTGAATCTCTCAAATAGGCCATGTTTGGTGACCAAGAGGGATTAATCCAAAGGTTTGAGGAATGGAACCCCAAGATATGGTGTTTTCTCTATGAGGCTGTTGGCATACTGTCTTAGAAGGTAAAACATTCATGCCTAGTTAACTTGGAAAGAAAACGTGTAATACCTAACTTGTTTTTATGCACTCATTAGTTACCATTATGGAACTAATTGGGCTTGCAACTGGGACTATTGTTGATGACTCAATATTTTCTAGGTCAGGTCATTCTTTATGTCAGTGGCCTGAATCTTATTAAGTTTGTATATGGTGGGATTGGTATTGTACGTGTTACTCTTTCTTCTTTAGTGAAATAATATGTGCCCTTGCTATCCCCCCATCCAAACACATTCACTAGAGGATGACTGATGCAGCGAGATTGTATCCTTTTGTACAGCTGCTGCCTATATTTGTTATGGTTAGTAACGTGTACCGATAAATATACATTAAGGTGAACTAATGTGTTCTTTTCTGTGTCAAAATGAACTAATGTGTTCTTTTCTGTGTCAAAATGAACTAATGTGTTCTTTTCTGTGTCAAAATGAACTAATGTGTTCTTTTCTGTGTCAAAATGAACTAATGTGTTCTTTTCTGTGTCAAAATGATTGAAAGGTAGCCCTCCATAAAATAATGACCGAAAGGTAAATTGGTTCATATAATTGGTCTGTGGTTGATCCAATCAAACACGATACTTACATTCATCTGGAGGGTAGTTGTAATGTTTTTTCATGGAACACTTTGCTCATCAAATTGCGCATGTATGTAATTTGTAGTAGTTGGCCCATTAGCCTCAATGATTATGAGTTAATATATCCCATGCATTGGATTTTTTTTATCTATTTGGTGTAGTTTTGGGCATTTGCCATTGGCCCATACCCTTGAAGAAAAAAACTGTTGTTCAAGAAAGAACATTATCGTTGTTCTCTGTCCTGGACGGTAAAATGAGGCTTTCCTGTTTGGAGTTCACTTACTTTTGTTTTCTTCCATTTTCTCTCTCATAGGCCTAAATTACTGTTTAGAATTTACTTTTACACTCGTTTTCTTCCATCAGCTTTGAAAATTTAGTTGCACGTCAATGAAATTACTTACAGTACTTCTTGTGTGTATGTGCTGTCAGGATTTGCATTGCGCTTGAATCGGGAGGACGCAATGCGAAATCAGGGGACCGGTGATGCTTATCCATGCATAGAAGCTCCTGGCGAAACTAACCTGTACTGTTTTCTTTGAACCGGTGGTTATGTACAAAGGTGCCTGGAAAATTTGACTAAAGCCCTGTATAATTGTCTTTGTCAAATCCGCACGAATGTTCTTGTTCCAGTAGCCTAGCTGCCGGCTACAGCATCAGAGAGTAAACTGGAGCTGGAGAAGCCCAAACTTTTGATAGCCCTGGGATTTTACAGGTAGAAGAATTTTTAAGTTAGGCTTCGCAGCTAATACCTAGTACAAAAAATTGCTCCAGATGCTAAATTGCTTAAACATTCTGTGGACCCTTGAGGCCTTGTTCATGATCGTCTCTTCGCCACGCGCTCGAGGTCAAGCTAGCCTGCGCACCTACACTGCCCCCGCACTCTGCCCTTGCGTTCGCCCTCCGGCGATGGAGGGGTGAGCATTGGCTGGCACGCGAGCGGAGGCCTAGTGCTGCCAATGGACGAAGCTGGAGGCTCCGTGCACGCCACCAAGTTGCTGCACATGAGGCGGAGTGCGGCAAGAAGTGGCTGTGCTGTACACGACTGGCAAATAGAACGGTGCATCTACATGCAGCAGAAGGGGGAAGTACAAGAGGTAACTACTACTACTACACTTAATTTCATGCTTTTGATGTCCCGTATATATACATATATATTGTAATAAAATAAAAGCCTTCACACTAATATAACTCATGCTTTGAGTATGCAGGAAGGGATGGTGGATTTGGTGCTCCTTGGACCCCGTGATATTCTCATGGCTTACGGCCCCTTCGGTGTGGAAGTTTTCTATTTCACTACTACTGCCGGTGATGAGGAGTCTTGTACGGCTGCTAGGAATGTTTGGGACCCTGACGATGACCCTGAGGAACACACACGAACCATCTATGCAGGCCCTGGCCGCAAGCTGGAGATCACATACTTGGTGATTCCCAACACCCTTAAGACCGAGGTTGAGATCAGGTTAAAGCTCAAAAAAGACCTCGGCACTAAAAGCCACACCGTGTGTATGGTAAGAGCAAGTATTATAGTCCTACATCAGCAAGCTAATGGGCAGAACATGTCAGCAATATATGATGTGGAAGAGAGAGAAAATAGGAGAGAAGAGAGCAGCCGTCTCACGAGTCGACGACGGAAAGCGGGCGCAATGCCCTGTTTTTGTCAGAGTGCCACCGCTGTCCACTCCTATTGTTCCACGATTGCAACTGTGCTGCACATAGCATTGATGGCTTGTGGGGCCGGTGAGCACCCACTCAGCTCTCTCGCGTGAGCTGGCCTGCCATGCGCCCGCTAGCCGCGACTCCTCTATAAACCCTGCTCTAAGATCAAGGCGAGCATGCGGACTGTGGGAACAAAAGTGTCCACCTCTTCTTCAACCGTGAACGAGAGAGGAGCTGGTCTGTTCCCTCTGGCGCCTGCACGTCGATCCTGCTTCCGTTGAGTCCGTCTGTGATTGCCTTGCCATATCATCGGCAGCTCGAGCTGCACATAGAGGTGGATCTGATAGTTACCACAATCTCTGACAACAACCAAGAAGAGGAGGACAAGAATTTTAAATTCACCGGTCTAAAATTCACGCGTAGTGTTAGGAGCCAAGAAAGAGAAGTCGACGGCGATCATATTGAAGTGAACATCGCTTATGTAATAAATGTTTGATACTCCGTACCACAAACGGAGTCGCGTAGGGAGTGGCGTAGTAGTCACAGCGCCAAAAGATAACTATGAAGCCGTAGCAGTCGCAACGCCAAATCTAGAATTTTGTGTACGTTTGCCAAATCATGTAATCTATTTCCCTTTCTGTTTGATCTATTCATGCCTTGAACTGAACTATTCGTGTCGTTGGGTGAGTGGGTATCAAAATGAATATGCTGTCGTGTTCATTCGAGAACATTCATATTGTGCATATGTCACTGAACCAGTAGAGTAGTATATAGGTAGTAAAAACTGTAAGACCTGCGGTGTAAGTTGTGACTGTGTGCCACTGCTGTACCTGCCGTGATAATATGGTCCTGATTAAGGGTGGGTTTGTTTTTGGGGTTGAGCAGTTGAATCCATGTTTAGTTGAAAACTTAGGTGGATTGGGTTGGACCTAGGAGAGAATATACCCTCTAGATCTGGGTCCAAGTGATTCCTCCAAAATAAGGAGATGCAACGAACCCACCTCTGCTCTTGTCACGTCGTCTCCATCCGTTCAGGGGCAGGTGCGCCGGGTGTGGCTCCTAGGTGAGCTTCGTCACCAGCCAGGGCGAGCCTAGGCGCCGCCAGGGGAGCTACACCGCCGGCCAGCATATATGTATATCACGACCAGCATTGCCTCTAGAACATTTTAGGCCACGCCGCCGCGCAGCCTCAGCGTTGTTCGTGGACAACACGTCCTTCGTCGGCGGGAAGTACCTCTTGATCAAGGCGTCGGAGAAACTGTCGTTGTCCTAGATCAAATGGAATGGCTATACGGCTATGCCGACTAGCGGCCGCGCGCGTTCTCCACCAAGTAACGACACTTGACGACGCTGAACGGGGACGGTTAGGGATCACACGCGCAACACTGTCGCCTACGTTCTAGCCCAAAATCAGCCCAACAAGCGCGCAGCCCATGACATCATCTTCCTCGTGCCGCCGCCACCGCTACTCCTCTCCTCCTCGCGTCGCCCTGAACTTACTAATACCCCCTCCCCCCCCCCTCCCGCTGCCCTCCTACATTGTCACCGGCGTCTGCCACCGCCGCTCTAATCGAGCTTGCCATGAATCCTCCACGCCGCCCTCCTCGATTGTCTTCGGAGGCGCATGCCACCAGATCCACCACCACCACCTGCCATCGCTCTAACCGAGCTTGCCATGAATCCCCCATCTGTTTGCCCCAATGCTGCCCTCATCCATTGTCTTTAGCGGCTCCCGCCGCGGAGTCTGCGGCCGCCCTAACCTGCTTCGTCGGACGACACATCCACATGCCCCTGCCTCATCCACTGCCCACCGGTGGTCTCCCGCCACATCTGCCTCCGCCGCCGCCGCCTCTCCCGCCTCCACCGCCGGCTAACCTCTACCCAAGGCCCGCCTAGGCGGGGGACCTCACCACCGGCAACTCCGACCTTGAAAAACCGGCAACTCGAACCCCGAAAGGCTCTAACCCTGCCCGGGGCGAGCGACGAGAGGAACCAGCGGCGAGCGAACAAGACTGGCAGGAGGAAGAAGGTAGGGAGGTGAAGGTCTGACTCGAGAGATAGTTATCTATCGCGCGCACGGTGGTAATGGGCCATGGCCCTTATGCCCTCTTCATGATCCAACTCGGCCCTAATCATTTGTAGGCCAAATTTGTATATAATTTTGATCCGATCTGTTTAGAGTCCGATCCTTAAATTTGCTAGTATAAAAAGTTGGGTCCATTGCCACCCCTACAGCGCACGACATACAGTCTTGACAGCGCGATGGCCCGAGCGATTCTTCGATGCTGGTTGGTGGAGGACAACGAAGTGATGCGGCGCTAGGGGATGACGCGGGGCGGGGGCGATGCTGCATGCAGGTTAAGGGGAGTGAAAAAAAAAAGACTGCAGCTTGCAGGGGTAAATCAGCGTTGTTGTTGTGACGAAAAAAAAGGGAAAAGCTATATCTCACCTGGGTGAAATTGAGCTCCTCCTCACCCGTCTCCATTCTTCTCCAATTCCGGCCGACTTCACCTTCTTCTTCGGCTCCGGCGAGCTTCTCCGGCGAGGTTAGGGTTCCGGGTTAGGGTTTGGGGTTAGGGGGTTCGGGTTTCCGGGGGGCCAGTGCTCACCGCCGGCCTTAGAGGGAGGGCCGACGGCGGCAGGCTGGCCCGGCGGAGGAGGCGGGCGCGGGGCGGCGAGGCCGGGCGGCGGGGGCGCCGCCGGCCGGGCAGCGGGGGAAGGCGGTCGGGCCGGTGCCGGGGCGGGGGCACCGAGGCCGGAGACGGCGGTGGTGGTCGGAGGGGGGCGGCGGCGGCGGCCGAAGGCGGCGGGGGTAGGGACAGGAGGCGGCCGGCGCGGGCGGGTTAGGGTTCGCCGGAGCCCCACGCCGGCGGTGGCCGGCGCGGGGCTCCGGCGAACCCTAGCCCGCCCGCGCCGGAGGGGTGGGGAGGGTCGGGGCGGCGGGCGGCGGCGTCGGGAAGGAGGAGCCCGGTTGGAGAAGAAAAGGGGTGGGGGGAGAAGAAGGTTGGATATAGACCCTTGGATTTTGGATCCAATGGTCCAAAATTTGGGTGAGGAGGGGCTCTATTTCACCTGGGTGAGCTATAGACGGTCAAAAAAAGATAGTAGGCCACTTCAATCGTCGCAGGGATATATGGACATGATCCCGAAAGGAGTGCGGGGGAGGTTACGTACGATAGACGGGGCACGAGGAAGAGATCTTTGCGGGGTTGACACATTTTAGTAGCACGATTAAGGGGAAATTGGCTACCGGACACCGGTAAATGGTGGTCTTTGCTCTAGACCATTAAAAAAGAGTGTCTTGGCTAGAAGACACTACAAAACGGGGTACATTTGCTGATGGACACTATGGCTAATATGGCTAATAGAATAATACTTTCAACTCAAAATACTCTAACCTGGACAAGTATACCCTGCCCTCCGCATATCGATTCATCCTGACACTACTACACAAACCACTTTCACAAACCACCTATCACAGCCGGTTTTTGGAGAAGCGGCTGTGATAGGGCATCACAACCGGTTTTTGTATGTTTAGACCAACTAACTACTGCAACCGGCTGTGATGAGGGTCATCACAAACGGTTTTTAAAAAGAACCGGTTGTAACGTTGAACAGACCCATCACAGCCGGATTTTAACAGGAACCGTTTGTTGTGATGGGAGTACTTCGGACCCGAAAAGTTGGTTAACTGCGGTTCACTCCGTCTTCACGTCCGCTCCTCGTCCATCCATCTGAACTGACGCGTGGGCCCACATCTCATCTCCCTTTCCTCCTCGTCTTCTCCTCCCGCAGTACAGCGCAACTCGTTCGCCCCCTTCTCCCTCACCGGCGCATCCGCCACCTCTCCCTCAAATCTGAATCCACAACGAGGAAATGGCGGCAGCGGCCCTCCGTCCGGCAATCCTCCGCCGCATCCGCCTCCTCTCCCTTTGCCATCTCGCCCGCGCCGCCGTACCCCAGATCCCCTATGGGCGGGCCCACGCCGATGCCGCCACGGAGGACGAGCGATGGTTGGCTGCGGCGGCGGGCCGTCCGTGGATCCACGGCGGGTCGCGCGAGGACCGGCGGCGGCGGCAGGATTCGGCCCTCTCCGCCTCCTCTCGCGCTTGCTGGCGTCGGCCTCCTCCGCCTTCCCCTCGAGCTCACCGGCGTCCTCCTCCTCCGCTTGGCGATAGCAAGCAACGTGACCCTCCTCTGCCTCGTGCTCATCGAAGGAGTGCTGCTGGGCGACATGTACCGCCCATCCATGGCTGACCGAGGCGAGTCAACTCCACACCTCTCTCTCTCTCATAGATCTTCAAGAATGGAATTCGTGATTTGTGAATCTGTGTGATGATTAATGGATCTGTGCAAGAGGTGGGGAAGAAAGGGATCCGCTCGGTGCTGAAATCACCATGGCCAGCTTAGAGAGAAGTTGCTTCTCTGCAAGCCGACGTGTAAGGAATGCATGATTTTGTTCAGCTGCATACACTTCTTTACCTAGTTCTTTAGAGCACAGCCAGGATCACATGCACGTATGCTGCTTGCAGTACGATATGAATGCTAGTGTAGTTCAACTAATTGCTGAGAATAAGATATGAATTGCACAGATTAACTTGTTCTATGCAAATTTCAGAGAGGAAAATTGAGTATCTATTCTATTTTGGTTGATTTTGCTTTGATTTGATCATTGCAGATGCTTGGTTTGTGATGATAAAGTATGTTAGTGGTTAAAGACAGTACCTATGAAATTAGGATCACACAAGATCTACAAGAATATGGTGAGATTTGTGTTCAGAGAGGAAGAATGTGGCGGGTTGCTGGTCCTTTGGGTAATGGTTCATGTAGTTGTGCAATACTGCTGTCATTTGCCAATGTGTGAGGGGATAAATTAGTGGTTGGTAGTATCTGCCCTGGCTAAGCAACCATTAGTCAACATAGTGTGTATTGGAATAGTTGGCAGTGGCATAACTTTATTTCTTGGAATAACCAGCACATACTTGAAGATAGATGCGTAGATAGAAGAATACTGAGCCTTTCCTCTGCTTCTATAGAAAGTATTTCTAGCATGAAGTTCAATGTATTTTCTATATATACTTCTTATTGAGTTCAATGCTCATTGGATTTCCAGGGGTGTGGATGCTGAAGACTGAAGATGGTGATGAGCTATATCTAGATCTAGATGATGAGGTATTTTAAATTTTAGCACATTTTGTTTACTGCAAAGCAAAGACTAAGTCCTCAGATTGCAGCTGATAATGGGTGAAATTGGATGGAGTTGAGATAACTTTTGAGTTTGAGATAGAGATGTTCTTCTTAGCTCATTCCTGTAAGGCAAATATTAGTTCCTTAATTCTGAATGAAATGCAACCGGTCTTGATTGTTTTCCTATGTGCTTCTCTCCAATAAAAATTATCAACTAGCATGTTAGATTTATGTATGTTCATCAAATGAGAATACTTATCATTTATTTATGCAGTTCCTACCAGTTGTTGAAGGGAAGGGAATGGGCAACTTGGAGAGAAACAGAATGACAAAGTACTGAATTCTCTAATTGATAGAAACCCAGATGAACAGATTAATGTTTGTAAGGCAAGTTCCTGAATTCACTGGTAGAATTACATCTCTACACTGATAGTTCTGATAAATATTTGAGATAGAGTAACTAGCATCTCTAAACTTCAAGTATTCTGATGATAGACTTTGTATTAGAACTATGTGTGTGCGGAGGATATGTATGTCAATTTATTGTTTATGAGAATATAGATTGAAGTTGCAACAATTCTTTGTATATTCTGGTGCACATGATGGATTATTTTTTTTAATATCAAAATTCACATCACAGCCGGTTTTACTTAAAAACCGGTTGTGATGTCCCCCACATCTCAGCCGGTTTTAACTAAAAACCGGTTGTGATGCCCCTTACATCACAACCGGTTTTACTTAAAAACCGGTTGTGATGCCTCCTTCATCACAACCGGTTTTTGAAAACCGGCTGTGATGAGGGGGACTATCACAGCCGCTATATCAGATCCGCCTCCGAAAACCGGCTGTGATAGCCTTTTAAAACCGGCTGTGAAGGCCTGTTCTGTAGTAGTGTGATTTCATGATCGTGATGATGAGATGGTCACGGTAAGAAAAATAACATGAAAGAAAGGGATTGAATCGAAGAAAGAGGCAAGATTAGTCCATAGGCACTGACAAATCACCACTGGAGTTCAGGAAGAAAGGGGATTCAGCACAACAACATGGCCAGGGGAGAAGCACAACGCGCTGGGGCTGCCAGCGACATCCTACCTCCGCAAGCGCCGCTGCCCAGTGGGAGCTCTGCCGGCGTGCTGCTCGTCCGCTTCACGCGGTCGCTACACCCGTCGTCGCGCGCCACTCATGGGCCTTTGCGCTGCCCGCCCCATTCGCAGCTGCGCCATCGCCGAGGCCGTCGGGAGTGGCCTCCACTAGGGTGTGGTCGCCGCCGGGAGGAGCTGCACTCCGGGAGTCAAAGAGCACCGCCGCCTGAACTTCGCAAGGACCCAAGGCCGCGAGCTGTTCTGCTTGGGGAGGATAAGGCAGCAGGGGCAATCCTGTCATTTCTCGTTGCTATCTGATTAAACTGAGTAAAATAAGCGGCGCGGTGTCTCTCAGCCAATGTACATCATTTTGTAGTGTCCTACGGCAAAGACATCTATTTGTAGTGGCTTCCAGCAAATATCACCTTTTAACGGTGTCTGCTGGCAAATTTCCCCCACGATTAATTGTCGCCCGGATGCATGCAAACAGTGTTCGATCTTGTCTCAGGCTCTCGGGCCGATCGCGCCTCGGCAAAGGTTCCGGGTGGATCCCCACCGTCCCGAACAAACGGCCTCTCCTCCCATGCCCCAGCTCTAGACGAGTAGATCGACATGGTGTACGACGGCGGCGGCCACTCCGACGACCCGTCCTCCAGCTGATGCTTGTCCTCGTAAAAGGAGGGGTCTCGGATCAGGATCACCCCCAAATGTTGTGGGGAGCCGGGGCTCATATCAGCCCCGATAAACATCGGCGCCGCCGACAGGTGGGCCCGGCGGCGGTGGCGGCGGCGCCGATGCGCCTTCTTAGGATTCGGGGTTGGGGTGGGCTCGATCTCCGGGCTCTAGAAGGAGGTTTGGGGGCGGCCGGCGGCCCGGCGGAGGTGGCGGGCGCCGGGGGGAGGGCCGGCCGGCAAGGGCGCCGGCGGCCGGGCGGTGGAGGACGGCGGTTGGGCCGGCGTCGGCGGCGGGGGAGAGGAATCCATGTGGGCGGGCGACAGGCGGCGACGGAGACCACCGGAGCCGAGGGAGGCGCCGGCGGCGGCGGAATTCGGGGCTCAAATGAGCCCCGACTCACAACATCCAGATTGCAGGATCACCTCGTAGTGATCAGGCGACACCGAAGGGTCGAAGGCGAGGTAGGCGTCTCCCAGGCCGTAGCCGTCAGGCCAGGCCGGGCGGGCACACTGCCTCGTCGCCGGGTTGACGACGAGGTCGTTGGCGAGCAGGGCCAGGCCGTTGCAGCAGTCGAGGATGGTCAGGATCGCCGTGTCCTCCGTCGCCGTGGAGACGACGCGCTCCAGCTGCCTGCCGGCGAGGGCCGGGCGAACAAAGCGGGAGGCGCCTGCGCGCGCCCAAGGCTGAGGAAGATGCCGCCCACCGACGACGACGGCCGCGTATCTCCCATGCCGTCCATCGCGCGCGGCTGGTGGTTGTCAATCCTCGTCGCGCGCGGCTCACGGGGGCGCCGGATCCAGTTCTGCCCGCTGGTGACCGGACCTACACGTTCTTGCGGTCTCTCGAACGTGGCTTGCCAGCGGCGTCGCTGATGGTTGCCTCAGTCCTCGGCGAAGGGCCCAGCCGGATGGTGTGCGGCCGTGTTCCAGCTGGACGCCGTCGCGACCGCACCAGGGGCCGCCGGAGTGACGGTAGCGGCCTTCTAGTGCTCGCGGATGGGTGCCGGGGAGACCATGGAAGAGCCCGAGACGCGCGCGGCCTTGCTCAGACCCGCTGCAGTGATGCCGCTAGCATGGGCTCGCAGGACGATCGCCGGTGATGACGAGCGTCGTGTGTATCCTGCTTCTTCTGCGTCGTATCCACAGTACTGAGCCTAGTTGCGAGGGATTGGCTTTCAACCTTGGATTTGTCCATTGATCGTCCCTGACTCCTTCACTGAATTCTCTGTCCTGGCCTTGACGATCCTTGGTTTTCAGATTAACCTCAACAAAATCGTCATCTACCAATGCAAGCCCTTGTTTTGGGCCAGTTAAGATCAATGATTTATCCTGCTAAAAAAGTTTACATTCTATTATGTTAAGGCCATTTTTTTTACCCGCAAAAAAAGGGCATTTTTTTTTCTATTTAGTGCTGGCCTGCTGGGAGAGAAGTAGACAAAATTCCAACCACACAACACAAGAGTCGTTCCTGCAGATGAGGAAAATAATGAATTTTAGCATATAGGATCAATAAATCAACGCATATTTTCCATTTAAGTTCAAGAATGTTAAATAGCAAAGTTATGAGTAAACTTATTTCTCCGAGACAGGGGAACATGGTTATAGATTAATAAATTCGATTCACCGTTGTAGTAATTAACAGGAACTAATTAAGGTACTAATAAGTTATACAAAAATGGATGGTTTTTAGGCAGCTTTTTTTACATCCTTCTGAAACAGGTGGAGCACGACCATGAATTCCACAAGTTTCACAGATATGACTACTTTGTAATAGCCGGTCTTTCATGATTGGACATGTATGAACCAATATCCAAGATTCCAAGTAGAGTATGCCATAAGTAAATTGTAGATATTGGATTCATATCATTTGGTTATATTTATTTTAATATGCATTTTGCGATTTTCAGTCATTCTCAAGAGAGAAGTATCATCTTTTTGTGATGCCCTGACCACTTCCATTTTTCTTTTCTTTTCTTTTATTTTGAGTTTTCTATTCCCCCACGAAAATATTTGTTGGTTGCACCATCACACCAGCGTTTTCTGAAACTGAATATTTTCATTCTTTCTTTAAACTGCCGTAGTGGCGTAGTGCCATGACACAGACATTGATATTATCTCGATCTGACATAGTGCTCACATACGTCCCCATGTTTGCTTCTGCTCAGTCTACGTAGCCTCGTGCCTGCTGGTATTAGCATTCTCTGTATGTTTGTCACTGTTAAACGCATGTCTTTCCATTTCGCCCTTATGTTTTTTGTGCTTCATTATTTGCATAGTTGGCAGTGAGCGCAGTAGGCACATGTTTGCCTTGAAGGAAGCTACTATGATGCATGCCACACCAACTGATATGCTCGATCAGCTTTCTCTCGCTGGATAGGATTTTTTTTTTTTTTTTTTTGTTTTGAACGAACACTTGGATAGGATAGGATCATATGCCAGTAGGTCCTAGCAGCTGCTTGTTCCTCCTGAAGCAATCCCCGTCCCTTTTACCGTCATTCAATTCCATGGCGTCTCCATCACTGTCCGGCCCTGGACGTTGCGAGGAGCTCCACAGCGCCCCCGGAAAGCAAGAAGCAGAGCCCAGGCCAGCGTTCAGTAGCGCGCTGACTCCCCCCGCCAGACGAAGCCCGAGATGCGACCGCGTCATGAACGTACCGCCGTGGCGGCGCAGTCATCCGCGAGCGCCGCGGGGATCGGAGAGACGCGGGCGGCCGGGCTGGCCGTCTCCGACGCGACAGGAGCTTGTTCTTCGGAGTGTCATCCGCCGTGCACGACGACTGCGCCGCCGCCAGGCTCCAGCCACGGGAGTACGGCTCAGCCTCGTCGACGCGGCGCGCGTACCCGCAGTTGGCCGGCGACCTCCCGCCTGCGTGCGCCGTGTGCGTGCCCGCGCTCACCGCAAGGCCGGCGGGGGTTGCGGAGAATGGAGATGCCCCGGCCGTGAATTCCTTCGCGCGCGGCGGCGAGCTTGGGCGTCCCAGGCCGCGACGCCGGCGTGGTTGCGCCGGGCGGCTGCGGGCTGCGGCATCCCTCCGTTCCAATGGGGAAGCTCGTGGTCCGTGTCTCCGCTCTCGCCGGCAATGCGCGCGTGCTCATGGCGACGAACGGCGCTGACGCTCCAAAGAGGCTCTGCATCGCTCGCCGATGAAGCGCGGCGGTCGGGAGTTGGCGAGGACTAGAGAGAAGATGTCTCGAGGCCAGCAAATAGTCAGCTCAATCTGGGCCGCACGATGTCAAATCCAACGACCAGGAGAGACTCAGGGGTGGACGGTAAATGAAATACCGTCCACCCCGGACGGTATTTGATTTACCGTCCGCACCCCAGGCGCCGGCAATCCTCGCCGCGCGCCCCTCATGGAGGCGCCGGGGGGCACCGGATCCCGTTCTGCGTCGCCGGCGACCGTATCAGACATGGGAGGACGACGGCTCTGCCTCGTCGACGCGTACGTACCCGCAGTTGGCCGTTGACCTGCTGCCTGCGTGCGTGCCCGCCTTCAGCTGCGACGAGGTTGTTGTTTTTGCAGGCCGCGACGCCGGCGTACGTGCTTGCAACGGCCCCGGCACCTGGCAGGCGGCTGCGACATCCCTTCTTTGCCAGGGGAAAGCTCGTGGCCTGTGCCTCTGTGGCTTCGCTCGCACTGGCAACATGTGCATGCTTGACGCTGTGTTCCGGCTCGACGCTGCCGGCAATGGTAACGTCACGAACGGCGCGGGCACGCAGGAACCAGCGTCGTGCCACGAAGCTCTGCAGCCGGCAGGGCAGCCGTCTCGAGCGGTGGGTGCCCAGGGCCGGCCAGAAGCAGTTACTCGGTCAGGCGCGCGCGGACTGCGGAGAGGTCTCTAGAACGACGACCAGTTAGCTCGGTGTGGGCCGCACGATTATCGATCCAACGACCAGGAGAGGCCAAGGGGTGGACGGTAAATGAAATACCGTCCACCCCAAGGGCCAGGACGCCCGAGAGCCCGGCAATCCTCGCCGCGCACCGCTCACGGAGGCGTCCGGGAGCGCCGGCCCCCGTCCCCACACGTTCCCATCGCCGCTCGAGCTCGGCGTGCCAGCGGCGTCGCTGATGGGCGCCACCGGTTTCCGGCGCGGGACCTGGCTGCCCGCCGGCCGAGCGAGATGATGATGGTGGACGTACGTGCTCGAGTCCGCTAGCTGCCGGCATGCGCTCGCATGATGATTGGCGGTGATGACGAGAGCCGTCTCCTGCTTCTTCTGCCGAGGAGATAACTGACTGACGAGGACAGACGACGACGGTCTTCGCTCTCTGATTTGCTCCCAAGGGTCTTGTTCAGAGTTTCTTCTCTTGTGCCAATCTTTCAGCTACTAAACTTGACATGTATACAGGATATACGTACCCGGGACATGCGCGGCCGGCGGTCGGACCTGCGCGTTCCCGCGTCCGCTCGAGCGCGGCGTATGCCAATCCTAGCTGAAAGATCACTTAATTCGATGTGATAGCCACACAAAGTACATGATGCCTTAACTCAACGAGGGGGGTCCATTATGGACCAAGCAACCTTCACGCTCATCTTAGTGGCACCAACATGAATTACCTCTTCGTCTCTACCTTTGACCCTTGTAGTAAACGCAATAATCCTGCGATCAGATTCACCATTCCCATCCCCGGTCTTTGCAACAATCACCAGCTTATCCTTCACATGGACAGACACGACGGGCCGCATAATCTGCAAAGCTCCATGGCCATCACCAGCCACTTTGCTATCGTAAAGCACGACACTTTTCCTGATGCCGGTGGTGTGGGCAGTGATTTTTCCAACAAAATCTCCCTCGACAACTTCGACTGCAACAGTTGCCTCCGCTGCGCCTTTCACAACTGCATAATTCACATCCACAGTACTGAGCCTAGTCGCGAGAGATTTGCTTTCAAGCTTGCATTTCTCCAACGGTCGAACTGTGTTGGCCCTGATTCTTACGACTCCTTTACTGAGCTCTCTGTCCTGCCCTTGGCGGTCCTTGATTTTCAGATCAATCTCAACAAAATTATCATCTATTTTTTGAACGGACGGCAAAAGCTTTGCCGAATTTTTATTAGAGGGAAAAAATAGTTAGTAGTAGTACAAAACAACTCTCCCAACGGTGGCAGAAACAACGGCCACAAACCAACACCCCACAAACCACCTAGAAACTACTCGAAAAAGCAGCAATAAAGGAACTGGGGCGAAACAAGAACAGAAAACACAACTAAAAATGAAACAACTACTAAGCAGGAGAGCGTGTCATGTTTCTTGCCCCAATTGTTGCCAATCGAAATGTCTGAACATATTTCCTCCTCTGTTGTTCTAACTTCCTAGTTGAAAGTTCGTATATTGCACTCCTTAGAATTGTTCCACCAAAAAGAGCCCTTGGAAGAATGATTTGTCACCTTTCTTGATCTTCGATTTGCACTTCTCCACCATCTATGAATTGAACCCATTGGATGGTCTTTGTATAGGTGTGTGTCTGTTTCAGATGCTGTCTTCCACAACTTGCACAAAGGGTCATGTGGACATCCACTTGTTTCCAAGTTGTCTTCCATCAAGAATCTATGGTGTAAAAACATCCAGACAAAAATCTACATTTGGGTTCCAGTTTTTCCTTCTTGATTGGGGTGATGAACCGTCTTTTCAGTTGGCCTGAATTGTATGCCGTAACATACAATTCTTTTCAGTTGAACCATCTCCAAATGATTTCGACCTTAGCTTTAGTGTTATGCGCCTTTGTCAATTTCTGGTTGTGTTATGCGCCTTTGTCAATTTCTGGTTGGTGCTGTTGTGACCTTGCTCCTCTTCTTGCTCTTGGGCTTGTTTCCATGCTCTACATACGTCTGGATGGCCTCCATTGTCAGCTTGGTGATGGGTTGTGGTAAATGTTGCGCCAAAGAATTGAAATCAGCACTAACTTTCTGCTGCAGATTAGGGGACAACTCCCCAAGCTTGTTAACCAGAACTTGCTGGGAAAGTTGGATACTGCCCTTAACAGGATTAAGTTTGGCCTTGTCGGCCAGCCGGGTGCTTTTCCTTTGTGCCGTGGACGTTTCTGTGTTAGTGTGCTCTATGCTATCTGGATGTACTTCAGCAGGTTGTACATTGTTAACTCTTGGTGGAGTGTGTAGCAAGGGCGCAGGTGGTGCACATGAGATGAATTCTATGAACTCAGCTAGATCATTTATCCCATCACCCTTCCGGTTAGCCACCTCAACATTTGCATTAACAGTTTCATGTTCTACTGGTAGCATAGCAGCAGTGATGGAATTGTTACAGTCGACTTGCATTTCAGGTCTGGTTGCCTCTGGTTCAGTCTCTTCAACAAGGACAGGACTATCAATGTCTCCATTCGATGCTAGTGGCTTGTCATCATGTTGAGTCGAAATATCCACAACAACTCCTTCAACATTGCTATGCGATTTGGTTTGTACCAGTTCACCTGTTGTGCTATCCATCAGAATGTCATGATCAGCGACCTCACTGGCATCCTCCTGGTTGGGCTGGCCATAATCAAGTGTTGACTGCGGGACAGCAAAATCGTTGGCCTCCTGGGTGCATTGCGGGGTGCCCTTAGTATCCACCACCAGGTTGTTTTCCACAGCTAGTCAGCTAGCGTGACATCCAGTGATGGCGAAGTCCATTCATGGTCCTGAGCAGCCTCTAGCATTTCCAGTATCTTTGCCCCAGTGCACATGGATGGCGATGATGGTGGCGAATGTTGGGTGGTTGCAGATGGACAGGAGATACGTGACTCAAACAACATTGGATCACAAGAAAAAATGATTTGTCTAGGGGATGAAGAGTGGGTTTGGAATAGGAAATTGTTGTTCTAGCAATGCAAGTCCTCGTTTTGGGCCAGTCAAGATCAATGGGTTATCCTATAAAAGAAGTTTACAATTAAGGTTAGGGGCATATTTTTCTATATAGTGCTGGAAAGAAGTAGACGAAAAATGCAACCAAAAAGCACATGGAAGCTGTGCCCATGCAGATGAGGAAACTGCTTATGCTGCAGTGCTCAATGAGCACACAGCTTCCAGTACTATCGTGCAAATGCAGTATGCCGACGGTGTAAGAAACAAACCCCTGGCAATTTAAACATCTGTATCTGTATTCCATTAACATTATGATACGGTCATCTAATATTCTGGTGATTAGTCAGTGGGACCTAAAACTTCAACTTCCATATTCATCTGAATTAAACAAGAAACAGATATATTTGATGACCTTGTAAAGCATTTTTGTTTACCTTCGATCTGATGACTTGGCAATGATCTCTATCTCGGCGGAAGAGATAAACACACTTATTGTCGATGTTGTCTCTTGCAATGACAGTGCCGTACACTTTGATTGGGTAGCCAACATCGGAGCAGGCTATCCTGACAGATAATATGTTCACCGCTCCACAAAGCTTGACAGTCTGGTTTTTGTGGTAAACCGCATCCGTATATCTTATCGGACCAAAGGGCGCTGTTGAAAAATTAAGAAAAGAAACAAATCAACAATTACATATACAAGTAGTTGTGTGATGACTGATGAGTAAATTTGTCATGGAAGCACGCAGAAGAAATTGCAGGATCGAAGAGAAGAAATTAAAGGCGCGGGCTTCCTTACACTCCTCGTCGTGGTCGAATGTTGGGAGGTAGACGTCGGCGCGTCGGTTGAAGTAGATGCCGCCCTGCTTGGGATCGAAGTCGAGAATGCGAGCCTCGCCTTCCTTCCACTTCCCGCCTTTGGAATCCCCCGCCGTCTCGAGGCGGCGCGCCTCCTCCAGCGCTTCCCGACGGAGCCTCTCCGCCACCGCCGCCCGCTCGGCCTCGGTCATTCCGGAGAAGTCCGGATCCCTCGTCGTCTAGGAGAGTCGTACGTACTCCCGCATCAGGAGCGATCGCTCCTCCTCGGCCTTGCCCTTCTTCGCCTCTCGCTCAGCGTCGCTCAGACCGGAGAAGAGGTTATCGTCGTCTTTGGTCGCTATCATGCAGTGGAGTCCCTGATCTTGTCGCGGATCGAGGACAAGCGCTTCTCCATCGCCTGCGCCTCTGCCCACGTGGGAGCCCTTTCCTCCGCCTGGACCTCCACTTCTGCCATGACGCCGCCGGCCAAGCAAGGAAGGGTTCGCGAGCGCGAGCCTTGGAATCTGCCAGCCAGGACGTACGACGAGCGATATATGCCGGGCTTCCGTAGTCTGACCAGGACTTGGAATTCGGGAACCAAAGTAGGCGAGGGCGCGCGATCCCAAATTTAAGGCCGTGCGCACCGCGCCCTCCACGCGCTCAGCGCTCGCTCCCCCACGCGCTCGACGCTCGCTCCAATGACTGTTCCTCCACTGTATGGGCCCACGATGAATAAAGTCACCCGCCGCTCTTTCTCCGTTCGTTTCCTTTTCCTAGTCTCGTTCCTTCTTATCCACTGGGCGAGCAGCGGCGGGCACGGACGGTGTCCCTAGCCAGCTCGAGCGCGCCCCGGCGGACGCGGGGGGACGGCCCCAGCCGGCTACGGCGAGTCCCGGCGGGCGGCGGCATGGGGCAACGGTCCCGCCGAGCCTCGTTGGGCGCGGCGGCCCTGACCTGCTCCGGCGAGTCCCGACGGGCGGTGGCACAGGCGATGGCTCCGGCGAGCCCTAGGCGAGACCCTCGTTTTCTCCACTCAGATCCGGGGAGCAGCGCGCGCGGGTTCGCCTCCAGGCGAGCCGAGCGGCGGCGGCGGCACGCTGGCCGAGCAGGGGAGCAGCGCGCCCGGGCGGTCGTCGGCGCGGCCCCGGTGTGCGGCGGAGGCCTGGTGGGCCCTGACGCTGTGGCGGCAGCCCCGGCGGAGTGGGCAGCGAAGGCCCGGCGAGCCCCGGCGGAGAGGGCGACGCTAGCCTTGTAAGTACATTTTTTTAGAAAAGGCTGTGACAGATTTTCTGAAAAAGATTTTTCAACTTTTTTGCTCCAGATTTTGTTGGAAAACTTTTCTTCAAACATTTTTTTCAATTTTTTCCTGTAAAAAGTTTGCTCAAAATTTTGATGCAAAATATTTTTCCAAAACTTTTATTTGTTGCACAATTTTTTGGCATAAAAGTTTTAACAGTTTATTTTGTTGCAAAATATATTTTTCTCTCTGGATAAATGTTTGCTGAAAAAGAATTTCTGCACAAATTTTTCCCTCTTGACTAATTTTTGTTACAAAATTTTTTTATGGACAAATTTTTTGAGAGCGCGTGGGGTGAAGGAGCCAACGCCCACGACGTGGAGTGGCCTGCACGTCGCGCAGGTGGGGGCCACATGGAGCCTGTCGGTTTGTCGGTACCCCGGGCGCACGGGCGCTCCCATGCGGGCCGCCGCAAATTAGCAACTCCCGCGAGGGCGCCTGCTACAAAACCCGAGCGGTCGCCAGTCGGACGACCCCTGTACGTCCGTGTTTTGCTTTTCTGGATCCCGGCCTATATATACGCATATATGGTGTACATACGGCCGTATATTATATAGTACGGTAATGCTTGAGAACTGACGTCCGATGCGTCGGACGGCTTCCGGCTCCCGCGCAGCACCATCTGCACCACACGCCTCCCTGCTCGACCCTGCGTCCGCTGGACGCCGCCGACACCGTGCCGTCGTCCATGCAGCACCGTTGTTCACGCTGGCTAGTTGTCGCTGCTCGCGCCCGTTGGTTGCCGCTGTAGCCAACCATGGCCATGCGCTGCTCTGTAGGCCCACGCATCGTCTCCTTACTGCCTCATTTAGTCATTTTCCCGCTGCATGAGCTCGTCGCCGTCTCTCCCCCTGGAGCATGAGCTCATCGCCAGTGATGCGGGCGACGGTCCAGTGAGAGCGACGCACAAGTTAAGCGGAAGAGAAGTGCAAGTGGCTGCACGAGCTTCTCTGCGCCGGCTGCGAGCACGAGCTCCGTGGCGGCGACGAGGCCGGCGGCGGCCGTGGGAACTCCGCGGCGGCAACGAAGCTGGTAGTGGCCACGCGAGCTCGGCGGCGGCGACGACGAGGCCGGCGGTGGCCACGTGAGCTCCGCGGCGGCGAGTTCCATATGGTGTTGCAATAGAGGCTTTTGAATGGTGCAACCTCATAATTTTGATGTTGCATTAGTTTTATTTTGATGTTGCATGAGTTGAACGGATGTTGCATGAAACATGACTCTGATGTTGCGGCGGGAATTTTTACTCCCGCATCCAGATGTTTCACAGTGTTTCAATACGTGATTTCTGATGTTGCAAGCACCAATATTTTCGATGTTGCAGCGACCTTAGAATCTTAGAATGTTGCATGAAACAAGTACTCGATGTTGCGGCGGGATTTTTCCTCCTGAATAGATAGAACTATTTTTTCAAATCTTTTATCGATATTGCAAGTATAGATTTTTGATGTTTCAGAAGCTGTATTTCGATGTTTCAACCAAGCGTCCGATGGAAAATTTCCCATCGGACGTCCGTGCGCTAGCACACCCCTTACTCACGATTGTACTTCCTTGTATCGATCTTTGAAAACGGTACGGTATATAATTCACTAGAGAGGGTTCGGTCCTGCCGGCTGCCGCCCGCTTCCTCTCCATCTAGATATGGTCGCCGAGTTTTTGCCGATCGCCCGCCCCTGCCCTCTCGCCGTTCTCTTCCTCACGCCCCTCATTGACTCCCGGCCAGCAAACCCGGCCGAGCCCGTGATGGCCATTGGCGAATCATCTCCCCCGGAGGATCGCGAGGGTGGCCATGAGGATGGCGACGGCGGCGTGGACGATGCCGCATCAGCCCCCTCGGAGCATTGCGGTGATGGTGGTGGCCGGGATGATAGTGGGACGGCCTCGGATCAGGACAGCGATGGTGAGCCCTCTGTCATACGGCCAGCGCGCGGTGCAGCTGCTGGGCATCCGTGCCAACTTCCCTATCCGCGCTATCAACGGCTATGACTGTGACTGGAACATGCGCCGGGCCATCTACAGGCATTATTGCGAGGAAGAAGAAGAAGTACAAGAGGTAGTACATTATCTACTACACAGCTAGCTACCTCTAATTTTATTGTGCCCACTAATAATTAATTAATTCTGTCTCATATATGTTTCATGTAAATAATAATAACACTCGGCATTCATGCTCTTGCACATGCAGGAAGGAATGGTCGATTTAGTGCCCATGGGACCCCGTAGCGTTCTCATGGCTTGCGGCTGCTTCGGCGTGGAAGTTTTCCCCGCTACCGCAGCCGGCGAGGAGCCGTATAAAAAGTTTGGTGCTCGACCTCCATCACAATGGGCTGGGATGTTCTCGAGGACGAAGAGCTTGTGGAATACACACAAACAGTCTCTGGAGGCCCTGGCCGTGAGTTGGAGATCACCTACTTGGTGATTCCCAGCGCCGTTGAGACCACTGTTGAGGTCAAGTTAAAGCTCAAAGACCTCATGGGTTCTAAAAGCCACGCAGTGTATGGTAAGATCAACGCAAGCAATAGTGATTATGGGAATAAAAGTGTCCACCTCTTCAACTGTGGACGAGGGAGGAGCTGCTCTGTGCCCTCTGGCTCCGCGTCGTCGATCCTTCTTCCATTGAGTCCGTCTGTGATTGCCTTGCCGTATCGTCAACAGCTCGAATTGCACATAGAGTTGGACCTGACAGTAATCACAATCTCTGGTAACCAAGAAGAGGACAGGAGGTTCAAATTCATGTGTCTAAAATTCACCCTGGCATTAGGAGTCAAGAAAGAGAAGTCGGTGGCGATCAAGTTGAAGTGAGCACCACCTGGTACCCGGTGCACCCAAACTGAGACGCTAAGGGGACTATAAAGGGTGCAGTAGCAGCTCCAAATCATGTTATCTATATCCCTTTTGTTTTAGCTATTAATGTCATTGGGTGAGTGGTCGTCAAAATATGCAAAATGCAATGAAATTCGGTTTGCCATGTAACGATATGCTTGAAAGTTTTTGTTACTTTTGTCAAAGTTCATTGTGATTTGCTTTCCTTGTTTTGTCTAGGCTGTTTACCCTATGTTGGCCGGCTGAAATTTTACAATATTGTCCTAGTTCTGTCTAGCTTTTTTATCAGTAGATAGGGAAGGAACCAAAACTTGTACCAAGGCCAAATAGGGAAGGAAAAAAATTTCAGGGCCAAGGAAGGAACGAGCAAGTTTTTCAGGGCCAAATAGGGAATAAACTCTGAAAACAAAACAAACTAAATGGGCTACCTCTTCTCAATTACTGCCATTTTCCACCATAGGTCCATAACTCACTTGCCTGCTGGCTGCATCCTACATAAGTGCGCCTTTCTCCGGGTTCTTCTGCTGTTTATATACAAGGAGCAAGAAGGTAGTGGAAACAAATAAATTTGAGAAGATTTTACGAAACCACAGAAGGTGAAATTTTGGGACCAAACAAAACCTGAATATTGCCATCATCTTTCTTGTTTACTCCAGTGACCTTCATCCTGTACACATGGGTGGTCCATACTGGACCTCTAGTTTCATTCTCGGGAACTTGACAATTATGAGAATGAGAAGCATCAGGATCTGTCCTCCTCCAGGGATGTACCTAGGTTCAGTTGATGGAAAGCACCCTGCTTCTCCCTAAAGAATTTGTTGCATGGGGTACAGAGTAGTCAGCTTGCTCAGCGGACGGCTGAGCACGTGATGGCAAATGTAGACAAATGGCAACGCCATGATGAGACTAGCGTAAGGATAGTTGACATGGTTAAAGTGATCATCATGAACCATTATGTGATTTTGTGAGGATAATAAACTGGAATCGGATCGTCAAGTATCTTAATGATGCAGCTAAATGGTAGCAGAGATACCTTCAGGTGGTCTTTAAGTAAAGGCAATTTTTCAGTTCAATCAATGTACACAGATATCATGAGAGAAAATGGAACTCCAAAGCAATGTCTAAATTGGAAGGTTAAGCTCCCTTTGAAGGTTAAAATCATTCTTTGGTACCTACAGAAGGGTGTAATCCTCACCAAAGACAACTTAGCAAAAAGGAAATGGAAAGGGGACATGGGGTGTAGCTTCTGTAGTATAAATGAAAGCATTCAGCATCCTTTTTTCGATTGCCATACGGACGTCAAAGATGGTGTGGACTGCAGTGAGCTTCACCTTTGGTTTTAATCCACCTCAGAATATGAATAACCTTTTTAATTTGTGGTTAAAAAGTTTTCCTGCTAATCAAAGAAACATTGTGCTAGTGGGGGTAGCAGCAGTATGCTGGGCCTTATGGCTAAGCCGTAATGATGTTGTGTTCCAAAAAACAAAACCTAACTCTTGCTTGCATGTAATCTTCAGAGCAATGTTTTGGGTGCAGAGTTGGGCAAACCTCTCTAGGGAGGAAGCGAAAGAGGACATCTTAGAAGAATTCAGAGTTAACTCCCTAGCAATGTTGTCGACGTTTATTCACCTTAGAGTAGTGCTGGATGAAAAACTCGTAGCTCGCAAACTCGCTCGCACTTGCTCGTTAGTGACTCGGCTCGACTCGACTCGTTAGGATTTTAAAACGAGTTGAGCCAAGGGTTCAGCTCGGTCTTATAACGAGCCAGCTCGAGCTCGAGCTGGCTCGCGAGCTGCTCGTGAAGTTAGTTTAGCAGCCCAACTATCAAATATACATCAGGCCGAGCAAGTTGGAATGGAGTGATGCATCCATGATATGTGATTCACATATCATGGATGCATCACTACAATGAAAATTGAATGGTCTGAAACTCTAAATGGAAGGACTTGGACTTGATACGTCAAACATTGATGCTTTATTTAATGTTTGGATACATTATATGTGCTTTGTTCGGTTGTTCATTTTATTTTTGTTATCGGGAGTTATATAAAATATAGATAAGTTCTTATATATCTTAAAATATGCTCAATGGTCAAACTTTTGATGGCTTGGCTCACGAGCTAACGAGCTGGCTCGAGCTGGCAAACAAACTGAGACGGCCAGCATTTTAGATCTTAGATCGATAGCTAAACGAGTCGAGCCGAGCCAACACTGTAACGAGCGGAGCCAAAACGAGCCGAGCTGGGCTCGATATCCAGCCCTACCTTAGAGTACTCTCAGTGTTATGGTGGGTTTAAACTTTGGTGTAACCAGAGTTCTGTCCTGGATATATCCAGCCTAAGTGCTGAACGTGTCGGTTTGATGTCATGGTTGTATGCTTACAGCTCCTGTTTTCAGAGACCGATTTTCCTTATTAAAAGAAAGTATCTCAAAGGCTTTTCACCCCCCAAAAAACTATCCCAACGAGGCAAGGACCCACTTTATTAAAGTGAACCAACAACTGTTCAGACAAAATAAAGCATCTGCCCAAAAGTTTGTAGTGAATTGTTTTTAGAAAAATTGTAGTGGATTAATGATGTTCTATTTTAGGGGAAAATCCCTTTAAAAATGAACGTAGTAATTCATTCATGCTGGTATAACAACACGTTAATAGAGCAATCTCTTCTCAGTGTAACTAATCGATCCACTGCCAAGTATGCGTCTTCCACCAGGTTCTTATAAGGAGGATGAAGGTGATCATAGATGCAAAATAAAACAACACGATTTTTAGGTGAAACCGCCAAAAGAGTGAAATTTTAGGGAAAACGTGAATGTCATGCGATCTTCTCTTTTATGTTTGATTAATATATCTCCATCCTGTAGAGATTGGAGCAAAAACCCGACCATTAATTTCAATGAGACTGAGAGGCATCAGTAGGGTAAATCACCCAGTAAGGTTTTTTTTCTTTGATGAAAATCACCCAGTAAGGTGGCAATTGATGGAAATCACCCCACCCTTTGTTCCTCCCAAGAAATCATCATCGCGAGCAAAGAGCAAGAAGCCTGCTGTAGCCCTGATGATGCATCCTTGATGATTGTATATGGCAGGACTTCATCGGCATGACAAGTATATTTTGGGCGGACCTCAAGTCCTCAAGGTGGCAAAGTGGTGAATCAACTCAATCCAGGTGGTCGCTGGTCAGTGTTCAAAGTGGACTACATAGGTGAACCGCACAAGTGCTGAAATCAGCCCAGGAGTGAATTGTCAAGGAGAGTATAATATAATGGACTTCTTATTTTCAACATAGATAGACTCCTCCACTGTTCATGCAGAAGCTTGCAGCGGTTCCGAACTTCTGATTGCATTCTAGGTATTTTGGGGAATTTTCTGATGATCCGATAATGAATTGTTTCTTGTGAACCTCATACATTGTAGAAAAGCCTGAGGTAGAGCGAAAACAGTTTCAACATATCTCCACAAAAGTTCAAGTGTTTTTCCTTAAAAAACAAAAGTTCAAGTGTTTTGTCCTTTTTACCCTCTGTAGGCCTATTTCTGTCTCTTTTTTTTCTGAAAATGATTTTTTCATTCCGGCCACTGCAAGTGTTTTGCACCCAATCAATCCTTATCACAGTTTTTACATACAAAAGTTTCAAAGAAATGCTCTTGAAAAGCAGAACCAAGCAAATATTCAACTACTTAAGTGCTAAGACTCTTAAAGCAAAATATGCAACATTTATGTCTAGTTATCTCGTCCATTGTACTAGCAAAGAACAGCACACTAAATGCCAAATCTCTTCACGTTATTGCTATTTTGATTTAATTGCTCATTACCGCTAATTTATGGAAACTGGAAGGGGAAGATGCCACAAGATCTTAGGAAAGATAAAAGGGAGAGAGATTCTGAAATTAGATGTTACCAGCAGTTCTAAAATTCTTGAATCAGATGTTGTACTTCTTTAGTCTGTTACATAGTTCAGTCCAAATAATGAATTTGGAAAACAGAGTCGTGAAACATTTGTCTCTGATGATGCATGTCCTGGGCAGTTGGGACTGGCAGGACAAACAAGAGTTGATCACTGAGCTCTGCTTGATGGTAAATGCAGCCAACATGACATGGGCTAGCAAGGCAACAACATGTGCTGCAGTTGAGGACCGATGCCTGGTGGACCAGCAACATGAATGATGAATGCCATCATTATTCTTAAACTAGTTAAGCTTGTTCTATATATGTCTTGAAAATAATACATTTGAAAACAGAGACACATTGTATTTCCTGCTGGTGATATATAATAAATTTTCTAGGTGCCAGGAAAGGTGAGCAAGATTAAAGGCACACGAGAAAACATAGCTATTCCAGTTCACACCATACCCTTCCAGCATTAGGTTCTTATTTCTTCCCCCACACTGATCGAGTACTCCTCTCTCGTTTACCTCAAGTAATATATTAGTTTCACGCATATTCATTGTTCTAAGGATGTGATCATGTGGATTCTAATTCTAGCATTGAAATTCATACATAACCAATGGAAATGGGAGGCACACTGGAACTCATCAAAACTTGGCACCGTTGATATCGGTTACCATAGCAATGGGAGTGAGGGATGCAGGGTGTTCATCGGGTGTGAAGAACGCACACATGTCATGACCATCGTAGGCATCTCTTCTTCAACTGGAGCGTCGTCGCGGGGTTCTTCGGTGCTCGATCTATAGAGTCATCTGCCACTTGCCAGCGTGCAATGAAGCAACATGGCTGTGTAATGCGTGGGGTTCATCCAACTATCCAAGGGCCATGCGGCAAGCAGGAGGCTTATGTTTTCATTGTTTTATAAGATATGAACAGTTATCGGCACAATTTGGTAGCAAGCGGTGACTCAACTGGTTAAAATTTTTGCAACCAATGAAAAATCGGGGGAGCTAATGTTTCATTTAGTTAAAGGAAACAATGTACAGAATATAACGGTGGTAAAACCATGCAACCACGCAAAGCAATCATAGGCTACAATTGTGGTTTTATATCCAATAAGATGCATCATCTCGCGTTCCCATGCATTCAAGTTCCCTTCTCCTAATTTAGCAACAGACGGAGGCAGCGCCGGCCGCCACCGAGCTGAACAAGGTAGCGGCACGCCGGCACTCCACTGCCATCCGTTACCGCCGGTGGCGCGACGCTACATGCCGGTGCTGTATATGGCAGCCTGCTGGATCAGCGGTGCTGGCTGCCGGCGCACCAAGCGAGCCGGGAGCGTCAGAGTGGCGTGGCTCTACTGCGGTAAGTACGTCTTCCCTACTCAGCTGCACCTCCACACATGCGTCCGACGGCCGATGACCGGCGGGAGTGGATGGCACACGGATGGGCTTGCCGCCGTGGAGCGCCACTGCCTCGGTCAGCTCGCTGGCGCTGCCCCGGCCCGACGCCCCCGTCTTCGAGCGTCCTTGCTGTGCGCTCGGTGGATCGCGAGATGGTGGAACGGGCGAACGGCGCTGAACAAAGGGAGCGGCGAATGCGAATAGGGATGGATTATGATCATGGGGCGGGCGGGCTGCGGGTAGGATCAGTAAAGCCCCCTTTTTTTTAAAAAAAAAAGGAAGGCCCATTATCCTGCATTCCTGCACTTCACCTTGCAAAGGGGGTGTGCGTGTATTTTGATTTTGATCAACGCACATGTGGCTCTTTATTTTTGATCCTACACTTTACGCTACTGCCAGAGGCGTACTCAATTGATGTGCTTTTTAATTAATAATAATGTAACTCATAAACGAATTAAGTTGCGTACAACTAGTGCCCATGGGGTCCTTGCATTATTACAGACAGCTCGCATGCTTGGTTATATATATACACATCCCTGTGGCTGGGAAAGTGCACAGAGAGACGAGCACAAGCAAATGCATGGGAGTGCTTCAAACTATCAGCTAGCTCTCCTTCCTATATAACCCAGCTACTGCACTATGTTCGTCCCTACTTTTTCTTGATCGGTCCAAACACTGCTGGCTCACAATGCGTAATGCATGACTAATGAGTCTACCGCCTTACTTGAGAGGTGCTGATCGATGAGGGCACTAGTGGAAAGGGGATGCATATGGGAATTCATCGTGTCGATTGTCCAATGAGGTAGCTAAAGCTGTGGGGGTAGCCAAAGCTACTTCTCAGCTTGGAATTGTTGAGCGAGGTTGATCTGTGACGCCTCCGTACAGTTTCTCCCAAGTAAATTGTTGCAGTCTGAAATCTTCACATACGTGATGCTTGAATGGAACTCCTTGCACCCAAAGAGATCGATGCTGCAGTGCCCGGCTCAATGAGTGGGATATGGTGATGGGCTCACTTTAGAGCAATTAGTCCTTTTTTACAGTAAAAGAAGCTTGTACAGTACTTTGTTGTACTACCACTACTGCTATTTATCCACAGGTCCTGTTGCAAGTTTGCAAATACGGACAGCTGAAACTTTGGCTCATGCATGTGTATAACTGTATCCTCCCTATATAATATATAGTGCTATCTAGGTTACATTTACTCTGCTCCGATCTTTTTTCTTGAACACTCGATCCTTGCTCACAAGTCACAATGCATGAGGATTGAGGAATCTACCTCAAGCTATGGTGCCGAGGACACTAGTGGAAATGGGATGCATATAGGAATACATTTCAACAATAATCACGATTGCTTTCGTAGCTTCAAAATATTTGAGCCAGCATTTTCATGGCCCCAAGTCACCATTTAGCAGCCACGGAGAAATGTTGCTCGTTTTAGGTTGCCTCCTCAATTGATTTAATTAAAGAGATGTTATAGTATCCAGCTGAAGGAAACAATTTATGTGTAACTTTAAAGTAATGACCGAAGCCAAAGCAAGACAAAATGTTTTAAGGGTCGCTAATTATAGTGTGATGGCAGTATTACTGCAAGATTTTGATTCCTTTACACAAAATTTAATTCTGGAATGCTTGTGAACCCATCTGCAATTGCAATAATGGCACCACGGGTGATGTAACTATATATATATGCAAAAATAGGGCATGGTTCGTGCTCCTCATGGTGCGGAGGCTAGAATTATTTCCGTTATCTAAAGTTCCAAAGTCACATGTCTATATATACGTGAATCCAACTGTACATAGCTTGAGAAAGTGTCTAATAAGATGAAGGCGGTAGGACCTCTTGACGAATGGAGAAGAACCAAAAGAAACACTCAACAAACAATTCCAAATTTGTAACATTCATAACTAGTTTCCTGATATGAAGGAGATCGAATGGAAATTGGAGGCGTGCAGGAAGTCACCACGGCTAATCGTTTCCAAATTGCTTCACAGTCTCACTGATTCACCAACGGGGTTTGTTCTAATTGGTACAGTGTTCAGCAACAAATGACAGCCACTGGAGTAGACACATCAGGGACAGCATCGACAACATCTTAGTGATTCTTTTCGTAGAAGTAAAGCCAATGATCTATTGTATCAATTGTATCAATTTCCGCATTCTGTCTCCATGTGCATCACTTTCCTATTCTTCTTTTCTGGAAAAAGGCTCAAAGCCCATGTCAGTTGATAAACCAGAGCAGCAATCTGCATTACTACTCTTATTTGATTTATCAATTATGTCTTATTTCTGCTCTGGTTTGGGATCACAATCAGTTTATAAAATTATATCTATGGAACTATAACTATAAGCATTTTAGAGACAAATGTTTCGTGACTCCGTTTCCTAAATTCATCATTTGGACTAGATATCTATAATGGTGCACAACAAGTACTCCCTCCGTTTAAAATTACAAACCTTATTTCATTTTGTTATGAGAAGCCTTTGACCAGTAACTACTTTATTTATATATGTTTTTGTGTAAAATTTTGCTATTGGTAGATTCATATTCAAAAATACATTATTGTGATTACATAAATGAAGTATTGGTATAGAATTTTTTTTTCTTCAAAACTTTGTCCCAAAGAAACGAGATGCAGGCTGTAAAAAATGGAGAGAGCATATACCAATCACAATCAGTAAATCCTTAACAGTCCCACAACAGTAACTCGCCTTACTCTGTTTTCAAGACATTAAACTCTGAAGATACATCGCATCAATTTCATTCATTGCCATTTCAACAACCAGCTATTTGGAAGGGGCAGAGTAGGAACAGGTGCAGTACGAAAGTCCTCACTTTGAAAAGCAAGAACAGTTTTTTTTTTTTTTTTTTTTTTTGAGAATAAAGGCAAGAACAGTTGGCACGGCTCCTGGACCAAAACTGAATAATAAGTACTCGATATATCTAGAGGAAGCAAGGGAAGGATAAAGACCATAGGTATGGGATGCTAACCGTAGATGCGACTGCTGCAATCCATTTAGTTTGGAATGTTCCATTCTCGTTCTCGGTCGAGTTCTCAATCGTTGGTTGCATTCTGTGCAGCAGGTATCTAACTTTGGAGATGGGAATGCGGGGCAACAGGAATTCATCTCGGTTAGTCAAAATTAACTTTCTTGTTTTTGGCTTTTTTTTTTACGAACCGCACAAGATAGTGCGTGTTTCATTGATAGAGCAGAAAAAATACAAGTCTACAACCCTGGAAGGTTATAGCCAGGAAAACAAAAGAAAAAAAAACAACAAATTCCGACCGGTTGGATTGGGACGTCAACACAGTCGAAACAACTCCACTGTACAACGGAGCGCGGCGGCAACCGCCCAACCATGTAGCCACCATCCAAAGGACGCCCTCATGCCGATAGAGAAACTAGAAAAACAGACCACGCCGCACCGAGCAGGACACCGCCATGCGGGACCGATCGCTGAAGCATCGCTGCAGCACCACCACCTTCTGACGGAGTGAAAACCACCAGATCCGGACCTCTCGCAGGCCGCCTCACAGTCGCCACCACGAAACATAACGCGCGGGGGCCTCGCCACGCCCGCCGTTGGACTCCTCGTCGCCTCGAACACCGCACGCGGGGGCCTCGCCACATCCGCCACTCCAGGTCACGAATCCGTATATTGAGTCGCCATCAGAAAGATGAGTAGTGTTGCCCCGTCTTCCACTAAATATGTTTGGCAGGACCCGAGAAGCACTGAGGGTAGGGTACTGTGCTTCCACTCCAGGTCACGAATCCGTATATTGCGGAGGGGTCGGCGAGGTGACCATACGGGTGAGCCCCCGTCTTCCACTCCAGGTCACGAATCCGTATATTGAGTCGCCATCAGAAAGATGAGCTCCTTTCCTTCCAATACGCCCCGTGTTCCCCTACTCGGATCTATCCAATGGGTGGAATTGAAATAAAAATAACAACAGATTGACTAAATACCTCAGGGCGTGGATTTCCCAAGTTGAACGCCGGAGGACAGTCAGTGGTCCTCAGGGAGGTTCCAGTCGCGAAGAATTTGCCAAGCCGAGCGGCGGCTTGGACTTTGTCGACGCGCTCGGGGGCTTCGCGCGTGTTGTCCCCCTCGGCGTAATATTCATACGCCGGGTGAGCCCGCTGCTTGAGTGGCTGGACCCGGCGCAGAACGAAGTTGGCTGCCACACCGACGGCAGACAACCCATTGTCCTTCAACTGGGAAATAAGACCCAGGAGCTCCCGAACCTGATCCATTTCACTCTCCTTGGGAAGAGCGGTCCAGGATTGGGAGGGAACAGGACGAGAGTCAATTTCTGGAGAGATGGCAGGCGAGTGGTTTCCTACGTAAAACCACTCGGACTGCCACCCTTTATTGGAGGTAAGGAAAGGGATATCAAAATACTCCCGAGTTCGACCCTCGCGGAGTTGGAGTCCGGCGCCCCCGACTACTTGTGGGCAGTCGGTTCGGGGATAAGGCTTAAGAAGAAAAAGATAAATGAAAAGATTGAAGTGAGGCTCTATCCCAAGATAGGCCTCACAGAGGTTGATGAAAATGGCGATGTGAAGGATGGAGTTGGGATTCAATGCGCAGAGGCAGATCCCATAGTAATGCAGCAGCCCGCGGAAGGAAAGAATGCGCGGGCACGCCAAAGCCACGAAGAAAGAAAGATTCGAACGCCACCAAATCAGAGGAGTTTGGGGTGGGGAAAGACTCACCGGCGGCAGCGCGCCACTCGGCGGTTTGCTGGTCAGGGAGGACGCCGTCGACGACGTGCTGCTCAAGGCGCTTGGTGATGGTGATGGACTCCCTCCACTCGGCGGCGCGATCTACGGCGACCTCGGCGGTGGCCTTGGCCTTGGACGACCGGGCCCTGGCCGGCGATTTCTCCTTCCGCTTCGAGGCTTCCTTCCTCTTGGGCGCCATGGCAACGAGCGGTGCTGAAGAGCGAGGAAGAAAGCTGCGGGAGCAGATCTAGGGTTTGCTCTGGCTCAAAGAGAACTGGAGCGTCGGGGAAGGCAAATGGCAAGTAAAGAAGAAGAATGCGGCGGGGATGGCTTATAAAGGAATAAACCGTTCCTCCCGCGCGCGGCGCGGCGCTTGTCTCGGGAACTCAACCGACGGAGGCACGTCCCGTCGCTTTGAATTCAAAGATGCGGTAGGGAGTCGCGATATCTCGCGATATCTCGCCTTCCGTAAAGCGACCGTAAGGGACGCAACGGACTTTGAGGAATAATGGGCCTAAATGGGCTGAAATATAGCACGACCTTTCGGTTCTGTTACGATAATAAATTTGTGGGTTCCTGAGCTAGGGTTCAGGGGCAGAAACCACTCGGTCGTGAGGCTAAAATTAGTCGACGGCCAGACTTGATTTTGCAATTAATATTGCATCCTCGCAACTGATTTTTACGTAAGGCATGCGATACTATCGCTAAATTGACTCAGAAATCTGGATCAAATGCTGACAAGTATAAATCTTGTGAGAAGATGGCTCACCATATGGTCAAGCTGAGTCGTGGGACACGACTTGGAGGTCATGCCGAGTTCAAAGAACTTGAGGACAAAATCCTTATAAAGGGGAAATAAAAAAGCCCCTGAAGGAAAAGATTATCTAAAATCCATGTCCAGAGGCATGGGGGCTGAAAAAATCAGTCGGAATTCATGGCTTTCAGAGTCTTGACACGATCATGCTGAGTCGTAACAAGACTCGGGGGCTACACCCAATGGGTGCACCTGGTGCACACCATTGATGGATCAAGTTCAAAAAGAGATTCATAATATTTATTTTTGACCCTCGACCAGAATATTCTATTCTACTCAAGGCTCGGGGGCTACACCCAATGGGTGCACCTGGAGGTGCACACCATTGAAGATCAAGATACAGATGGATAAAAGTTGAAGACCTTTGGCCAATTTCATACTAAAATTGCCCAAAGCTCGGGGGCTAAGTGTATTCACTTCGCTGTCGCGTCGTGAAAAAGAGCACTCCTTCCCCTCATTTTGACTGTAATTGAAGAATTGTTTTCAGGAACGTCTGAGCAGGCACTCGGATCTTCCTTGAAACCACTCGGATCTTCCTCGAAACCACTCGGATCTTCTTCGAAACCACTCGGATGAGATCTTAGACAACTTGGAGCACTCGAATCATGCAAGAAAAGATGGAACAATTACAGCCAACGATCGGCCAAGAAGTGCTCGGGGGCTACTGTGGGGGATATAGTACCCGGGTACCTCACGAGCAAGCCTGGCAGCCCACTAAAAGGGGGCGGCCCAGCCCACCGTTCTGGACCTGAAGACGTGCGGGACAAGTCGGCGCACGGAGGAAGGATCTGGAAGGAGAAGTCCTAGTTGGAATAGGAATTATTGTAAAGAAGGAAAGGATTCTTAGAGATAGGATCGGATACAAACCGACTTGTAACCCTGCCCCCCGATATATAAGGCGGGCAGGGACCCCCTCCAAAACATCTGAACCACGACTCGAGCCAACTCGAATCACCAAAACACGCAATACAACACCCCAAAACAGGACGTAGGGTATTACGTCGAGTCGACGGCCCGAACCTGTATAAACCCTTGTGCCTGTCCATCCTAACCATCTTGCTTCCGATCTTTGCGATCTTCCCTGCATTACAAATCACTTCCGTGGGCTACCCCGTGGAAGACTGCCGGAGATAATATCACCGACAATCCCCATCTAGCACCAGAGTCGCCTCTACATGCCGACATCCACTTGTTGCTTCACCCGCACACGAGGTTACTGTCGCCATGCCGGAAAGCCAAGTTGTCGCTTGCACCATCTTCCGACGATGTACCACACCAGAGTTGCCCAGCAGTGCTGATCAGCCCGCCTTAGTCCGCTGCAAGCCTAGTCGTCGCATGATGTCGTCGCTACAAGCGCCGTCTTTCGACGTTGTCCCGCACCGCACTGGCCGTTGCAAAGCAACGCCAGCCGCCACGATCCGCTGCAAGTAGCCAAAATCGACACCCATGCGGTAACCTTTGGCTACCACCATAGCTTCGGTAACCTTAGCGGGAGTTCGGCAACCCCCTTCCTTCTTGCCATCTGCACCAAGCCGTCTTGACACACCGCAACATGGGGTCTAGCACCTCCTCACGCGAGGCCTCGACATGGTCTCCACCACCTCCCCGCAATGCCCAGACCAAAGGATGGAGTGAGTCTAGCACCGACTCAGCCGACGCTATGCGTGGCCGAGCGCCGCCAAACAAGCCATTGAAGGTTGCAGTGTGCTGCCCGGGACAGAAACTCCAAAGACGACGTCTTCAAGAAGAGATACGACGCTAGGACGCGCCGTCGTCGCCTGCCCGGCTGGGCAAAGTTTTCACCCGGAGCTTCCGCCATTGGAGCGAATAGGATGCCATAACAACGTCCCCAGCAGGAGGAATGACGCCCATAGCGTCGCCGTTGTCAGCCCAACATATTGTCAGCAAGGATTTCTCCTAGCAGCCCACCCGCCCGACCGAGCAGCCCCAACCTCACCGCCATCCATGGCCACCACCATCACCTCACCTCCCGACCAGTCAAGGCCCCGCCGCCGCATACATCCACTACCTCCCTGCCCCCGCCTGCGCCGCACCAGCAGGGGGCCAGCCCACCGGCGCCCCACGAGGTGCCGGGCAGCCAAGCCCCCACGCCAAGACGCCGCACTCCACCGGCAACCAGGACAGCCGCCGGGCGGCCTCGCCCCCACGCCAAGACGCCGCACTCCTCCTCTGCCGGACGGCCTCACTCCCGCACCAGGACGCCGCTCTCCTCCTCCGCAGAACGGCCTCACTCCCCACCAGGACGCTGCTCTTCTCCGCCGCCGGGTCGCCGCTCGACTTCGCCGTCCGGTCGTCGCCCGAATCAGCCGCCGCAAGGGGTACAACGGCCGGATCCGGGGCCTGGTCACCAGATCCGTCCTCCCCCGACGCGGATCCGGTGCATGACGGCACCTCCAACTCCGGCCATGGAGCAGCCACGGGCGTGGAGGGGAAAGCGCCCCCGACTTGGAGCCAGGCTGCGAAGGCCTCGCGGCCGCCGTCCTCGCGGCCGCGCGGGCTCCCGGCGGCCCGCTCAGGCGGCGGCGAGACAGGTCGAGCAGGGGAGAGGGGTGGGTGGCGGCACGGCGGTGGTCGCCGCCCGTGTCGCCCTCGGGGGTGAGAGCGACGCGGGGGCCCCAAAGCAGTGAAATTTGTTTTTGGCTTTAAAGACGTCCCTATTTAATTGTAAATAATCCTGTTTTATTGTTAGTGCTTCCTAGTTAAGTCGAAAAGGGTAACTAGCAGTCTTTGGAGATCGATATAGACTCCTTAATTACTTTACCATTTCTTCCTTTGCCAAAGTGGCTATTCAATACGTTGATGTGAAAGAAATCCAGAACAAGTCTTTGCTCCACTTTGCAGCTCATCGGCGGTCTAAACACGGGCAAGTCTAGAAGATAACTGAATCGAGCATGCATGATCATCTCGCGTCAGATTACAACTCCGTGCAAGGCCTTTGTAGCTATCGGTTTGATTGCACAAAGGTAAGCACTTCTCGGACTTGCAGCTACCTACCACTGGGTTTCATTTTTCACAACAAATTCTTTTTGCGTATACTTTAGTGACAATGTTACTAGCTAGTATTCCCTCCGTTTCAAAATATAAGTCATTCCAACTTTCTTGAAGAGTCAAACTATTTTATCTTTGACCAAAATTATAGAGATGACTTCAAAGATTTATGATACCGAATAGCTATACTATGAAAATATATCTAATGAATAATCTAATGGTACTTATTTGATATCATAAATGTTAGTACTTTATATTGTATAAATTTGGTCAAAGTTGAGAAAGTTTGACTCTTCAAGAAAGTTGGAATGACTTATATTTTGAAACGGAAGGAGTATATATTATTAGATTATCAATAACAACTTTCATATCATCCCTTTTCTTATTGGCGTTCTAGTTAATTTCGTCATAAGCATTATCTTATTTTTGACATGCTTTTTCATCAGTGTGCTACTAAACTGTTAATTTTTTTTCATTTATGATGGGATATACTTACACGGCCAGACTACTGCGGACAACTACATGATGTAACGTTCTGTTAACTCGTAACTCCGTCAAGATAAACCAGATGTAAAGACCCACATGAACACATTTTCCTGATGCCAGAAGATCCCCGTTTTCTCGCCACTGATAGGAGGACCAAGGTGGCATCATGACCTTGCATCTCAATTAAACCTGTCTAGAGAGAAGAGGCACCTTAGGGTACAACATAACAAATTGCTAATTATAGGCCTTGTTTAGTTCCTTCATTTTGTAAAATTTTTCTCTCTTGATTCTCATGTCCCTCTCATAATGCACGCCTCACAATGCATAAATTCTTCATTCTTCGCTTTCTCTCCTGAAACTAAACACGTCCACGCCTCTAGTTGCGAGCCAACGCCACCTAAATTATTTTGCACTCCTCGGCGACTATAGGAAGCATCAAATAAAAATGATTGACTATCTATTTGCGAGATGTCTTCTCAAACAAATGCACTTAACTGAGCAACACCAACGATGCCCAAAACACATCCCAAAAGGTCCAATTTTGCAAATAACAAAGAAAAATGGCTCGAACAGTGCCCTATCCGAGCGCCCAATATTTTGTTACTCCCAAAAACGGCGCATCCAAAGCCAAATCTCCACCGCGAGGATCAACTCCCAATCGCGAAAAAAAAATTCAACTCCTGCGTCGCAAATCCTCGTTCGCACCATCCCGCCCATCAACCATCCACTCTCCCCCGCATCTGCAATCCTCTTTTACCTGCATCTGCACTGCTCTCTCCGTCCCATACGCCGCCGTTCAGCGGGTGGGGACATCCTTTCTGCTCGGTCTGCCTGCTGTCCTATCTGCTCTCCACAGACGTTTTCAGGCATAGGTTCTGGCATCACCGTAAAGTTGATCCCGGCGACCTTGCCTCCGTCGATTGCCAGGTACCAATTTGAGTATCTGACAGCTTGTTTATAGATTTGTTTCTTTGAGCGATTGTTCCTCTCTTTGTTCTGCTGGTGATCGATCGTGCGTGCAGAAAAGTAGAGATTAGATTCAAGTTCTAGAGATGTTTATGAATCCTGATCCCAAGTCTCACATTACCGAACGTCTAAATTATCGTGCCAGTTGTGTTTGAACCTAGTCCTTTCTCAAGAGCACAAATCTACTCACCTGCATCTGAATGATATAAGATTACACTTTATTTGGAGATCACGAATGAAGTAGTGGTCTAGGGATCTATAGGGGACACAACATCCTGATCAAATGACAAGAGGCAGCGGTTGATTTGGTGCACGGGATAAAAAATCAAGCGTGGGTCCACAGATGGTGACATGGCAGAGGTTTTTGGGACGAAGTTTTAGGGAACTGTTGTGAAACATGAAAACAAATTTCGCCTAATATTTTTTAGCAAGTTGTTAAAACTACTGTTTTGAGACTTTATTTTTTAGACATGGTTAGAGATGCTCTAATGGTACGCGCTTGGTTGCGGATAAGTGGAAACGCTGCAAACTGACGGCAGCATCGCGACTTGACGATTCCTTGCGTGACCTGAGCACCTGACCGCTCCATCTTCACGGGCAGTCTGCAAAGTGCAAACTCCGCACAGCAGCTTCGACGAAGTTTCCGTATCCCTTCACGGGAGACGCCCGCTCTCAGTGCCCCTCACCAATCAGCACTCAGCAGCGCTACGCCGCTGCCCGCCTACCCGTCCCGAAACTACCTCAGAATCTAGAATCTTCCGCGTGGGCCCCGCGGTTCTCCCCCGAATTTATGCTGCCCGCGGGGCCAGGTCATCAGAGACAGACACCGCCGCGTAGTTATTCAGCCTCGTCGCCCCCGTCGGTCACCGCGCCGTCGAGTCGAATTTCTCCGCGTCCGTGTCGCCCCCTCCTCCCCTCCCCTCGCCTCGCTCGCAGGTAAATGGGCTCCCCCTTCGGATTCCGCTATCGAATTCTTCCGTGATTAGAGCTTAGGTTGTGCGGTGCTACTGATTTTGTGGATGCGGTGCTCGTGGCCCTGATTCGGCTGGGTGGATATTGCGTTTGTCTGATGCTCTCGATTTGGGGGTGGGGATTCTTGGCGATTTGGCGTAGGTCGCGGTCATGGGGCCGTGATTTGGATGCTGACTTGATCTATTGGCGCGGTCCAGTGATCTCGAAGGACGAAGGGGGGAAGAATTGGGATTTCCTTTGGAGAAGATGTTGGGATCTGCTCCGAAAGGTTGACGAATTTTGGCCTGGGCGAGCGAGCGTTCGAGATGGAATTCGGTTGGCTCCTGTTGGTAATTCCATGCTCATCTAGACATTGGCGTGAAACGAAGTCAATCTCGTGGGAGTACGATTTTTCCCCCTTTGAATTATTGGGTGTCTATTCTAGGTAATCACTGTACATGACTTGTGTTAGGTAGGATAACAGAAGGTTGGAATTTCCACTGTGAAATCATTAGGTTGAGCATACAAGATAATCTTGTTGTCAGAAATAGTTTTTTAAGGTCTTTTGGGAGTTTCTGGCCATGATATGTCTTTGTAGTAACTCTCTTTGAGCAATCTTCCTTGCTGCTATATTTACCGGTTTGTGGCTTGATTCTACTATTTTCTTTTAGCCTGGCTTGATTCTACTAAAGACTGAGAATTTCACCGCTCTTCTGAACTAAACATGAACCCTTCCAGTGGCTTTCACTGTGCTGAGTAGAAAAATGGGATGCTGGTAGTTATATGTAATAATTTCTTACTTGTTCGTTGTACTAGGATTAATATCTTCAGTCATTTTTGTGAATTTTATTGATAGCCTTTTTGGTGATCCAATGATATCTTGGAATTGCAGCTTAATTCATTTCAAATATCACCAAGATGTCAACCAATGTTGGTGAATCGACAAGTGCTGGCAGCAGCAACGACGCTGCTGGGGGGAGTTTTGAGTGCAACATATGCTTTGAGCTGCCTCAAGAGCCAATAGTGACACTTTGTGGTCATCTCTTCTGCTGGCCATGCCTTTACCGGTGGTTGCACGTCCATGCACACTCACCAGAGTGCCCAGTGTGCAAGGCCCTTGTTGAGGAAGACAAGCTTGTTCCCCTTTATGGTCGTGGCAAGGACCGTGTTGACCCAAGATCAAAGAACATGCCTGAATCTGACATTCCTCACCGCCCCACTGGCCAGAGGCCTGCCACAGCCCCACAGGCTGATGCTAACAATAACAACAACTTCCCCAATGCCAATGCGAACCCATGGTTCATGGGCACAGGAGTCCCATTGGCGAATGCACGGTGGGGGAATTATGCATTCTCGGCTGCTTTTGGGGGCCTATTCCCTATGCTTAGCTTCCAGGTCCACGGGTTTCCTGATGCTGCTGCTTATGCACAGCCTGCTGGATTCCACTATGGGTATGGCCATGGGCATGGATTCCATGGCGGGCATATGGGACATGCCCACGGTATCCAGCGGCAAGCACCATTGGGGCAACAGCAGCAGGCAGACATCTACCTGAAGGCCCTGCTTCTCATGGTTGGAGTTCTAGTGATTGCCAGCCTCCTTGCATTTTAAAGCTATTGGCAACATCTGCCTGGAGGCCCTGCTCATCATGGTTGGAATTCTGGGGTATGCAAGCCTCCTGACACATTTCCAAGCCGTGGACAGCTTGACATTGTGATGGCAGATTGGCTTGAGAATTGTCATGTTTCAGTGTTGGTTCTGTATCATAGCTTGGTGCTGAATGTTGCATAATTTATTCGTGTATTTGCATGAAGTGTCCATAGAATATGTATTTAGCTCTAGATAAGTATATCTGCATTTACAGCACCTTATGTAGCATTAGGAAGAACCTGGTGCGATTATTTACTGTTTAGTTTTGATGATTCTTGGAGGTGAACGTCATGTACAATTGTTGGGAAGTCATCTCCCGCTTTGCTTCTGTAATTTGTACCCATTTAGACTGGACGTGGATAGCATGCGACAGAATATATGAGAACTAGTGTTTTGTGTAAACCTCTCTTATTTCCATCATTTGGCACTGGTTGCTGTTCAGATTTGATGCTTTTTGGTGGTGAATTTGTTGTTAAATTGTAATTTGTAAGTCAGCTCCCAGTTGCCTCTCTGCATATTCTGTACCCATTTTCAGAATGGGCGTGGATAGCACAAGACAGATATACTAGTATGAGGATTAGTGTTTCTAATTATTTTCAACTTTTCATCAGTTGACACTCCATACATACGTATGTTAAAGCACATCATCTTATTGGTCGTAAAGGCGCACAGGTTTTAGAAAGCTGCAGTGGCTAGACGAACAGACTGCATGATAACGACGATAGACTCATCGCTACTTTCAGAATCAAAAGACCTGCTGCTAATTCAGGCTGCAACCCCTTTGTCTATAAACAGAACGCTTTTCAGCTCAGGATCGGATCCTAATCAGCTGTTACGGAAATCTGAGTCGAGATTCATGCCTAAGCCATCGGTTTGACTTCGTTGGAAAGTCTGCACAATAGTACTACCTCCGTTTTTACATATTTGACGCCGGTGATCGGAAACTTAGGCTATTTAACACTTGAGTGCTTGTCGGAAACCTCAGAAACGTCATCTATACAAAAACGGAGGTAGTACATGATATTGCACCGGATCACACAGTCACGCCGCACCCAGCCAGTTTGACCTTCCGGAGTTCCAAGTTCCAAGTGGATGATGAAGCACTGCTCCAACTCTTGTCCACTGAAACGTGCAGAGAAAGGAACGAACATGTGTTGTTGCCTTCAACTTCACATCCGCCAATTGGACGAGAACAGCTGCAGCAAGTCAATCGGAATTGGGCAATGGTCCAGGGACCCAATCACCCAAAACGGGACGGGACACTGAACCATCAGGGGGCTTGACAAAACATGCCACAGAGCAAAGAACTTTCGTGCTACGTGCTCAGTTGAGACTTGAGAGCCACTTGGTCAGTTGCGCTGACCTCTTGCTGCCCGAGAAAGTACTATGCGCCACCATATATCCATATATGATATGACCGTATCGAAGAAGACTGGCCGCGCGCCGCCGTCGTCAACCCGACAAGACACGCTGTGGCGACCCGCCGGATCGGAGAACCCGCCTTTCCATCGAAAAGCCCCGCCGCGTTTGCACTCCGGGAGTCCGGACAGAGAAGAGAACCTGTCGAGAAAAGGCGAGGCCGATCGCGGAGCCGGGCGCGAGTGTGGGACGGCGATGGGGACTGGGATTGGATCGATCGGCCAATGCAAGTTGCGGCGGAACGGAACGGAAAAAGGAGATCGAGGAGGAAGAAGCTTCATGGAAAGGCAAAGGCCGGGGGCGGAATGCATGCAGATGCCGGAAGTGGGGTGGGCAAATGATTAGTGGAGCCGCCACCGCTTCCGCCCTGACTGACTGCGGCCGCTGCGACCCGCCTGCAATCCGAGGCCACCGTCGCCGTGGTCTCTTGGAGACGTGGACTACGTACCGGAGATGCCGCTGGTGCTGCGGTACCCGCTGCTGCCCGCTGGAAGTCCGGAGCCGTAACCCATTTTTTCAACCCAGCAGAGCAGAACAATGGCCACGGTCGTCGTGTTCGAGAGCATGGCAGTCAGTTTGACGGCATGTCAATCTGGTAGTTGATGGGTGCGTTGGTCACTTTCGATGGTCGTTTTCTTGCGCGTCTCGTGTTCTACTAGACTCCCAGCAGTAGAGTTCGTGCGTGGATGGATGAGCTGTAGAGAGGCTGTGGGGTTTGCACCTAACCGCTGCTGGCCTAAAAAGGTTAACGGCCGCCGGCCGGTCTACCCGTCGGAGGAGGAGGCTGGATTCTGCTCGCCGAAGTCTCGTTCGAGCAAGCCGGTCGTCGCTCTTGTCGTCGCCCTCGCTGGCGCAGCAGGAACAGAGTGCGTGGTAGCAGACGTGGGAGGCAATGCCGTGGGATTGCGACGCGAGCACGGTAGGATCACATGGAAGTTTGGCGCGCGCGCGCGCCGCTGCCACGCGGCCGACGAACCCGTTGGCAGTTTGGCATCGCCCTGTGTTTGGTTCGTGACTGGGCGCGGATCAGAGCACACGGGATGGAAACCTAGCTATCGAGCGGAGGATCTGGTTGCCAGCTGATCAGCCGCCGCAACCGCAATCCGGGGTCGCCGCCGGTGCGGCAGCTGTGCTTGCGTTCTTTCTCACGCTCAACCAAACTAAGGCCATTGCCAGTAGGCCAAACAATAGGTGAATTTGGTTGTTTTTCCAAGAGTTGGTAAAAGCCATACGGTACTTTGGCTCAAGAAATGTCTCAAAAAAAAAATACGCCCCGTACAAAAATGTAAAATACGTTCTCAAGATCTTGTACCTTGCAGTGAGCGGAAGATCGTATCATGCCAAATCAACAGATGTCAGAAAGGAATTAAAACCGAATATTTTGAACATGAATACCAGATCAGCTGATCAGGTGCTGCCACATGCTGTTCTTCAGTTGACACCAGCACGCCCTCGCAAGCATAACTACCCATTTCCGAAGAAGAGAAGTTCGAACGCTGCGAATCCTGCGATACCTCGATCGATTACTTAAAAGCTCCGTGTTAGTGTTAGGTACTCTGATCGGACATAGTTCTTCGCAATTTGAGTGACTTTGACTTCATTTTTTGAGGAGGGGGGGGAGTGTTTGACTTCATCTTCTTTTTTTAGGAAGAATTTTATTTTTTCTAGAAAGAAATTTCTCTTGTTTTTTCACTTGGAAGTTGGAAGCATCATCAGAGATACGAATTTATTGACTCGTGCAGCTGCAAGTTTGCATTGACCCTCCCCTGCGTGCATGCTGCCGTACTGTTCCTACACGTGAAATTGCTGCTGTACTTCTGCTTAGTCCATTTTTCGTCCCATTTTTAGTGCTCCTAGGTATAGTTTGCGTCAGATCTGTAGGTTTTCAAAGGTACCTGCATCTTCTTCTAGTCCGTAGATTCAAACTGAGATGCTCTTGTGCTGTCTCTCAGCTCGTAATCTCCGCTTCGCTTGGCTCTGCTGCTGCATTGTGTGTCGGTGCATCCCTCTGATAAGTCTGATCAATGTTATTTGATCCCGTTTTTTTTTGTATGCAATGTTACTTGATCCCTTAGGTGGATCATGACGACTGGTGGGTACTTCTGATATGCCAGGGATGCAGATTGACTAGGAGGTAAACACTGCCGCGTTGCTGAGGATTGTAACTTCCCCTCGTGATTTCTACCTTGTAAACTCCGTTTACTAACCTTGAGACAAGCACACTATTATCGCAAATTCGCAACTGACCACATCATTGTCCCTTTGGGTAGGTCATAGCAATTCATTTCCAACAGTGTCTATTGTCAAATACTATTTCAGTACCATGCTTGAAACTAGGATGTGCGGTGCTCCATGTTCAGAACTATTTCAGTGTAAACAAATACAGTATATAAAACTACAGGATATGCGGTGTCCCTTGTTTAGAACCATTCCAGTGCAAAGTGTAAATGCGTCGAAAACTACAGGATAAGTGGTGGCCCATGCTGTGCTCCCTGTGAAATGCAGAGGCCAGTGTCTCCTTCTAGAACCGTCTGCTCCATGTGCTCATAGGCTCCATTATGCCGTGTTTAGTTCAGGCGAAAGCGACTCTTTTCACGAAAAATTATCCATCTCGAGAACCGTGTTAATTCATTTTTATCTCTATGTACGCTTCCATAAAAACAGTAATTTTTCGTACTTTTTATCTCTTTTCCTACAACTAAACACAGCCTAATTCAAATGATAGAGGGGAGATCATCCTTAAACTGTACTAGTAGTAGTGACAAGTGCTACTGGACTGTGGGCACACCGACACTCGCCACTAATTCTCCTTGCCAATTTTCGTAGGGGAGGAGGAGCCGAGGAGAGGAGAGGAGAGGAGAGTCGCATATGGAAGTTTTGGGGTTGCGCGCTCACTGCTCACTGGCATCGAAAGACGCCGCGAGCTCTGCTCCGCACTCCCGATCCGATGCTGATTTTGAGATCGCCACCGCTCGATTCGCCTCGCGCGTGGACCTCGAAAAGGTCCTCGTGCTTCCAGTCTCGCGCCCACAGAAGGTGCTGCCTGCTTCGCAGGGCAACCTGTGCTCGGTGATCCACGCCTGCGATCGCATCTCATCCAGCGTGCGCGGAGCACCGAGATCGAAGCGAGCAGTGATCGGTGCCGAGCTGGAGCAGTGGAGCTAGATGCCTCGTCGGGGCGGCATGCTACCACGTGTCACGTTCGCCTGAGGGCCCACAGAGCCACGGGGCCCCACCTGCCCCGTGAGAATGTGCTGAAGAAACGAACAATCATCTCCCTCACCGACAAAAACAAGACGCCGTTTAAAATCCAGCTCTGCACGAGCACGACGACAGAGTCAGGGGGCTTTTAGATGCCTGGATCTTGTGAGCAATTTCAGCGCAGTGGGCATCACATGCGTGTTAGTACAAGCTCAGGAAAATCGGCGGTGCGGCGGCGGATTATTCGAAAATATAACCACAGGGACTAAAAATTTGATCTGATGGATTCGATGTCTTTGTCTTTCTAGGGCTGGCTTTCGCTATTCGCTATAATCATAATAAAAGTTGCAAGTGCAATCCTACAGCTATAAAAAGAGAGAAAAGGTAAATAAAGCACGTTTGTTTTTGCCACACTAACTGCTTGGATTAAGACGCCGACTGGCTCAGGGGACACCACCAAAAAAAAAAAAACCTTACTCCCACATCGAAATAAACAAATCAAATAATTTTGGCACATCGTGGTCACCCAACGAGGGCCACACAATTCTATGGATATATATCATGGATCCCCCACTATATTAATCCCAATTTTTGATAGCCAACTTAATATAGGAGCAGGAGGAGCAGAGGAGCCCAAAAGAACGCAGTGGCACAATACCATCCGTCATTTTCACCCAATCTCCATAATCTCCGATTTAAAAAAAAAAAAGATCCCATAATCTCCCTGCTTCCAGTAAAGTGCACTGCCCACCCTACCTATTTACCTCACCCAAACAAACAAAAAGACCCCATGTGATAAACAAGTGGAAGTATTCAGCCAACAAAATCACTCCAAGATCTCCTTAAATTACCACACTAGCAATTACAGTACTTTCACACGCTAGCAATGCCTAAAAGTCCGCCCAAATGCAACCTCATCCGTCACACCACACGCAAGCTAGCTGTAACTTTGGAAAGATTACACCTATATTTAAGTATCCACTAGTAGAAGTTAATCACATCGCGTTGTTTTCCCCTTGACACGTTCAAATCAACTTCCAAACACGCTTTGCTCGCTCTCAGTCAGTCATAGCTCCCGGAGGCCTTTGACCCAAGTCTGACTCCTCCACACGCGTTCTCATTCTCATCCCGCACGTATATAAACACGGGGGCGCGCTCACACGGACTTCAGCCTCCAACAAGGCAAACCCACACACGCACACACTTCGCCAAGATGTCGCGCTTTCCTCTGCTCCTCCTGCTCCTCTGCGCCGCGGCGGCGCCTGCCGCCGCCGTGCCGAGGTACCGCGAGGCGCCGCACTTCACCAACTCCGCGGCGGCGCAGTGCCCGCCTCCTCTCCCTCCCTCGGACGCCGACGCGGCGTGCTCGCCGCACGCGGCGGTGCACGTGGCCATGACGCTGGACGCCTCCTACCTGCGGGGCACCATGGCGGCCGTCCTCTCCGTGCTCCGCCACGCCTCCTGCCCGGAGTCCATCTTCTTCCACTTCATCGCCTCCTCTTCGCCCTCCGCGTCCGCGGCGGCGCCGGAGCTCCGCGCCACGGTGCGCGCGTCGTTCCCGTCGCTGGCGTTCCGGGTGTACCCGTTCGCCGACGAGGCCCGCGTGGCGGGGCTCATCTCCACCTCCATCCGCGGCGCGCTCGACCGTCCCCTCAACTACGCGCGTTCCTACCTCGCCTCCACCCTTCCCACCTGCGTGCGTCGCGTCGTCTACCTCGACTCCGACGTCGTGCTCACCGACGACATCGCCGCGCTCGCCGCGACGCCGCTCCCGGAGACGACGGCCGTGGCGGCGCCGGAGTACTGCGGCGCCAACTTCACCGCATACTTCACGCCGGGGTTCTGGGCGTCGCCGGCGCTCTCGTCCGCCTTCGCCGGCCGCAAGGCCTGCTACTTCAACACGGGGGTCATGGTGCTCGACCTCGCGCGGTGGCGGCGGGCCGGGTACACGGCGCAGATCGAGGAGTGGATGGAGCTCCAGAAGCGGGTGCGGATCTACGAGCTGGGATCGCTGCCGCCGTTCCTGCTCGTGTTCGCGGGCCGGATCGCGTCGGTGGACCACCGGTGGAACCAGCACGGCCTCGGCGGGGACAACTACCGGGGGCTCTGCAGGGGGCTCCACGCCGGCGCCGTCAGCCTGCTGCACTGGAGCGGCAAGGGGAAGCCCTGGGACCGGCTGGACGCCGGGAGGCCGTGCCCGCTCGACGCCGTCTGGGCCAAGTACGACCTGCTCCGGCCGGCCGCCGGCATCGAGAGCTCGTGATGATAGACTGATGATGATGACAACGGCGCTCGATCGAGCGCTCGTTTTTTGATCGGTTTTAGACATTAGAAGGATGTGCTCTTCGTTCTTTTGTTGATCTAGATATTGATAGATCATCAGAGTGTTCATGTGAACTGTACATAGTGCTGCTTACTTGAATAATAACAGAGACATTAGCCATTTTGATATTCAAAAATCTGTTCTTTTTTGTTTGTTTGTTTCAAGTGGGTAAAATAACAGGCCATTTAAATTTCCTTTTATATAACCGCGTCCGTATCCATGTGGAGATCTCTAGATTTCAGACGCGCACACACAAAGTGCGAATGTGAGCTGTAGATGTTCCCCTTCAAATTAATTAACATGCTTCATTATTGCCACTGTAAAAGGCGTGCTTCAATAATGCTAACACTGGATTTTTCTTTTCTTTTTTTCCTTTTCAGCGAGGGAACTTTGGCCTTTCTTTCATACCGGCAATATTCGTCGAAATTAATTTGCGTTCTCCATTTCGCTTCACTGCATTTGATTAGAAATCCAGAGGCACCTTTCGTCTAGCTGCTGCCACCTTACACAGGTTGTCCAATAATTATGGTTCCCTGCCAATATCCCATAATCCTAAATCATTGAGTTGCTTTAGCATATTCCCCATGTTTAAAAACTTAAAATAGCCCGAATCATCAGTAAAGTAGGAAACAAAAAATACCGCCCACTCTTTGACAACTTGTTTTCCTTTCCCTTTTTGCAAAATGATATGGGACGTGACTAACTTTTCTTGCTTGGCTTTAGCCTAGTTTAAAAACGGCGCCAGAAAAGAAAGCTGCTTCGGATTAGCAAAACTTTGGGCCCCGCACACCTGAGCGCTAGGCGTCGCGTAGAGTTGGCGAGAATCCTACAAGCGCAACGCGCCGCGCGCGGCACCGCTGGACCCCGGCCGGGCTGGCGGGCGCATCCGGTGGTTCGGCCTCCACTTTTGGTAGCCGCGCACCGAGCCATTTTTCTTCTGCTGGTCCGGTCGTTATTCACGGTGTCAGTTTCAACTCCACTTACCCCTTCCACCTTCAATTTTTGTTTCGAGACGCAAAACTTTGTTTTCGCGTCATCGTCAGGACGTCAGCGTCTTTTACCGTTCAATTCCGTTCGAACTTCGTAAAAAGTTTTCACCTAAAATGCTGTGTTATTTTGTTTCTTCTCTCGGTATACGCGACTCAATGCAAAAGTTTTCACTATTTTTTTAATCAATTCATCAAAATTAAACAGGCTCTCGGGCGATTTGGGCCTCCGCAACTTCATTGAATGTCAGTCCCTAAAATGGTTAGTTTGCGTCGTGCGGTCCTGCTTAGGGGCCCATGAAAATCCAAAACGGGCCGAATGTTTTTAAGCAGTGAACCCGTTCGCAAAGACCATGATCTCATAAGCCGAGGCCCTTGCAAGCCCAAGCCGAGGCAGAGCGAGGCACGCGATCCGTGAACTCCGCAGGCGTCCACCACGCGACAACAGCGAGCCGAGGGAGATTTTTCTTCCGTATCACACCGAGGAGCCCACTGCCGCCGCCATTCACTCGTCGCCGAGCTCACTCTCCCTCGGATCTCTTCCTGCGATCGTTGTACTATATCCCAGCCAATAATATCTGCCCGGCGATCGAAATATCTCACGTCGCCGTCGCCGTCCCCCCTGCTCATTTCTGATTTTCTCGCTTTCCCGGGCATGGTGTGGCCACCCGTCCCCTATCCCCTTCCACGCGAGGCCCCTATAAGAAAAATCTGCCACTCCAGTCCGGACCTGCACTCGCTCTCGCGTCGCTCTTCCTCTGGTGCTCCCCCCCGCCGATCGACAGCGTCCGGAACCGCCGTTCCTCCGAGGTGAGAGAGATCTGCGCAGTCTTTTAGGCTCGATTCTGCAGCGGGTGGAATTTCGTTTGTATTGGTTGCGCTTGTGATGAGGATACACTACTAGTAGATAATCATACGGGTAGGCGGTGGTTCTCTTCAGTTTGTTGTGTCTCCTTCCTGCAGCGTCGATTTTGAGTTGTTTTCAGACAATTTCGTTATGGCAACAGTTTACTCTAGGAGGGCAAATATAGTTTGGTTTTGTGAATAGGCGCAGAGATAATTAGTTACATAATGACCAATTCCAAAATTCAAGTATACCACCTTAAACATTGGAAATGTACTCTTTCTGAAACCAGATAGAATTAGTTTACGGATAGTCTCGGAACGGTGGGCGCATGGCACAAGCATACAGCATCAGTTTAGTCGGCATCAAATCTGCAAGCTAGAGAAATTGATGCAATTGCTAGATGACCCATTCTTTGGCTGTCATGTAATGATATTCTCTGCTAGCCTTCTCTGATCCTGCTGTCAGGTTAAATTGCTAGTAAATAATTACATATTCAAAGCAGTAGATATGGAAGTTACAATTTGTGTTATTAGCACAACTGCCAAGTAGGGAACCTTCAGTGGGCTTACGTGGACATAAAACTGTGCTTTTCTACATTGGCAAATAGAAGCTCTCTATTTTTCTAGTCTTTATTAATGTGCAGTCTGTGGTCACTAATTCAGCAGTTCTTACCTTGATCAGAAAATGGCTGCACTTCAACCCTCCTTTTCATCGACAATGGCTCTGAAAAGTAGCTGCATTGGTCTGAAGTTCCCTAAAACTGCACTTCTACCTGGTTTTAGTGGCATTTCACGTCAAGACATGCAAGACAGGAATGCTAGCCTCGCTTGTTTGATCCCCAAGGTCGCTTCGGTGACTGACCAATCAGCAGCAGAGCCAGCAAAACCTAGGCAAAGCAAGCACACCGTTGACCCTTCAGCACCAGAATTTCTGCCACTCCCATCATTTGAAGAATGCTTTCCAAGGAGTAGCAAAGAATCAAGGCACGGTTTCCTTTCTCATTTGACCTTATGACTATTCTTGGACATGCTAACATTCTAATAGCTTATATATGTTCGCTCGCAAAAAAGAAGAAGCTTATATATGTTAATTGTTTATGCGTTTCAGTGAAATTGTTCATGAGGAATCTGGTCATGTCCTCAAGGTTCCATTCCGGAGAGTCCATTTGACTGGAGATCAGGAACACTTTGATACATATGACACCAGTGGTCCTCAAAATATAAGCCCAAGGACTGGTAACTCTCCGTCTTTATGCTTTGTTTTTGTGTCTTAGATTGCTCTGACATTCTGTTTACTTATAGTTGCATATCTTTAAATTGATATATCATGTTTTCTGTTGTTTTTTTAGAAAGCTCCATTGGACTATATAATCTTATTTTCAGGAAAGAAAGGCAAGAACATGAAATGGTTATATATCCTGCAAAATGTGATACACTAATTTCCACATAAAACTAAGTGTGATAGTATCAAACAATAAACTAAGCACTGATAAACCAGAATAACTTAGAAGTGCTGCTGGGCTATTTTTCTCTTCCTTTTTCCTTCTTAATACAAAGATACGCAGCTCTCCTGCGTATTCTTGAAAAAAAATATTTTTCTCTTCCTATGTCTATGCACAGTTTTGCTTTATATTTAATATAGTCTGATAACAGAAGTGCAAGTGCTCTATCCTTCTGTATTCCCTCAAAAGAAGTTCCATTGCTCGCCAGCATACAATTTAACACATTACGCTGTTTATAATATTAAATAATGTTTTGCAGGACTCCCAAAGATAAGGAAGGAATGGATTGATAGGAGGGAAAAGCTGGGTAGTCCTCGTTACACGCAAATGTATTATGCTAAACAAGGAATCATAACAGAGGAGATGTTATACTGTGCCAAGCGTGAGAACCTTAGTCCTGAATTTGTTCGGACAGAAGTTGCCCGTGGACGAGCCATAATTCCTTCCAACAAGAGGCACCTGGAATTGGAGCCCATGATTGTTGGAAGAAACTTCCTTGTAAAGGTGAACGCAAATATTGGGAATTCAGCTGTTGTGAGCTCCATTGAGGAGGAAGTTCACAAGCTCCAGTGGGCCACAATGTGGGGAGCTGATACTGTCATGGATCTTTCAACAGGGCGACATATCCATGAGACCCGGGAATGGATCATTCGTAACTCTCCAGTTCCCATTGGGACTGTTCCTATTTACCAGGCACTTGAGAAAGTAAATGGTATTGCTGAAAATCTGAGCTGGGAAATCTTTAGGGATACCTTGGTTGAACAAGCCGAGCAGGGTGTTGATTATTTCACAATCCATGCCGGTGTCCTGCTTCGTTACATTCCTCTTACAGCAAAGAGAATGACTGGCATAGTTTCACGTGGTGGCTCAATTCATGCAAAATGGTGCTTAACTTATCACAAGGAGAACTTTGCTTATGAACATTGGGATGAAATTCTTGACATATGCAATCAATATGACGTGGCATTATCAATTGGTGATGGTTTGAGGCCTGGTTCTATTTATGACGCAAATGATAGTGCTCAGTTTGCAGAATTGCTGACTCAAGGTGAACTAACACGTCGAGCATGGGCGAAAGATGTGCAGGTGAGAATAAAAAAAAACTTTTCTAATTATACTCAAACATAAACATGGTTTAACTTTAAAATGCACAAGGTAAATTCTTAGTTGAACATGACAGTTCGTTTGCAGACCTGGTCAGAAAAATATTCTATATTGTAACTTGTGAGGATCCTGGATTTCAAAATGCGAGTTTGATAAAATAAAAAATATTGAACCAAGGTACCCTTTTTCAATACAACTGAATATGACATCTGATCATTAAAGATGCCAATCTTAATACGATCTAGATGTTTAACATCTAATCGGCGATCTACTCTTATTTCAGTAGCAGTGTATTTAAATTGCAGCCATGCCCATTTACACTGCGATTAAGTTCTCCTAGGATTTTTCTGTTAATTTTACTAACATATAACAAAATACTAGATGATTCAAAGTTTCAAGTTGCTGATTTGTAGATCATGGTCTCTATTTGATGAACCTTTTATGCCTTTTTCTGTATATAACTCAGTAGCTGAAACTTTCGACCAAACTTCCTGATATCTATAAACTTTTAGGTGATGAATGAAGGTCCAGGGCACATCCCAATGCATAAAATTCCTGAAAACATGGAGAAACAGCTGGAGTGGTGTAACGAAGCACCTTTCTATACGTTGGGTCCACTGACAACTGATATTGCACCTGGTTATGATCACATCACCTCAGCCATTGGTGCTGCCAACATTGGAGCTCTTGGCACTGCACTTCTTTGTTATGTAACACCGAAGGAGCACCTTGGGTTGCCTAATCGTGATGATGTTAAGACAGGTGTGATATCCTACAAAATTGCTGCTCATGCTGCTGATTTGGCAAAGGGTCATCCCTATGCACAAGCTTGGGATGATGCCCTTAGCAAGGCAAGGTTTGAGTTTAGATGGCTCGACCAATTTGCTTTATCGCTGGATCCAGTAACTGCCATGGCCTTCCATGATGAAACATTGCCATCTGAGGGTGCCAAAGTAGCGCATTTCTGCTCCATGTGTGGGCCCAAGTTCTGTTCAATGAAAATCACAGAGGATATTAGAAAGTATGCGGATGAAAATGGTTATGGAACAATAGAGGAAGCTGTGAAGGAAGGAATGAGTGCTATGAGTGCCGAATTTTTGGCTGCAAGGAAAACAATTAGTGGAGAACAGCATGGTGAAGCTGGAGGGGAGATATACGTACCAGAAAACTATGCAGCTCACAAATAAGGTCAGTCTCTTCCATATTATTTAAAATTTCCTTCAGAGACACATGGATCTTATGTTCTGAAGATGTATCTTAAGGAACATGAAGTAATATGTCATAGAGGAATCATCTCATATGATAAATAGTTCCCTATCTCAACCATTTCCAGATAAATAAGCTCTAGGGTGTCTTGATATGCCAGTACTCGTACATGCTAGTCAGTTGGCATGGATATAACTATCACATCATTGCTGGATTTGCAGAAGAGAGAGTGCTTTAGAAATTAAAAGTACTATTGATTCTTCAGTATTTAACCATGCTGGTAATAGTGCAAAATGTTTCACAAAGCTAAGCACATTGTCATAAATTTTGAGCCATGAATGATTCTTTTTTGGTATGATGGTTAACCATGGATACTTATCTCATGTAGGACAGAATGTTTCCGTCCTAAAAGATGGTATTTGTATTATTCAATTTTTAGTGGTATCATTTTCTATTGGCTACTTGAATAATTTTTATTTGTACTTTTAGGAACTTTACCAAACTACTAGTTTATTAGGCTTTGTATTTTGTGTAGTTGTGAATACAGAAGCCTGTTTACTCAAAAATCTAAAATTTGTGTAGATCTCCTCAGAGTCATCCAAGTGAAGCAGATTTGTTGGGTGGGCCTTCGTCAGCAGCAATTCTACCATCTTATGTTAGGAGATGGTAAGCAGTATGTGAATAAAGCTGGCACTGCTTACCTTCAGTTTGTGAATGCCATTATGGATTGTAATAAAAGGAAACTCCGTTATGTGCCCCTTTGCATTCTATTTCTCGCTCAAGTATTCATCGCGCCACTATAGGATTGTTAGTGATGAAAGTTGCACCAGGGGTGCCTGTATTCTCAACGGTCTGAAGGCCTCATGGCCTTGACTGTTGTGAAATGGGCTGAGAAAGTCCCTTTGAACCTGAACAGGATAATGCCTGCGGAGGGAGTGTGCAATTCCATTTTCATGTTTTTCAGGAGTGTGTCAGCCTTCTGGTGAAAATTGAGGTACCAACTGTCCGTGAATGTGTTCAGCTCCGCAGATGGGTCTGCCTGTTTTTACATCTAAGGTAACATGGTGCCATTCTATGACCCTTTTGCATGATTTCATCAACTGGCTGTGTTACTGTTTCCACAGAGAGTTGAGTGCGCTTCTTCATGAAATTTGACCAATCAAAAAGCCCATGAATTTTTGTGAAAAAAATGTTTCTGTAACTGCCTTTCTACATTTATTTACAGTAGATGCATAGAGAAAGATGTTTAGAACTGCTAAAGTTTGTTTTTCTTTAGCTGCATAATGTTGGAGGTACCAACCAGATTGCATTTAACTTGATCCTGCCATTGTATGCTAGTCATCGTTGGGATGTTTGAGATATATTAACTAAGGAAGTTCTTTCTGTAAACAAACTTTTGCCTTTATCATCAGGATGCTCAGATATTGTAGCCCAATATTGCACAAAATCATTTTTTGACAAAGAATACTGCGAATCTCTCACGTGATTAGTTTTCAGATTCAGTATTATGCACGATTTTTTACAAATGTATGTTTTCTGAAAGCAGAGCGGGATCTTAAAACATCAAAAATTCAAAATAGAAATAGATTGCAAGTCAGTGCATTGGTGGAGAATAATTTGTCAGTTTTACCTTCTGTCAAGTGCATGTTTCTCATGTATCACTGCCTGCTTCACTTTTTGTACTGCATTATACCCATGTTCATACAATTCAACTGCCATGGCAAGAAAACTGTGCCGGTGAAGAAAAACGACCCGCTGTGGATGCAATTGTTGCGCTCTCTGCAGTACCAACAAACTATGCTCATTTACAAATTGAAGATGAATTCTGATTGTGCTCCTACGGCAAAGTTTCAAGTCGTTCTGAGAATGAGCTAGGCACCCGATTTTCTGTGGTATTGGCTCAAGTTCTCTGTCATCCCTATAAGAGCTTCCCAAGCAATTTTGAGATGTTAACTATAAACTTCCATTCTGAGTTATGTGGAACTCTTTCTGAATGCCCCCCTGCGTATAAATTTATTAATGATAAATATATATGTTTTGGTACTGTTCTGTGTACTACTACCTAGCAGTCAACAATAGCTGACTAGTTATAACGTCAACTATTGTTGACTGTTGGTAATATTTGGCGATTCGCCCCTTTTCTTCGGTACCAATTTGGAGCAAGGACTGTCGTGCCGACTGTTTACATTCCTTTCGTTCTTGATACGATTTATCTAAGTGTCCTGCGTGCTGGTCCATAGCTGGTATTGTGGTAATGTGCTGGTTTTATACTGCCACACGTAGATAACTAGCTTGATGATGAAATGGTGTACTCCTTCCCAAATTATATGATGTGTACCAGAAAGGAAGAAAGTTAATTATATGATGTGTAGCAGAAAGGAAGAAAGTTAATTATATGATGTGTAGCAGAAAGGAAGAAAGCTCACAGTGACACTGCTTCATCCTGTGCTCAGTTGCTACGGAGTTCAAAATAGTCCATTTTTCTCTTGTACAAATACTAACGTCCATTTTCGTTTGACACCGCCTCTTTTACTAAAGCAATTTTGACCGTTTGTCTTTTCTACAAAATGTTTTTATATAATTCAAACATATAATATTAATGAAGTGTATGCTTTCATGACAAGTCATGAGATATACGGAGTACTATGAAATAAAGCGCCTAAAAGTTTTAAGCAGATAAAAAACGCACTGTTAAATTGCTCATAGAAAAGGTGACGTCAAGTAAACGAAAATTGCCCCGTGTGCATGGTAGGGCACAATGTGCCCGCTTGGCGCTTGCCCTGGAAGACTTCCTCTTTCTCCATTTGAAGCCCATGCCAAGCCTTGGTTTCTTAATCAGTATACTTTTATCTCCTTTTCATATGTATACCTTCTTTTAATTGTGCTACTAATCTAACTACAGTTCCACGAGGTTCAATCAACCTCTAGCACCATGAATTGAGCACTTGAGCAGGTGGAGACATTTTACGCCTTTTATTTGACGGGAGATTTTACACCTTTTTATGGTTGATGAAGTTCTTTTTTTAAAAAAAATAACTTCACAGGGTGTTAAAATCTTCCATACGAAAATATAAGATCGTAAGTGAAATATAGTAATCTCGTAGAACTTGCGTGGGTTTTGTAATCTGGCAAGAGCCGTACGCACGATCCCGGAGTCTCCGCCACCATGCAAGCCACGGCCGCTGGTGCCGCGGAGCAAATACCGAAACACACGAGCTCTCCTCGATCCATCTCAACCGTCGATAGCGCAGACGTGTCGACCGATCTCGCCTTCCCGGCTATCCCACCCCTTCTCTCTCCAACCGTCTCCGCCCTTCTCTCTCCAGTCTCCCTCCCATAAAGGCACGGCCGCCCGCCCCTTCGGCTTTCCCTCGAAGCTACCGCCTCACTCCAACACCAACCCGTCCCATCTCCCATCCCATCCGCCGCTTCTAGGGTGGTACGGTCGCCATGCCGAGCGGGAGGCGTCGCCGCGGCGGTGGCGGCGGCGGCGGGCGGGGCTCGTCCGCGGGGCGCGGAGGCGGAGGTGCGGGCGGGTCGGTACGCGGGGGCCGAGGCGGAGGTGGGGCTGGGCGCGGGGAGTACGATCAGCACCGGCAGACCGCGGAGGCCATGCGCGACATCGCCTCCAGCTTAGGGTTCCAATGCGATATCAGTACGTGCGATACGGCTGCTACGCTCCGATTATATTTCCTTCTCTTGCATTCTGGGTTTCCCCTCTCGTGGTGGTGTCTAATGAGGCTGCCTGTGCTGTTCGTAGACTATGGGCCGGACCTCCAGATGTCGCCTCAGATTAAGTTCCTCACGGCGTGCGACAGTGGCAATATCCGCCGCATCAAGGGTGAGATCTATCGATTTCTCTCTCTCCGTTCCCTTCTGAAATGGGGGTTTTTGCTTGGGTTTTGGCCTTAGTTTTGCTTGTGCGTGGGTTTTGGCATTAATTAGTTTGGCCTTGTGCGTGGGCGCGTGCGCTTGTGCTTCCTCTCCGGGGTGAACAGTATGTATGAGGATCTTGCCATCTAGGAATGGCGCGGGTGTTCTGAAATTAGTTTAGTTACATTTGTTCTCAGTATGATTATGATGTGTGCGGTTCAATCCAATTCCTTTATTTCAAGTGTTGCCTGGGCTAGTGCGTAGTTTTGGCTTCTGTATTTGGTTTGATTCTTTCATGTACTTTGGGGGAGGAGAGTATGACAAAGGTTAGCCTTGGTCAAATTGGGGCTGTGGACGCTGCCGTGCACGTGTGCACGCTTTTATTCTACTCTGAACAATGTACTAGGGGATCTAGCAATGCTGCTGGTGAATGCCAATGTATTTTCATTTTTGTTTCTGTCAAATGTATCTCTGTTTCTTATTCCATTGTTTGCGGTGTGGTTTGCCTTTTCACTTCATGTATTTTAAGAAGGGGCCTGGGTTAACTAATTTGGGTTAATTTATTTCATACTTTTGGGGACGATGAGTATGGAAAATATTTCCTGGTTTGTGACTGTCTGTTTAGCATATGGTTGTACTCTTTCTGACGATCCATTTATTTAGGGATTTTAATCTTCTAGATTAGGTTTAATGGTGGGGTTTTAGATCAAGGCACTGATGCCTCCATCTTGCCTGTTTATTTGATTTTTGCGTTATGCAATAATTTATTCCCAGACCTTAGTCAAGATTTTCCAGAAGATGCATTTTACTGATTTCCTTTTGGAAATTTGCTATTTGAAGCACTGGTGGAAAGCTTGGATGAGGATGACAAAGAATCCCTTGCCTCTGTCAGAATGGAGGGTCTGGGTGCACTGCATGCGGCAGCAATGAAGGGTAATGTGGATGTTTGCAGGTACTTGGTGGAGGTGCTGACGTTTGACATCAATGCGGTTTCTAGCCCTGAATTGGGTATGTGTTTTCTCTTGTGCTCAGATAGATGCTCTCATGTTTCTCCTAGTTCAAATTCTGGGGTTATGCTTTATAAGCTTTGATGTGTTCTAAAATCATTATTGGAGTTTGAATTGTCTGCACATACTTTCAAGAGATGTTTCTTTGATTTCCTTTACCTATGTTGTTACTTTCTCGATTCTTGTATTGAGTAAACTGTTTAACTGCTTGGATTTTCTTATGTGTCTATTATATATAATAACAAACCACCCACAATCATAATTTTTCTTCTGGAAATAGAATAACCATAAGCATGAACTGTGAATGTTTTGGGAATGGTAATATATATTGCGGTAGTGTCATTGAAAAACTTATGTGATGCCCTTGAGCTAAAGTGTTTGACAATTGTCTGTGAATGTTAAAACTATAACTGTGGTGTGCTGATTCTTAATGTTGAATCATGTAGTTTTGGTAGGTGAAGCAGAGATTGTAATGGTCACTAATTTGGTAAATTGTTTGCTTATAATGCTCTTGGCAGGTTTGACACCCTTGATTTCAGCTGTTTCGGAAGGAAAAGTTGCTGCTGTTAGGTATCTTCTTGACAAAGGCGCAGATCCAAATAAGCAAGATCATGAAGGCTATGCTCCTCTGCACGATGCTGCAAAAGGAGGTCTACCTTTCTGCACTTACCTGGACTATTAGGCATGTTCTGCATATTTTCTACTTATCTTATAGCACATTAGATTGTTTTTCTCTTCAACCTGGTTACAGATACAATCACTACCTTTTGTTTATTCCATTAGATGGTGCTTCTAATGAACGTAGAGTGTGATACAACTGTGATTGTTCTTGTTAATCCCCTAGAAACATGTTCCCTGTTAAGAAAAGAATAATGTATGTACCTCTATTTGTCAAAATGACAACTTCATAACTGTGTTCTTGTGTGTGATGATTAAAATCTGCATGGATATGGTAGTTTGCGCTGACATCAATGTTATATTCCAATCCATCGCTTCACAGAAAATATGTTGTCCATGAATCATACATAAAAACAATCTATTCTATATTTACAGCTAAGTAAAAAATTTCTTACTAAATGAAATAATGATGTGCTAAACATGCATATGCCTCACTGTAATCCTGATCCACCATTTTTTTAGGATTTGATGAAATTGCGCGATTGCTGCTATCTGGAGGAGCTATTGTTGATATATCATCTTCTGAAGGAACACCATTACATGCTGCTGCTGCCTTTGGAAAGATTGGCGTGATGCAGATTTTACTGGAGCATCATGCAGATGTAATAATAAATTTAATTATTTCTTGTGCTTTCTGTGACAATAGTTTGAGAAGAAGTGACTTTGTTTTCAAAAAAAATGCAGGTGAACAAGATATCAAACTCAGCAAGGGACTGTACACCCCTGGCTGAGACTCTTCTTGCTACTCCGGAAAGACTGAATGAATCAACTCGCTTGAAGTGTGTGAAACTCCTCGTTAAGGTCTGGTATCTTTATATGTTTAGTGAAGGGACTCCTTGTGTGGGAAGATTTTTCCTTTTTCTTGTATTTGTATGGGCTGCAATGTCCACAACATGATTCTATTTTTACATTATACCATCTGTTCACACAGGCTGGTGCTGAATTGAATTCCAGACATCCACAAACTCCATTGGTGATAGCAACTCTGAAGGGCTTAACAGAATGCGTTGAATACTTGTTGGAGGCTGGAGCAGATGCCAATATTCCTGCTAATGATGTGAGTTCTTATTCCTGGTTGCGCTTCGCTGTTGTAATCCTTGAAAGTCATCGAGACTTGTCCTTGTAATACTACAGTTGTAGTTCATCAAGATTAATAGTATCATTAACACTGCTTTTGTCAACTTTGGGTTGTTTTGATCTATATAAATACATAATTCCAGAGTATTTTTGCTCCCTTTTGTGAAAGATACATGCAAAATTTGTATCGTTGGCGTGAAAAATCTTGCTAGCCAATAATAGGTATCTTATGTCGTTTTGTTATATGTCAGGTTGGTAGCAAACCAATTGAAATTGCTGCAGAGTCTGGAAGAAGAAAGCTTGTCGAGATCTTATTTCCTTTCACTTCACCTATTCAAGCTGTGTCAGACTGGAGTATTGAAGGAATAATTGCTCATGCAAAATCAATTAACTCAAAGGACAAGGTAGCCTAAATTCAATGTTTTTATTTATTTGGTATCAATGTGTGGTTATCCTCATGTGCCTTCAGCTTTTGAGCATATGTTTCATGCTCGTCTCTTATGTATGCTCTTCATTTCTAGATTGTTATCCTACCTTCCAGTTAGCAACACAGCATGTATTCTTAGTAAATAAAGCTAAGTAGAGAAACATACAGATTCTATGAATCTGTTGCCACATTTATGTAAACGTTTTTTTTGTCTCTGAGGTTGTTGTGATGTATCATTTAGCGATGGTCAAACGGTGAGTTGGGAGTAAAAATGGAATGCCCAGCCTTACCTCCTTGTTTTTATTTCTTTGCTTTGTTAAAATTGTTCAAAACTTCAAATGTAGTGCCAGAGCTTGGCTATGGAAATATTTCGTGAAATGTTCTCAAACTGTTGCACCTGTCAATATGCTTTCTATGCTTTGAGTTTGAATATGTTGCACAAGTCATATGTCACATTGTAGTCTGCAATCAATCTCTCATTATGGCAATACTTTATCTGTAGGTTAATCAAAGTGATAATAAAGATAGCAAGGTTGACCTGAAATTACACAATGAGAAAGAAATCAAGCAGGTTGCTGTTTCTTCTGAACCTGCTGAGGTATGTCCTGGCCCTGTGTTCTTATTGGAAAGTGGTATATAAATTTTGTTTTGATTTTGCTGCCTTTTTTTTCTGATTTAGCACAAGGTCAGTGATAAAGATAGAAAAGCCCAGCTAAAATTACAAGGTGGAAAAGCAGTTGAGGGGAAGGACTATGCATGTGCACTAAAGTTCTACAGTGAGGTATGCCGTTGAATGTCATCTTCCTATTGGAAACCTTTGCCAGTTCCATTGCGCGAAATCCATGCTGTAGCACGTTAGTTGACAGACATCAGCACCCCCATGATTTCACACCTGTTGCTCTCCAAAGTCTTTGGTAACTTTGCCACATTGCTCAGGAGTGGGTGTCCATATGGAGCTGATGTTTCATATATGTATTTTTTTTATAAATGATGAATTAACGCGCCATCGTGGCTAGTATGACCTGAGGTGTGGTAAGGGTCAGCATCCTTGTTTAAGTTTGAAGCTGCTCTAAATTCTAAAAGTTGCCAAATCAATGGCCGTTGCAAGTTGATGCAATTGTTGTCCAAAAGCTGATATTTCAAGTATTTACAGTTTTCCTGTAGCCTATATTTCTACAATATGCAGCTGCATTGTATCTATAAAAAAACATTGAATAGTGTTTGAGTCTCTTCGATTCTTTTCTTGCTAGTATTTTGTTTTTACATGGCATTCTTGATTAAATTATTATCCTTTTGTCTTTTCCCACAAACTTTCTGCTTTGTACCCACGTTTCAGTTTGTGTTTTTGTAACTGTGTTTTGGCAGTTACGTTTCAAGCATCAACATACTATGATTTATACCACCCTTTGCTAGTCTGGTCTAGCTCTGGAAAGCACACATGTGCTTACCTCTTGTTTGATGCAGGCTATTAACCTGGATCCTGAAGATGCTGTCCTGTATTCCAACAGGAGTTTCTGCCATGTAAAACTTGGGGAAGCTCTTGAAGCTTTTCGTGATGCTAATACTTGCATTAAACTGCGGCCTGAGTGGACAAAGGGCTACTATCGTAAAGGATCTGCCCTCATGTCTCTCAAGGTCGGATAAAATTACATGTTTTGTTGCTTCTGTTATGCTTTAAACGTTCACATGTGGATAATCTGCTCATGCCTTTGTCACTAGGAGTATAAACAAGCTTGTGACGCTTTCATGGCTGGAATCAAACTGGATCCTACAAATGAGGATATGGAGAAAGCGTTCTGGTACGTGTCTATTCCCTTCTATTTTGCATGATATATTGCATTTTTTCTCTTGCAGACTTTCTTGTAATTTTTATTTGAAAACAGAGAGGGGGAAAGCAGCCCAGAGCACATCTTTATGGTGCTTCATTCTGAACGCTCCTAACTACTGCCAGTGACGTTTTGCAGGGAGGCAGCAGAGGCAATGAAGAAGGAACATCCGGGTGTGAAGAAACATTCGAGCGAGAAGAGCGTCAACTCGTTTGATTAGGGCTTTGTGAGAGTTGTGCTGGGTTCAGTTCTTTTGGACTCCTCGTTTTGTAATATATCTTGTAATATATCTGCAACAGTGTTAGGGATTAGGGAGCAAGTTCTTGAACTTTAAGCTGTGACTTGTGCCATTTGTCACGGAACGCCAGTCGATTTTGTGGGAGATAATTTCTTTTTGTGCTGAATAGTGCGTGGCAGCGTGACTATGCTACTTCCGTTCCAAATGATCATCCTGCTGCCCTGATAGTTCATATGAGCATTCGTCTTCTGTTCTGTCGCTAAGTTGGAATCTGTTATTTGTCCTTCGGACCTCATGCAGTTCTTTTGTTAGCTTGGCACCAAGATAATAGCCATGCTGATGCTGCTATTTTTTCTTAATGGATCCAAAGTTGTAGCCATGAATTTGCATGGTTCTTTGACTTTGGGTCGTCAGGCTCCATTGAGCTGGTTGATGCCAGCTTCTATTCTTGCTGGACGCTCCGGCGGGCTGTCGTCCGTGGTGATGTCGCTTGCAGTTACGGCGGATACCGCAGCGTCAATTCTATGGCGCCCGATTCAAAAAAAAAAAATTATATGGCGCCGCTGGCTGCTGCTGTCAATTCTATGGCGACGCCCATTCCCTCCAGAGACTTGATCGTGTTTTACTTGCCGCGGTGGGTAGTTCATGCATTACGGATTACTGCTGCTGAAGAAGAGTGAAGATCATCGTGCTTAATTGTTTCTAAACCATCATCATTTTGGTCAGCAAGAGATGATACAGGGACAGGCGCATGTCAGGCAATTTGGAAGTGAATACAAGACCCGTGAACATGTTTGTGCCAGTCCGGCAGTGTACGCGTACCATTTTGTACTCAAGCTTTTGACGGTTTGACCCAATCCCGAAGCCTCGGCCCGCAGAAAGTGATTCTGTCCGGACGCGGCATAGCCAGTCACTCATCTCCACCTGCTCGTCGCCCACATCCGGGCCGTTCATCTAACACGCGTCCGCCCAACGGACTCATCCCGCGCCCCCTCTCTCTGTGTCTCTCTCTTTTCCGCGCCACTCTCTCCCCAAGTCTCTCCTTGCTTTTCCCGCTCCATAAGCTGGCCTCCTTGCGGGAACGCAGCAAAGCAGGCCTCCTCCAGTCCTCCCCACTCCTCAGTCCTCTCCTTCCCCTGAAGCCTCCGCCGCCTGCGCTCCGAAGACCCCAAATCCCCCAAACCCTAGCCGCTCCAACATGGCTGGATGGAGCCAGAGCGGGATGGGGGGCGGCAACTACGACATGCAGATGGCGGCGGCCCTGAACCTCATCGCCCCCGCCGCCTGCGGGGGGTGGACCGGCGGCATGAGTACGTGCGACGACGCGCCGCCGGAGCGATCCGGGTTTCTTTGGCTTCGTTTCTTGTACTTTTTTTTTCCCTGTCTCGAGCCTTCGATTCGTCGAGCTCCAGGCCTGCTGTAGCGGCTGGTATGTGACGCTTGCTGCTCCTCCCCTCCTCGTGCATGTCCCGAGATGGCGGACCAGATGAAGCGCTCCATAGCGTCGTCGGATTGCAACAAGAAGTCAGGGAGGAGCTTCATGGGTGAGCCCGATATCCCTCCGCTCCCCAGAATGGCCTTTTATTTTGGTTAAAGTTGCGTGCTGCCTTTGATAGTTTGATTTTGGTTAAAAGTTGGGTGTTATTTTGGTCCCCAGAGCTCTTTGTGCCGTTCTTCAAACAATTAGTGAATTTGCTTGCATAAAGTGCATGAAGCTCCTTGTCAAGGTGGTAACCAATTTGTTTTCATTATAGATCACTGGATAAAATCTTCAGATATTCCTTTATTCATTCAGTTTTTTTTTTGGAGCTCTGTAACAACAGGCTGGTGCTGATTTGAATTCTATGAACCCTGACACTCCATTAGTTATAGCAACTAGCAAACGCTTAACTGAGTGTGTTGATTACTTACTGGAGGTTGGCGCTGATGCAAATATTCCAAAACATGTGAGATTCTATCTCTTGCTAATTCTTTTTTTCTAATTGTTAGACGCTTATACTCAATGCTCTTTTAACAATATGGATCGTGAGCTGTACATTCCAAGGCCTTTTGTTGTTAGTTCTTTAACTGGAAACTCTTATTTTCACGAATCAAGTCTTTTCTTCATGCCACTAATGAAATGGGACATGGGGAATGGAACTATGGATTATGTTGATGTAGAAGGGGAACTTTTTCCAACTCGAAAAGACATGATGACAAGTAGAACACCTATAGAAAGTATCTCATCGACTCATATAGACATATGTCCACATATTAGGCACATAAGCAATGACCAATTATATGGTAACTTTTCACTTTGTGTAGGAGAAAGATCATATGCCACTGATCAATGGTCTAGTTCATGATGCTGTAGACTTTTGATTTTGCTTTCAGATTGTGGATTTTTCTCACTTGTTTTGTTCCTCTTTTGGTTGAGGATTTGAGGAAACAATTTCATCTGTATAGTAATTCTAACTAGTTGCTCTATATATTGCCCAATGTAAGATATTAACATTGGTTTTTTGCTACATAACAGGGTGGCAGAACACCAATAGAAATTGCTGCAAAGTCTGGAAGTAGACGTCTTGTGGAGAGTTTATTTCGTTTCACTTCGCCCATTCAAACTGTTCCTAACTGGAGCGTTGAAGGAATCATTGCTTATGCAAGATCAAGATACTCGGAAGACAAGGTAAGAATGGAATCATACTCAATCATTTAAGACATTTTCTTTGAATATCCTTCTTCAGTATGACCTACCTATTTTGCATGTATATAAATCTATGAGCCAATCACTTTTGTCTGTTCTTCACGTCTTGATAAACAAATAACTTTGCCAAATAGCATCCCTACTTGCTCATAGGTTAATTTCAGAATGGTGCTAAAGTACAATGTTGTCTCCCTCCCTCCCTCCTATGAATGTGTTATATAGAAGAAAATATGGAATACAAAAGGAACTTGACAATGGAGAGAAATGACCCCCCGGCTTTGCCTTTAAGAGATCGGAGTACCAAACCTTTTAGGGAGGTACTCACACGACACGACTTGCGAGCACTCAGGTTCGAGCCTGGCTGGGTTGACTCTCAACCTCTACGGTGCAAAGCACACATATAGCATCATGTTAGCCACTGGTTTCAAGGAGTATTGTTTCACATTTGTTTCGTGGCGTTATTGTCAGAAGTCAACTTTTTTAGGTTATAGGGTGTGGACCATTTTTCCCACTGCATGCAGACATGCAGTATATCTCTGTGGTTATTGCTGCATCAGCCCATCTATTGTCTCCTGCCAGGCACTGTTACCTTCCATGTTGCCAATGGATTGGAAAGAGAGGGTGGATGGATGAGAGAGTAGAGTCTGCATGTGTTGTATTGGCCCATGTACTCTATGGTGTTAGGATTACAAAATAAACTATGCATGTTTCCCGAGGCAGCCTAGTTAACAAAACATGCTTACCTGCACCCGTCAAAACCCACTTCTCAAAGCCTCTACAAATAGGGGGTGTCTGTGATTATTGGTGAACCCGGTGCTTATTGGTAGTGATCGGTTTGTCTTACACTCTTACCCAAACTACTACAGTTTCAGCTTCTAAACAGTCATTTGTTTGCAGATTTGTTCATCATTACAATTCACCTGATTTAGTTGTGTTACAGCATTTTAGTCAATTTTAGTAGCATGTGTGATTAGTTTTGATGTGTCTTTACCAAAGCTTTGCTAACACCGCAGCCTGTGAATGAAAGGAAAACTATCTGAGCATTGCAGTTTTAGTAACAAGCGCTAAAATTGTCAATCTATAGAATATGGTTAAACTTCACTAGTTTGAATGATTCTTTTTTTTTTCAGAATCTAGTTTGAATGATTCTGACTCACTGTAAAGTTGTTAAGTCAAAGCTATTTTTAATTTTCGATTCTTAAAGCTGTGGTAGCCTTTTTAACCGTCACCTGTCTCAGGCACAGGAATCTAATGAGGCTAGCAACATTAAGTAGAACTTACATGGTGAAAGTGCAGTCAGGAAGGATGCTGGTGCATCAAGGGCCTGCATCGAGGTATGCCTGGCATGTATACTTCTACTGAAAGATTGAGCTAGCATTTGTATGCTACTAAATTTTTTGTTTCATCAGTTGGTTTGGTAATAACAATGTGCTGGCCTATTACAGGTTTGCAAAATAATTTTCCTTTTACATCGGCCCTTGTTTTCTTTATGATTTAGGATAAATTAGGTGATAAAGATAGAAAGGCTCAGCTGAAATTACATGGTGGACAAGCAGTTGCACGAAGGGACTATGCTGGTGCTTCAAAATTCTATGCTGAGGTATATCAGCATGCACTGTATCTTTCTAAAAGCACTTTTAGTTACACATTACATTGCACAAAACACACAAATAGGTAAATAATAAATAATTAATGTGATACCCACCATGGAACTGACTTTAATTGTTTGTTTTCCTTATTGGCATTACTTTTCTTAAGATATAAGATTTAAAGTAAATTTGAAAACCCAGCACAATGAATTCAGTGGTTTAACTTGTCTGCTTTTTCTTGGATTGAAATGATGGCGCTTATGTTTCATGTAAAAGAGCTTTTTTAACGAACCACACTGTATGGTGTTAGATTATAATGGTAGAAGGAAAAATACAAGAATGCCTTGGGTTATAGTCGGTAAAATGGAAAAACGATGGCTTACCAATAACCATGCACCACTATCACTATGGCTACCAACCATATTTTCATTCTTACATCAAGCATGAACATACTGCTCAGATTTTACTAGTAAAAGGATCATATTGTGATAAGTATAAACAACTAATTCTTAAATGACAAAGGCATGCCAATGATAAATGGTGCTCTCATGATTTCGTTTCACCAGGCAATCATGTTGGACCCTGCTGACGCAACATTATATTCAAATCGAAGCCTCTGCCATCTGAAAATTGGTGAAGCCAGGAATGCTCTTGTCGATGCTGATGCTTGCATAAGCCTGAGACCTGAGTGGCCAAAGGGTTACTACGGTAAAGGAGCTGCCCACATGTCGCTTAAGGTCAGATAATACTACAATTTCCTTGTCTCGTGATGCTTAGGACAACGCACCTCCCTATAGATCATCTGGTCATTTTTTTGTCCTCAGGAGTACAAAGAAGCACGTGATGCATTCACGGATGGGTTGAAAGTGGATCCTTCAAATTTGGACATACAGAATGCTTTCTGGTATTGTTCTCTATTGCCTTTTATAGCGTGAGCACTACTATAAAAAGTTGCTTGACAATTACTACTACAATCTATATGAACGTTCTTTTGAGCAAAACTATCATATTTTTCATTGTAAGCCTAAAGATAATCTTTATGACAAATTGCACCCTTCCGCTTTCAATGTTTCTTTAAGCCGAAGCTTTCATCTCTGAATCATCTTGCTGATATTTTCAGGGAGGCTGATGAGGCGATGGTCAAGAAAAATTCTGGTGGACAAAGGGCCTGGCCGTTCGAGTAGGGCTTGGGCGAGTTACCTGCGGTTTCAGATGTTTCTCTTTTGTTTTGAGCGGACGGGAGTTTCTTTTAATCATCACTATCTTGAAGTCTATCAGGACAAAGTAGTACGCTCCAATGGTTCCTAGCTAAGCCTCTGAAATGGTAGTTTCCATTGGACACATCTCTGAACAACAGTACCTGAACCTGCTCTTTTGCCGTAACTTAAGAAACGCTAGTTGGCATTTCTGCAAGCACCCTTCAGGTTGTGCATGTTTGAAATTCGTTTTTTATTTACCGTCATTATCATTGCGTGATTACTGCTATTGCGGATGGTTTTGCTAGCGCGATGCTCTGATAGTCCACTTGCATGAGCGGTTTTGCGTGGGATGCAACCATAGTAATATATATGATTTATATCAGGATTTTGTTACCTGAATTGCTTCGTAAAGTTCCAGTAGTCATCACTTTGAGAGCTAGCCAGCGTTGTCCTTTGGGAACACGAACCAACAGGATAGTTTGTTCCAAATTTCACTTTGAAATGTGCTCATCAAATAACATGGCATGTCTACATCGCTCCATTAGTCTCATCAAATAGTCTCATTAGAGCATCTCCAAGAGTCTCATTAGAGCATCTCCAAGAGTTTCTCTAAAAATCATTCTCTAAATCATCATTTAAAGAGTCATTTGCATAAAAATCGTTTTCTATATCTTCATGTTTTCCAACAGCTTCTCTATATCTTGCATGAACTCTAGAGAGCTGTTCTCCTTTCTATATTTTGCTAGCGAGAAATCCGGAATAGAGAGTGACTATGTTTGAATAACCAAATAGAGAGGCTGTTGGAAGGTAACTTTTTAATCAAAATCTCTAAAATTAACAATGAAGAATGATTTAGAGAGTCTCTTGGAGTTGCTCTTAGCAGTTGGAATCACAGCGCCTCCAAGTCCCAACACTCCAACAGCCAGCCCCACGAGCTGTACGCCTGTACGTGGGTGCGAGTCTCCCGGCCGGTTTCCTCGCGCACGCGCAGCACATCCACATCCATCCACGAGGAGAGGTGCTGCGTCCGCGCTTTGCTTCTTCATTCATTACTCCCAAACCACCAACATAACCCCCGCGACCGCCCCGAAACCTCGGCACGGAGACCGAGGCGAGAGAAAAACCCTACCCGGCCGCTGTACGAGCACCGGCGGCGGCGGCGGCCATGGAGGGAGCCTTCGACCTCAACACGAGGATCTTCCTCAGCCTCAACTCCCAGCTCCCGTACGGCGACAAGTCGCCGCAGATGGACTTCTTCGACGCCGCGTTCAAGGGCGACCTCCGCCGTCTCAGGGGTAAGTGGGCCCCCACCATCGCCGGCCTCCCTCCGATCCCCGTCGTCTTCCCCTCGCCGGGGCTCGCATTTCGCGATAGGGCTTCGGGTCCCCCCTTTGCTTCGCGGATGCTGGTTGCTAGTGCGACTGTGTAATGTCATTCGTTTGTGTTCTCGTACGCTGTGTTTGGTTGCTGAAGAGATGGCGAGCGGCAAGGACGCGAAGGGGAAGGCGCGGCTCGCGGACGTGTGCGTCGGGGGCCAGGGCCCGCTCCAGGCTGCAGCGCGCATGGGGAGGTTGGATGTCGTCAAGTGCATGGTCGAGGAGCTCGGGTTCGACATAAACGTCGGCAGTAGTGAGACGGGTACGTGCGCGCGCTCCCTCCTTCCCTCCCCCTCGTGATCTCGACTCCACCTATGCTTGATTTCCTTCATTTTGCAAAATGTAATTGTAGCATTTAATTCATTAAATCTAACATTCCCAGTTAAATTCTCTGCGTTCAATTCATACAGTTGAGTAATGCTGTTTGCTATCATCTAAATTTTGCATCCTGACACTCAGGGTTAACTTGCTTATGTAGATTCACCCCTTGTAGTTGGAAGTACTATGATGATGCATTATATCACACAAGTAACTTTGCTTTCTGAGGTTGTTGGCAGGTGTGACAGCTTTGCATGCTGCTGCGTTGGATGGGAAATTGGACACTGTGAGGTACCTTCTGGACAATGGGGCTGATCCAAATAAGAAAGACGAGCCTGGCGAAGTTCCTCTTCACTGTGCTGCAAAATATGGTATCCTCTCTGTAAATTCTAAACCCTATATTTACACATTTGTTTATATTTAAGAGAAATGTATATAAGGGAACAGTTCACTGTTTGCTGGGATAATGTTTGTTTCTTCATGTAGTAATCTGCCACTTCTAATAAGATGCAGAATTATTCACATCTATCACAATGGTAGTCAGAGTTTTCTTGCAAGTTTATAAAGAGCAAGAAAACAATGTTGATTTACGACCTTTTGCCTGGTTTTTGTTCTCTTGCTGCTATCCGGTCCTGTAAATCTTTTCCTTTTAACTCTGACTGAAATAATATGCTCAAAACACCCCTACTTTGCCTTTGGATGCCATTTTGTGACACTTTCAAGGATCATACAATTCACAGTCACTTGAGTTTGGTGCTTGAGGATCTAGAAGATGGTTCTCTTCTACCATTTAAGTTTTACTTGCTTTCCTTGTGAATAAATAATTGCTGTTACCTTGTATTTCTCATACTTATAGTAAGTTGGGGAAGTGGTAGACATTCGTACTTGGCCTGTATTTCTCATATTTATAGTAAGTTGGGGAAGTGGTAGACATTAACTTGGTTTTTTTGTTTTTATCTAGGGCATGATGAAGTAACAAAACTATTGCTTTCTAGAGGAGCTTCTGTTGATGTAGCTTATTTTCATGGCACACCGCTGCATATTGCTGCTGTCTACGGGAAGGCCAATGTCATGAAAATTTTATTGGAGCACCGTGCAGATGTAATAAGCAAACTCCATGCTTTTGTTCTACCTTGATAAATGTGATGCATATGCAATAAGTTTGTTGAACTGCACTTCCACCATGGCCTTCTATCTGCCTTTACTATATTGTTGATATTCATTTGCCTTAGAATCACTACTATTTCAAAATCATGTACGTCTATTGGTGCATGTTTTGTTTCCCTTTCTATGTGATATTTGTAGCTGGAAATATGATGTCAATTGATTTAAATGGTTTAGCACCCCCCATACTTATAAACATAAACAGAATTCATTATGTACCATGTATTTACCACAGCATAATTTTCTTGTGTATAATATCTATGCCAGGTTTTCATCACTTGAAAAGGCTATCCTTGCAGTTAGGGCCTAGCCATCTATAAGATAGTGCATTACAAATTGTCATGAGCTAGATACATGTTGTTCAACTCAAGAAAAAGAAAGGATGTCTATGAGAAAGATGCATGTTTAATTTCTGTGCATGGTAGACATTGTTTGAGGTTTTGGGTCAGATAACATTTGTGTTTCAAATTTGGAAAACAATTTAATTCCAAGATACTTTGCCTCCATATCTGTTTCAACATTTTGTCTTAAATATCATGTTCTATATTAGCTTCAATTTGTTCAGTAGAGGTGATATCTTTCTTTTGTTTATCCTGAAAAAAATGTAGCCAAACAAGGTTTCAGAAGCTTTAGGTACACCGCTGGTTGCAACACTTAATGCTACTTCTGATGGGCTTGCTGAATCCATTGCATTGAAATGTGTGGAGCTACTTGTCAAGGTCTGCTTCTGTTCACCTTCACCTCATTAGTTCAGCTGAAGGTGTAGTCCCATACAGAATGGCATTAATCCATCTATATGCATTGTTCACAGGCACGTGCGAATGTGAATTCAATTGATCCCGACACACCCTTGGTGGTAGCAACTACTCACGGCTTAACTGATTGTATCACGTACTTGTTGAAGGCTGGCGCGAACCCTAATATCCCAAAAAAATGTGTTAGTGTTTTGTCTTCTTTTCACCTGCTCGTCTTTTTTCTTAATGCTTACAGTTTGTAAATATGCGCTGCTTGCTGGTAGTTTTACCCATATATTTTTTTTCTCATAGAGTTATGTTTATGCTTTTGTTAAACATTATTTTGCAATTTTATAAAGCATATAGGGGGCATGACGCAAACGTCCTATTTAAGTTCTAGCATTCAAACCTCTACCTTAGCCATACAGTAAATATGGCGCATCCAGCATGTCAATGAATAACTGTTTGGCGCAACTTTTGCACTATTTGTGTTGCAACTACTATGCTATAATCAAATGGGTGATGATCATCACAAATTTGGCCCTAAAAGTAGGTGGGCTGGGCTTTATTATTACCATGATATCTTTTGCATTGTCCACCATTTCTGTGTAATGAAAATCTGTATTATCCTTTATCAGTAGATATGTATATGTGATATCTTCATATACTGAATAATCTGTTGAATAATTCTATTAAGCTTCCTATATTTTCTTGTGTTGCTTGACAGTGTGGTGCTATGCCAATAGAAATTGCTGCAGGCCATGGAAGAAGAAAGGATGTGGAAATGCTATTTCCTTCCACTTCTCCCATTCAAAATATACCAGAGTGGACTGTTGATGGAATTCTTGCTCATGCCAAATCAAAACATTCAAAGCCCAAGGTATAAACTGTGATTGTGGTACATACTCCTGTTCCTCTATGTATCCGAGTTTGCAAACAGCTTCGACAGATCTCCTTTGCTAAATTATGCATTACTGTACTACTCTATTTTTTAGTGGTAAATGACCCTGGAATAAAATTTTGGTAATGAAGGGCTATATAAGGAAAGTTAGTAAAATATAAAATTCATCTCAATTCATACTTTGAATGTATTGCCTATGGTAATATCATTTGGAAGGTAGAAAGAATTCTGTCTGGGAATACAGGGTCAGGATAAGCTCGCTTTGTTGGTTTGTCAGTTCTACTGGGAGAGAAGTCTGGTTTTGTTATGAATCAGTTTTATTTCTGAATCTTCTGTTAGAGTTGGTTAGAAACTCCTCTATAGAAAAAACAAGGTCCATCTTTTTGTTCATGCAAGAAGTGATCTAATATTCTACCTCTATCCTTAATCCTTGAGCTACCTCCATGTATGTCTTCCTGGCTAGCATATCTCTTTCTCTACTTCCCCTGCTGTTCGATCTGCTCTCTTCCACTGCTGCTCCTCTCTTTTTACAATCTGTTTTTCCCCGACCAAACCACAAATATCTACTTGGTGCCAACCACACAACATACTAGCAATGCCAAAATGGATTAAAATCAGGTAAATACTGCACCATGTCACTATGACAGCATGTGCCGCTGTAAATCAACCAGCCCATGCTGAATTCTTGGTTGCATGTCTTTTATCTATTGCACTTTCATCTTTTTATAAGAGTGCTTTATTCATTTCGAACCGTATGACTTTGTTAATTTTGATTTTTTTTTCATCTCTTGTGTCAAGTTTTCTTATCGAAACAATATCTTCAATACACTGTCTAATTTATCTTCAATATTTAGGTTGAGAAATATGGTAAAACTAGAAAACTTAAGCTGAAATTAGATGGCGACAAGGCTGTTGGGAGAAAGGACTACCTTACTGCATCAAAGCTCTACACCGAGGTTAGTTGTGATACAAGAAACAGTGTATATGTTCCTCTAATTCTTGGTGTGTTGATCAGTGGTTTGGATTAATATCGACATCACAGCAGAGATGCTGCCTTATCTGCTTTCATCTAAATTAGTTGTCTGATAATATGTTGCTCACAATTTTATCTCTGTTTTAATGCAGGCGATTGAGCTGGATCCTAATGATTCAACATTATATTCAAACAGGAGCCTTTGCTATTTGCAAATTGGTGAAGCAAACAAGGCTTTGCATGATGCGAACACGTGCATAAAGATGCGACCTGAGTGGTTGAAAGGTTACTACCGGAAAGGTGTTGCTCTCATGTCGCTCAAGGTTAGATATATAATAAATGACATATTTCCCATACTCTGATGTCACTTGTACTTGTAGTTGTCAGTATATTTATCAGCTCAACTCTTTGTCCCCAGGAATACAAAGAAGCATGTGATGCATTCTTGGCTGGACTGAAGTTGGAGCCTGCAAATGCTGAGATGGAGAGAATGTTCAGGTCCATCTCTGGACTGATTATTGCACATTTGATTTCATTTCTCTACCATTTTCATGCATCTGTTTAAAATATTCTCTTTCCACACTTGCAGGGAGGCAATTGAGGCCATGAAAAATGATTATGTTGGTAGAAAGGACCTATAATCAATGGCCTACAAGCTCTGAGGTCTTTTGTGCGGTCATTTTATGTGTAGACAGTCGTGTCTCTGGGGTTTGAAACCGTGATTCGTGACAAACTTTCCCAAGGCCTTTTGTTTTAGCAGTGTTTAGAATCCAGGATTACCATGCTCCTTTTGTTTGGAATGCTTTCTTTTTATGTATGCTTCAGGAGGGGAAAACGATGTTGGCAGTTGTTAGAACTTTCATTTGCAATTTCTGTCGTGTATTGGAATTTTTTCTGTTGTCAATTGCTATGATGTTACCTACATTTGGTCATTTTGTCTGTTTGTTATGTTTCATTGATTTTGTAGTTTCTCACTGAAAAGGGTGATTTTTTTTTTAAAAAAAAGAAATTGCGTGGGTATCCATCATCCATACATTATGTAGTACTTGTCTCGCTAAAAGAGAAGTTGCCGGGTTGTTTGGATGATGCTAATGCCCCCCTTAGCTTGCAAATTGGTGAAATAATCTACGTGTGGCAAATATCTGTGGCAGAGCAAGCCAACAATGGCATCTAGACCAAACTAAAAGAGTAGGTAAGATGGCCTTATTTCCAAACAGACCGATTGATCCAGTGTACACTGTTTGTACAGTCATTTCAAAATACCCAACAGTTTGATATTCCCTCAAACTTGTACAGTACAGACTTGTGAGGTATCATGTCGATTCTCCTGCCAAACTCCCCGGGCTTCAGAGCCAGTCCAGTTAACACAGCGAACCTCTCAATCTGAGGTATGTTCAGGGTTAAATTTTTCGCTACAGTAGCGGTTTTTTCGGGAATAAAAACCGGTCCGGTAAACCGGTCAAACCGGCCGGTTAACCAGTAGGAGCGGTTTGGTAGTGTCGGTTTTGAGCGGTAACCGGTCCTATTATGCTACCGGACCGGACCGGTTTGACCGGTAACCGGTCAAACCGGACCGGTTACGAACGGTAAAAAAAACCCTGGGTATGTTCCCTAGCTCGGTCAGCTCATTTTCCACCCTCTCCAAGAACTTGGCAACGCAGAACTTTCCAGACCCCAGATGCACAAGTTGTGACTTGAGAACGCGTGTATAACTCTTTTGGTTAGGATCATCCAAGACCGGCTGCGGACTCGGGTCATCCCAAACCATGTCCAATACCGGTTGACGCTGCGTAGAGGCTCCAAGGTTCAATGAGCAGCAGAGCCGGTTGTCTTCAGCAGAGAAGCCAAGCCATGCGCCATGCTCTGAGAAGAAGTCGGCGCGGCCATGGAAGGGCAGCTTCCAGTCCCCAGCCTTGTCCCAAGAGCTGCTCACCGTGTCAAAGGAGAAGGTGCCAACGTCTGGCGTGGATATCAAGATGTTGGAGCCACCAACCACCGTGTAAGCATCAATGCTGGTGGTCTTGTACCCATGCTCAAACACGAAAGGAGGTGGCTGGAAGCAGCGGAGCCTGCCAGCGACCAGCTTCCTGTCGAGGACGTAGAGGGCGTCACCGAGAGCAACAGTGACAGGCTCACAGCCCTTGGGCTCCTGAGGCGAGGCGATTTCGCTGATGACGCGGTCATCGACGTCGTACGCGTGTGAAACACCATTGCAGTTCACGGCAGCCAAAAGGGTTTTCTTCTTGCCGAGGCCGAAGAAGCCAAAGAAATCGAGGCTTCCCTTTCCGATGCAGGGGCGTGAAGGGCTGAAGCTGATGCAGGGGTCAGGCAGAGGAGGTTCGTCGGGTGGCATAGTAGTGACATTGGTTGGGTTTGTTGGGTAGAATAAGCTCGATGCGGCGAAGAGGGTATGTTCCATAGCCGAACTGGTTCACCGCGAGACACACGTACCGCCGCCACTTGTCCATCTTCAATCAGTCTCTGCTAGTTCCGCCTGTGGAATGATACATCGAATCACTGATTTGATGAGGAGTCTGGTACCGTTTTATAAGTGGCGTATCACAATGGGCCGAACGAGAAGTGTCTTCGACTGGGCCGGGCCAACAACAACTAAGGCCACTGGCCCGTCAATTGGCCTGCCCCTTTCCATTTGGAAAAAGTCCTTTTTACCTCCCTAGGCACAACGCCGAGTCCACGTTTCCTCCTTGAAGTCGAAATCCACTTGTCTGGACCCCTCAACTCACAAAACCGTTCACATTACCTCCTCCACCCAAATCCACTCCGGTTTTGTCCCTGCTGGCGCCATGTCATCGCCACATCGTGTTACACACGTGGCATGGACCCACATGCAGTGCCCCAAGCCCCTCTCTCTCCTTCTGATTCCCTCCTTCCTCTCTCCTTCTCTCTTTGCTTCATTCCTCCTCGTTGCCTCCGCCGCCGGTGTCCGCTCGCTTCTCCTCACTCGGGCGCTGGGCCACCGGCGGGGCGAGAGCGGCGGGCCGCCGCCTGCTCTGGTGCTGAGCGCGGCGGCTCCGGCCGCGACGGGTGAGCCCGCGCGCTCCATACGAGCGCGGGGTAGAAACCTAGGCCGGCGGCAAGAGTAGGCGGCGGAGGAACCGCGGTGTCGGGAGCAGCTTCACCTCGCACGCGGCGCTGGGGGCACGGGTGGAGGAGCCGCACCGACAGGGAGGACGCGGGCGGGAAGAGCGGGCCGAGAGACGCCGCCGGGCGGGGAGCCCTAGAGAGGAGGAGCCACGCGGAGAGGACCGGTAGGCGGGGAGCGCCGACGAGGAGGAGTCGCAGGCGGGGAGAACATCGGCGAGGTGAAGCCGCCGCCGAACCTCCGCGCGACGCCAGGCCGGTCCTCCACGCGTCGCCTCGAATCGCGCACGGCCGGCGGATCTCGGGTACGACCGGCGGCGGAGGAGCAAGCTCGGGGAGGCGGCGAGCGGTGCAGGGTCGCGGGGGCTCAATCTGCGCGAGCTCGGCCTCGATCTACTTGGGTGAAGAGAAGCGGCGCTGGCGGCTCTTGCCGGCGGTGGGGCGAGCGCAGGGTCGGCACCCGTCTGCTGCAGCAGGGGCCTCGCTCGACGCCGCCGGCCGCACCCGTCCTCCCCTGCACGGCCTCGGAACTCGCGCAGGCAGCGCGACGCGAGGCACTCCATCGCGCCCAGTGCCCGAGCAGGCGGCGGCCCACCGCGCTAACCCCACCGCCGGCCTAGCACCCCGAGCGAGGAGTGGCGAGCGGACGCTGGCTGCGGAGGCAGCGAGGGGGGAGGAAGCAGAGAGATGCAGAGAGGTGGGAGGAGAGAGAGCGGCTGAGGCACTGACATGTGGGTCTTGTGCCACGTGTGTAACCCCACGTGGCAATGACATGGCGCCAGCAGAGACAAAACCGGAGGGGGAGGTAATGTGAACGGTTTTGTGAGTTGAGGGATCCATATAAATGGTTTTCGACTTTAGGGAGGAAACGTGGACTCGGCGCTGTGTCCAGGGGGGTAAAGGGGACTTTTTCCTTTCCATTTCAGCTAAAAACCCGCTTCTCAGAGAGACAAACCCATTTTAATCTTCCTGAGATCAAAGACTCTCCCTGTCCTATACTGATTGAAGAGTGATAAGAGCTTAGATCACATGAAGAACAGAAGCTTTTGGATTAATTTCAATATTGGAGAAGCAGTGAAGCGCGCCGCCCATTCTAGTGATCACTGAATCACTGCCCCGTCAAAAGTGACGCCAACTAATAAACACCATATAAATTTACAAATAAGTTTGATAAGAGCTTGGATCACATGAAGAACAGAAGTATTTTCGATTAATTTCAGTGTTAGAGAAGCTGTTCACTGGTATGCATATCTGGTGAAACTGTGAAAGGCATATAACGAATTTTGCAGCTAGCTACCGATTAGGGTCCACGAAGGTTTAATTAAATTTTAATTTCATGTGCAGTATAAACGGAAAAAAAATATGGAAGAAAGCAAGCTATGGCTAACCATTATCCATACATGAAAGTATCAGGTAGGTCCTCTTGGTTTTACCGGCGTCGAGGAGCTTCGATCCTGACGGCAGTACTCCTAAATCAAACTTTCCTAGTTCTAATCAAGTTTATTGGAAAATGCACAAATATATCATCATTCATCAAGTTGATTTCATTATATACACCATGAAACAGTATATCTTCCCAGTGCATTTGTTTGATATTCTGAATACTAATATATTTTTCTACAAATTTGATCAAAAGCTAGATAAGTTTGATTTGATCTTCCTGTTTAATGATCAAGCCTATGCCATTGCATCAACATCGAAATGCGAAGCAGCTTTTCAACTCGCTCCTTTTGTGCTCGCTCCAATGTATCCTCCAGCAGCAGGATGGAAGATCCGACTTGGGCAAATTCTACATCCACGGACAGGTGCCGTTCTGGGATTATCTGCAACAAGTAAGCCAGCACCATCAATTGCTACAAGTTATAAATCTGTGCCAAATGAGAAAAATACAATTACAACCTTTCAAACTGTTAACATAAATGGTATCTGATATCGAGATAGGTTATAGGGCAAGCCAAGTACAATGCAACAATCAGTTCAAGGGAACATGAACTACACACGAGTATAAAAAACTGTAATGACTCGACAAGGAGAAAATGATACACAACAGCACTGATCATTAGCCACCAAAAAAGGTTCAACATTACTGCACATGATGACATGATCAACATGCATAACAAGAAAACAAATCCCCAATCATGGCAGTCCTCTTTGGCTTATTTACACATACACAGGAGAGAAAAGAGTTTCTTACAGTAAAACAAACTTCAGCTACAAATTAGCAATGAACAAAGAACAGACCTATGTGCAGCCACTGATGAAAGAATAACCTATTAACACAGAAATATGAAAGTAGAAAGAAAATCCTTCAAAATTAACATACCTGGGTCCATCCGGATGCAGGAGGCACATGACATTGTCTTCTTCCCATCTGGAATTACTTTCAGTTCAGCAAAGAAGGATTTGGGAACAAGGTCAGCACAGCTCGTGCCCCCTTTGAATTTTGCAAGGAAGTTTGCGTGCATCCACTGGCCATTGAAGAAAAAGGCTATGCTGTCAACTGCTTTTACCAGCTCATACTGATCCTGTTAATGCAGTAGAGATTCAGACAATGCAGGGAGCAACTGACGAAAATGGAAAGTTTAAAAAAAAAAAAACAAACCTCATTCAACCGATTGTAGTGTTCCAGAGCAGCTTTCGCACATGCAGGAGTGTGCCATGATATATCAAGCACAGGTTTCTCCATGCATGCAACAGAAGATACAACATTATTATATCCATTGAGCAGCTATAAATTTCAACAACAAAATAGGGATATTTTCCATGCATATCACAACAACAAAACAATCCGAAACTCATCTTTAAAAAAGGTCAGTAAATAAAATCCCAGGAAATTTGCTAGGTGGTATTCTCACCAGAAGCAATTTTCCATTCTAGACATAGAAAAAGCATAACTCTTAATGCCAAACTGATTAGCACTCATATTTTGTTGATACATCAGTGACCCATACCGTATACATTCAGATGGAGATAAGAACCGTCCTACCTGTTATGGTCAGTAGCAAGAGGCCACCAGGATCCAGGATACTCATAACTTCAAATGCTAAACATATTTAACAGGTTCAGATTGGCTTTGTATCTTAAAAGTTTGGGATAAAAAACAGATCGTAAGATAATTGAGTGATTTCGTCACTTGTCAGTATGAGATGGCTGACCAACTACCCAAGCGTGTAAATTTATATATGTTTCCATGCTACATAACAGTTCCCAATGTTGATCTGACCAGGTTATCAGCAACAAATGCACAATGTTGGTAAGAAAATCTTGGTTTAGATCAATGTGCCCCAAACATCCTATGGAAAATATTGATGACTTTCTGGTGTACAATAGTGTTGAAACATAACAGTGAGAAACAATCCAAATGAATGAATGTACATATCAAAGAATGTGTGACGGAGCAATCCATGGGTATCCATCAATATAGAACAGTTCAACTTAATTAACTAACTTTTCGATTTGAGCTACACAAACTGAGATAAATTAATTAAATTGTACTAAACTGAATCAATGGGCTGATCCATGCTAGTCGCTAACCGTATCACCATAGTGATTTATAACAATGGAAGATCCTCAAGGTCTAACCCGTCACCATATAGTTTAATTGACTATTCTTCCTGAAATGCAATGCACATCATACTACATACTCAAGAAGTATCAATCAACTTCCCAGAACTTTTAATTTCGTGGAAATCCTAATCAGATTGACGCCCATTCGGTCTTGAATCTTGATGATCTAAGGCTCAGATAACCAAAGTTCAGATGATGGCGTAGTACACAACCTATCTCAACATTCAAACACAACGCAAGGGCAGGAGGTGACGTGCAACCCAAAATTGCAGACGACAGAGTAAAATTGCAGAGCACGAGGTATACATTCTGGATCTGTGGAAAAGAAATAAATCTTAGGGCCAGGTTTGTCCGTGTTCATGACGCGGACCTCGCGGCTGCGGAGGGTGTGGGCGACATCGAACACCTTCTTTTCCCCCGTGTGCACGCACGGCGCACTCGACGTAGGAACCTCGAGAACGACCGGAGAAGCGGCCGCCGCCGCGGCGCCGCGCCTAGTCTTCGGCTGGTCCGGGCGATCGCCTGCCGGAGACGCTTCGGCCCTGCGCTTGCGACGGACGTCAGTCATCATCTCGACGGCGCCTCTGTTGAGAGACGATGTGGAAACGGGGTCCTATTTATACGAAACGGACTCCTCTGCTTGCATCTGACGCAGAAAGGTTCCAAATCTCAACTTCCGCTATGGGGCGCAATGCCCTGTGCCGTATCGGTTGTACGTAGTACCAAACTACCAATTAGACAATAGTATTCTGCAAACACTCTCGGGTACGCGGGATCACGTCCACCAAATCTTATATTGATCCACATGCCACATATCGTTGTTACTTGTTAGGGCGTAACATGGTGGTTTTGTTCCTCTCCACTTTGGAATAATCCACCTACACATACATTCGCATATACAATACTTCCTTCGTGTCAAAATATTTATTGATACTGAATTTTTTTACAACTTTAATCATTCATCTTATTAAAAAAACATGAAAGTACAATCTATTTTATTTGTGATATGCTTTACTATTATAGATATTTTAAGCACATCTTCTCGGGACATTGTGCAGCCGTCAAAAGCGGATCGAACGGCCGAGATTGCACGGGGACATCAACGTCATGATGACGTAGAGAAGAAGAAAAAGAGATGGACCGACCAACCGTATGATGGGTTGGGCTCAAAGGCCATTGCACTCCTCACTGGGCTTCAATTCTTGGGGCCAGTCAATTGGGCCAGACGAACAATGTCTTGATTCGCACTAAATGGGCTAGTAAGTGGAACAATTAGCCATGGGGGCCCGTCGCAATAGACTAAGGATGTTTTATTTCCCTTTTTGCCATCCAGTTGCCAATAGGCTGCAGTCCGAAAATGCAAAATGGTAATGGTAACGAACCTAACTTAGACACGAACATGACACAACCCCATGAATCATGAGGACAAATATGTTGGCCTCGTTTTCTCTCTTACTTGCGTTCGTTCATCAGTCTAACATTTGAGGGCTGGTGTTCTCTTAGAAGAAAAAGGCACGTGATTAAGCATGGATATAAATAAATATAATGTAGTAAAACCCAACCAAGAGAACCAATAGCTACATTCTCTTCAAATTAGTAGCAGCAGCTTATCCAAAAAAGAAAAAAAGTAGTAGCATTTGATCAAGACGACGAGGAGGCGCCGCTGGTGTCGTCGTCCCTGGAAACGGCGGAGCCCTCGGAGAACTCGTCCTTGTACATCTCCTCGATCATCGGCTTCCACAGCCGCACCCGTGCGTTGATGAACCAGTTCGATATCTGCACAAGTGTCCCTGGTTAATCACGCAGCTAATTGCAATGCCAAATGCAGATTAGTTTATCTGAGCTGCACTGTGGAGAAGCAGTACGGACCTGGCTTCTGCTCAGGCCGGTGGTCACCGCCAGCCTCAGCTTCTCGCCATCGTCGGGGTACCTAGGAGCCGCCATTGGTTAGCATAGGTGCGCTCTCATCATCACAATGGTGAGTTGGGCCGGGCACTTACGGATGGAGGAAGTGGTCGAAGAGCCACGCCCGGAGCACGGCGACGGAGCCCTCCGGCAAGCCCCGGAGCGGCCGCCACGCCTGCTCCGCTCGCGCCGCTGCGGCCAGCTTCGTGCGCCGCGCCACCCTCTCCACCATCTCCTCGGTCACCTCGTCGTCGTCGACGTCATCGCCGCCGCCGCCGAGCTCCCGCTCTCGCTCCTCTCCGGCCCGCAGCGAGAGCGACCGCTTCGCCGCGGCGGCGGCGTGCAGCCTCAGCCTGCGCAGGATGGCGCGGCGCAGGTTGCCGAAGTGCCGCGCCATGGCCTGCGCCATCAGGGACGTGTACGCCGACGCCGCGCCGTCCCCCAGAGCCGGCTCGAACGACGACGCCACCCGCCCCAGCTCGCCGAAGTAGCGCTCCTCCCGGCTCTCCAGCTGCAAAGCCATTCGCCATGGATTTTTTATAATTATTCTCGTAATCTGCCATCAAATCAAATGCAACGCAAGAAGAAACGTGACAATAAAATGTTTTACCTCGCTGAGGAGGCCGAGGAGCTTGGCCTGGAGCCCATCGCCGTCGTTCTTGGCGGCCCGGTGGCCGCCGGCGTGGAGACGCTCCTGCTTCTCTGCAGCCGCCGCCTGCTCGTCGCCAGCGCCAGCCGACAGGTCGGCCATGCGCACCACCTCGCCCAGCAGCTCCTGCGCCGGCCGCAGGTACCGTGACCCGCGGAGGACAGCCATCGTAGCCGGCGGCGGAGCCGGCGCGGCGACGGCGCACGAGCAGCGGCGGTCGGCGGCCGAGCCGAGAGGGCCGAGGGTCAGGAGCAACGGGGCAGCGCCGCTCGACCCGTCGTCCTGATGACGGTGGCCGTCGCAGTGGCCACACTGCTCGAGCCGGAACGGCGCCGGCGGGCCTGGCCGGCCGGCGACGACGGCGCTGCAGGGAACAGGCTCTTTGGGAGCTTGTTGCTTTGGTGACCCCTCCTCCTTCTCATGCTGCTTCGCCATGACCATTGATTGCTAGCTACACCACCAAGGAGGACGCGTATTTATGAGCTGTACCCTGAAACATTAATTCGGTGCGCACATCACAAACTGCAGAGAGTGATCAGAAACAGTAGGAGCAACTAACCACAATCTATCTGGCTGAAGAAGGCGATTGATTGCACGCTTAGACAGACTGTAATTTTAGAGCAGTGAACTTAAGATCCGAGTAAAACCACCCCAAGATCGAACGTGCATGAGTTGGAATGACAGCCTCGCATTACCTTTGCTTTGGTGTGGGGCGGGGCGGCAGCAAAGGGACTGGACCAGGGCCGGAGGTAGAAGAAGCGGCTAGGTAGAGAGTAGAGGCGATCTTTATGATGCCTATCTATATGCATATATATAAAGTTGCAAAGATACACGGCACAAATAAAGGCAGGCCAAAAGTGGCTTCGCAGCGGCATACATGTACACGGCCGTGCACACTCGAGTGTGGAATCCTAGCTCGGTTGGCCTGCGCCTGCCCGCTGTCTGTACTGTGGAGGCTTGGACCATCTTGGCATCTTTGGCTCTTTGCAAGTTTGCATTGTCCATTTGCTCTGCATAATCGATCTGCATTGAATCAGGATGCACCCAAGCTTTGCAACTTTAGTGCAAGCCTCAGCTCCTTTCTGTGCTGTCACTACAAACTTATTACTACTGTCCAGTCTAAACTACACTGGTAACACTATTACTACTACTACTCGGTAGTGTAGTGCTGTGCCTGTGATGGTGATTCAGAGTCCAGTCTATCCATCTACAACACTTGCTTGCACTACAGCACTGCTGCCCTGGCCTCGGTAGCTTTTCTTGGGGAGAGCAACTGCATACCATGCAATGCTCTCTATCTCTGTGCTCTCTGTATGTGATGTGTATGCGTGCCGGCCGGCCGGCCGGCTCCGGCTGCGAAGACATGCATGCTACACCAGCACCAGTACCATTAGCTGGCTGCCTGGGCTAGCTGTGATGTGGTGTGGTGTGTAGAATCTCAAGAAAGGCCGGCCGGGCCGGCCGGGGCAGGGCCAGGCGGCCAGCAGTTCAGAGCTGCTGCTTTAAGCTTTACTGTGCGCGTAGCTGGCCGGCTGGGGATGGCTGCCTGCCTGTCCTGATCCATGGAAAGCCCAGATCCTTTTTCTGGGGCGCCTGCTACTGCTGTAGCAGTTGGTTGGGGTGCACATGACATGACATACTCCTTCAGGCTTCAGCTTGATCCAAACTTGCTATTTGGCCATACCTTACACACCACAAACACACTGTAGTCAGTGTCTCAAAAAAAAAAACACACACTGTAGTCAGAATTTGGCCATGCATGATGGAGAGTGCTCATCAGCTGATCCTGATAAGGTCACCAGCAAATAGGCGTGAGATGCCCATATCAAGCATGTAACTATATGTGGATGTGATGGATGGATGAACATATCAACAGGAACAGCATTTGATCGGCAGGAAAGGAGCCCAGGTCAAGATGGATACAGTTTTGGGAGGTGCCATGGATGCCACTGCGTTGGTGTGTAGTCTAGTCTCAATCTCAAGTGAGACTGATTGGACATATCCTAAGAGGGTGAGGAGTGCTGTTCGTTTCTGGGGGGCAGTGCGGTGGCTTTTCTGCTGGTTCAGGTGATGGGTGATCCATCGATCTCTACAGTGACGTTCAAACCTGCATGCGCTTGCAGCCTGCTCGATTTGTTGCTTTGAACGGCCCACGTTTGACCGATAAATACCTGTGCACTTTCCAGTCCACCTCCTCTCCTCCCAAACGTCTTGTGTAATAACCCGAATCTCTGCTGGTACATCTTTCGAAAAAAAAAAACTCTGCTGATACTTGCCTTAACTCTGAAGACAGCCACGCAATGGTAATGGAGCTACAGAGCATCAGACTGAATTTTGCATTGGAGAAAGAATACTCTGAAAGCAATTTCTGCAGTGAGTCTGTTCTTGAGGAGAACGAAATTCCTATTGAAAAATGGAAATAAATCGATTTAGTTGGGTTTTTTTATTTTGCTGCGAATTTCCTAATAATGGGAAAATGGACCACTAGACTGGGCTGGGCTGAAAAGTCTGTTAATTTTGGCTGACTGAACTGATTCAATAATGTTCTGAAAGAAAAATTAATGTGTTAGGTTGGACTGATAAGCCAAACGAACAAACGTCAGTACTCACATGAGTACTTTGGAGTGAGAATCCGAGGGTGCTTCAGTCCAAAAATGTAGCTCATGGAGATCAGTCCTATTTGCCCAAGATAATCAATTCGTTGGCAACCCAAGCATCATATCCGGGGTCACATGACACCAACGGGCCCGCAATTACTCGTGTAAACATAATCCATTCTCTGGGGCAGCATCCATACCTTATCCCACCGACACGGAGTACCATGTCAAAATTCCCATGAAAATGACACAAGCTTGCTTTTTTTAAAAGTTTGAGAACAGAAAGCAATATCTAATAAAAAATAGTGTGAAAGCTTGCACAATAAAATAAAAAATTCACATATCAAAACGATCAGTGTGCCGTACCCCTAATTGCACAAGATAAAAAGGGAACACAGCAGCTGGTCCTCACTACAACCCCAGAAATATAAAGCCTGAAGCGTGCACTTGCAAGAAAGGCTGAAGATGCTCCTGCAATCCATTTCAGTTCAACCTCTTTTGTTTTAACAGTATACCTGGATCACAAGTACTCATTACAGGTAAATCCTTCTTTTTTTTACATCATGGCCCTTAAATCATAGCATTTTACATGTATAAATGCGTTCCATCTTTACAAGATTTCTTTACCACTATCACCCACCACCTAAATTTACATTACATTTACGCTATATACCTCCCCTCCCCTTCTGTACCCCAATTGCAACTACAGCTACAATTCCACACCTGAAAATTCAATCCAGGTATGTTATTCATCCTGGCATTACAATGCCAATCTTTTCCCCGCGCTTTATAAAATGTGTGTGGCTCAAATTCAGGCCACAAAATCATGCATCAGAGGAGATGGCTCGAACCGCTGCCGTTGTTGTTGATCCATTTGGTTCGCAGATTCATAGTCTGAAGACGTGGAGGTAACGTTGAGAGGAGCCGTGGGGTTGTACATATCGTCTCTGACGCCAGGGAAGCCCGGCTGTGTGTTTGGCACTGAAGAGAGGCTGTTCTCGGCATGCTGCAGACCCAACGTCAGGGACACGTTGTTGCCGCCATACCTCCCGAGCTCTGCCAGGTGATACGCCATGAACTGCGTGCTCTCGTCCGAGTGATGCCCGACGGCATGGTGGAGGAGGTCACTGCCGTCAGTTTCGCCTGGCCTCTGGGCCTTCAGCATCAAGCTCATGAAGCTATCCTCTGGGTTCGCCTCGCTGTGGAAACCACCAGCTGGGGCTCCGCTGAGGCTCATCATCCCACCAACGTTGGCTTTGGATTCGTCAAGCTGGCTGCTTTGGCAAGCTTGGCTTGTTGAAGTCTTCATGTCTTCCTTTTCTTCGGAAGATGGCGCTTTGTCCTTGCTTCGTGCCCCATTGTCGGAGGACGAATTTGAGTCCAACTCCCCATCACCAACCTCTTCTTTGTACATGTCTTCAATCATTGGTTTCCAGAGCCGGACACGGGCATTAATGAACCAATTTGAAATCTGAAAAACAAAAACATGAGTCTCAGTAAATGACCCTTTCCATTATTCAAAAGAAAGGAACCAATCAATCGGCTGTACTCATTCAAAGCCAATATTCAACAGTGTTACTCTGATTTGTCCCAGAAAAGAGCAATTGCAGAGTCTATTTTAAAAGTTGTTTGTTGTGGAACAAAATTTAAAGTGTCCTATTGGTAGGATCTGGACTAAAGTCTGATAAGGTATATATTACTCATGCAGATAAGCAGCCCTGCAGCATGTAGAATATGTATGCAACAGTCATATACAGCTATGCAACAACCTAACTAAGTTCTTTCGAAACATACCTATGGATTTCAAGGATATGGCATGCCAATGATTTGGTAAATTGATGTCTAACTAGTCTAGCTACTTGGTGACAAGAGAAAATAATTTTAAGCAAACAAAAATACCTGACTTCTTGTTAACCCAGTTTGTCTCGATAACATTAGCTTTTCAGAATCTTTTGGATACCTGAAAGGGTGTCAGAGTGTCATGAGAACAAAAGAAAGAAGGAGTGAGTAAACATATCTAGAAGTCAAAAGAAACTTACGGGTGAAGGAAGTGTTCAAAAAGCCAAGCACGGAGAATTGAGACTGAATTTTCAGGTAGTCCCCTCTGTGGCCTCCAAGCATTTTGCTGTAGCATACCATACTGTTGGAAAGCTCTCTGTTGCCTTATTTGCTGATCAATATAACGAAGGCGAGTTAATTTGCCCTCTTTGCCAGATGCATTGTCGTCCTCCCCAAGTTTCTTGCGGATAACACCAATTTGATCATTGATAGCATCCTTTAGACATCTGAAATGACGTGAGATTGTCTGGAGGGCAACCGCAGTATAAGGCTTGGCAGCTCCAGAACCAGCAACCATATCGAACGATGACATCACAAGTTGCATCTGATGATAATAGTGTTTGTACTTTCGGTCCACCTGAACATAAATATCAATGTGATCTTTAAAATTCAGATATGCCACATTAGTTAAACAATCGAAATACTTCTAAGTTCTAACTCATTCCTCTGACTGAATGATGAATCCCATGTTAAGACCAATTTTATGCTGCTGAGGGAGAAATATATTTAAGCCCGTACCGTACAACCATCTAACTCATTCTTCTGCATTTGATGGTGATCCTATCATGAATGACAGTTTTCTCAATATAGCTGTTCCTACTCCAAAAAATGCCCAGTGCTTGTTTGGAGGACATCTTAGCTAACGAACTGGCTATTTATAGGTACAAGCCTTGTTAAATGTCTATGACTGTGAGCAGTTAGGCGTCATTAAGAAGGCAAGACCCACCTAGACTAACAACCTTTGATCCAAGCCCTCCCAGCTTTTCCAAGAACTCAACCCTTGAAGCTTTTGTTAGGAATTGAACTAGTGCAAATGACCTGTGAATCAGGAACCAACTATTTGACTCGATATTTAGGCCACAACTCAAACAGAACCAATGGGGTAGGGATTCCTCGCGTATTTTTCTAAGAACAAAGGCAGAAAATGGAGTTGACTTTTGATATATGAGAAAAAGTAATCTACAGCCGTCCCTAGATAATAAAGTATTGGTTTATCACACTTAATATTAGAATATCGAAAAATTTAAAGGATTATTAAGTGCAACTGATCTTTGCGAACAAGTCTCTGAGTCTTCATGCAGATTACCTCTACACTATATGGCAATCAGTCTAGCAAAAACATCATCATTGTGTTACTGAAATGGTAAGGTAAAAGTACACACACACCTCATCCAACATTGCCATAAGTTTTGCCATCTTATTCTGGAGCTCTTGTTTCTCAGCAGTTGAAAGCTCAGCAGCTGCATTGGCACCAGACTCTTGTGGGTTGGAAGACACTCCCTCGCTTTTAGTACCCCCATCAGTCTCTTTGACATCTGCTTGTCCTGCTTCAGCAGGGCCTTTGTCTGCTTTCTGCTTAACACTCTTCCAAACACTGACAATCTCGTCAAGCAATTCTTGTGCTGCCTTTAGATACTTAGAATTCCGGATGGCCCGTGAGGCCTCAGATTGCATATTCTTCATTCTGTTGTCATCGCCCTGATAAGAATTTGGTGTCAGTAAGTCTGGCTTTGCAGGCCAGTATGGATAGGAAGGTGCCAGAATATGTGTGTTGAGGCTCAGAGAGAGCCCTTGGCCCGGTGCTGATGGAACACTTGTTGAGTTGTGGTTGTTTAGCATGCCAAACTCAACTTGCGCAGTGGTATGGGCATCATTGTGGATGAGATCACTGCCACTGCTGTGTGCTCCATCCATCAAATGCATCAACATCTCATTTCTCATATCTTTTAAAGGACCAAAAGAGCGCTGCTCTGCGAGTGAAGTGCTCATGTTAGTGGCTTCATTGGATGATGAATCGTGTGACATTGCTGAAGGATGGCCATGAAGTTCCATGAAATTCTGCTGAGGTTGGACAATGCCGCTAAATTCTGTATATGGTCCAGAAGATGCATTGTTCGGATAAAGCAAGTTTCCTAGGGCTGATTGCATGGGATATGATGCATTGCCTGACTCTGTTGAGTACAGGGTTTGTGAATCTCTTTCACTGCCAGGGCTCGAGTAATAAGTAGCCATATCCCAGCTTTAACTGCTCACTTATCAAGATTACTGCAAAGGCATGGACAAGTGTGCAGAAGCAAATAAAGAGCCCTCAACCAATATTTCTGCTGACTTTCCTGCAATTGGGGGAATGGAAACAGTTGAACGAAATTCAGTTAAAGGAATTATTCTGTGCATATACAGATAGCAGGTGATGAAACATAACCTCCATTGACCATAAATAATAGGGTAAAAAAAGTTTCCAAAAAAAGGTAAGGTGAAAGAAGCTAAACCATAAACTAGTTCTGCTACTTCTACAGAGATAAAATCATAAAAGACATGCACAAAGGCCAGTCACGAGTGAGGCCCAAGGCCAAACCTCAGTTTTGGCAGTAGCTACCACTATCTTGTTCTTTTCTCTAACAATTCTGGAGGACAAAAAGACATGATGCTCATCAAATAGGAAAATATAACTGACAAGGTAAGACACTGATTTGTGACCTATAGGTACAAGTGGTCCTTCATCCATGACATTAGCTAAGTTGTTGTCTTTTTGCTACTTCCTTACCAAAAGGATGAGAATGTGGTTGTAAATTCCTTCTGCTTCATCACCAAAATAATACGGCTATTCAAGGTGCCCCCAACCAGAAATTCCATTCTATAACACAGGCAAATTGCACAGCCGCAAACAAGTTTTGATTTCTAGGAAAGTTCTTCAAGCAGAAAATGCTTGTAAGATATCAATACCTTTTTCAATTACTTGGCTGATGACCGGTGTGTGCAATAGGCTTATTAAAGCTCCTTCACCAGCTCAGCACCCGGTAGAATGAATACTGCTTCAGAATCACTCTGGAAGAAGATATGAAATAGCATGAGATTTCTAGTTCGAAATTTCCTAGAAGAGACTGGCTCGTTCGCAGCTGTAATTTCACTATTTTTAACGATATGAAAGAGGTGGAACCAGGAGAAATGTCCTAGGCAAAACTTAGTTGTCACATGATAAAAATAAGATAGCACTTCATCAACTCCGATAAAAGGAGCTAAGAATCCCATCGCATAATAAAGAATATAATTGAGTAATAATCCAACACAAGAACCACCTCCTGAAGAAAGATGGGGGGAAATGATTGAAGAAAAAAGGGGGAACGGTGCTTTAAGAGCATGGCTTTCATGCAGGCATCCAAGCGGAGATAAAAGAAAAGATTCAAGAATCAACAACAAATCCAAAAGGGCTCCACCGCAATCAAGCTCAATTCTATCATCCCCTCAAAAAGCCACCCCTCCCGGTAGCTGACGAAGCAACTAGAAACTCAAAACTGTGTGGTATCACAGCTGCAACAACCATCAAGAGACACTGAATTCAAGAAATTAAGCAAGAATTCTGAGCCCAAGTGAAGAAGAGGGAATGATTTCTACAAGCACCAACAGCAAAAGAATCAAGAATTTGAGGCCAGGAGGGTAAAGGAGAACCACGAATTCAGCAGCCTGAGCCCATACCTGCACTTCCGCAACAAAGCGAACACAACACGACTGCAGGAACCCCGACCCAATGGAATTTCTCGATAAAGCTACAGATCCCCAAGCAACCTCAAGAACCCAGGCGACACCAAGAAACCTCGCAATTCAGAGAGACCACTATCCCAGAGCCCTCAGGAATCAAGAAAACCCTGTGCTCTAGCACAAACACCATATAATTGAAAGGAGACCAACCAATCATTGAGGTCATAACAGCATCCATGGAAACCAAAAGGATTGGTTGCACCCACCGAAATCGGACGAGACACGATTCCAGAAGCAGAGAAGAAGAGCAAGAACCAGAGCGAGCAAACCGAATCATGTATCCAGGGAATATGCACCAAAGAATTCCTGTTGCTGCTGCAGCTGCTGCAACCAACAGGCGGGAGCCAATGATGCGGAGGCGATTGATTAAGCAATAAGAAAATGGAGGCGGACCTGATGGTGTGCTCCTCGTGGGGGGCAGGGCAAAGACGGCAGCGATTGCTATCACCGGACCCGAGCCGATGCTCAGCCTTGGGAGGAGGGGCGGTGAGGTGAGGTGAGGTGAGGTGAGCAGAGAGAAGAAGAGAGGAGAAAGAAACCCAACCCCCTCCCTCCCTCCCAGTATGGGGACAAAATCAGATCCCAAGATAACAATACCAAAAGGAAAATAGAGGAGAGACACTCTCTAGCTACCACCCTCTCTCTCCTCTGCGGCTTCTTCTTCCTCCTTCCTGCCCCCAGAATTAAAAAAAAAATCCAGCACCACCCACTAACTGCAACAAACAACAACACCCAATATAAAAATAATTCGAGGGCCTGCTAGAGAAAGCTGTTTCTCCCTCTCCCCTCTATCTTTATTATTGCTGCTGGTGTTCGTTGATTATTGTTGTGGAGGATTATTGGGTGGGGTGGGGGGTTTGGAGGGTTTAAACCTACTCAACTCGGGCTCAACTTGGCAGCTCTGCTCGGGCTGGTGGGAGGGACTTGGCGGTGTGTCCACCACAACTTCCGGTTGCTTCTTTCTTCACGATAACGCGTACTGACATGGGCCGTTCTTATTCGCCATACGCATCGTCGCGGCACCAATTATGCGGCTATTCTATTGGTCATAGGTGAGTACGCATAAAATTAAAGCTTGTGGTGTACCAACTCAGCTTTTTGTTAGCTCTCCTCTTGGGTACATCACCCTTGAGCAGGTATAATTAGTTAATGTCCTGCAAAGTACCATTTGGTAAAGCTCAAAATTATCCAAACCTACAGCAATTCAATATGGAAAAGACAAGATTACATTTGTCTAGCGAGGAAGTGGGTAAAATTTATATTAAGAAGAAAATTAGGACATGAATTTGAATTTCGAGTTTTTGTTTTCAAGAACACAGTTCAAATTTGGAGTTGGTATGCGTACCCCACACCACACGTCCCACCAAGTAAGCTAAACTTGAGTTAGCCAAGCGGATAAGTCCAACTCCATAATACTGTGCTTAGACCAATCGTTTTCTAGACAACCGATTAGCGACAGTACAAACTTGCATCAGGTACATTTTCGCAAAAAAAAACGTAATCCAAATATAAATACAGGATTGGATTTTACCTTAGGCTCTGCCGATCTTTCGGGGGGGGGGGGGGGGGGGGGAGGGGTAAGCACTTTCAACACTCTGCCAAAATGCCACTAATTTATCGGTCGTGCCGAGATACCATCCAGCCCGCCCACCTGTAACCGGAATGCCGCCGTGGGCCAATGGCATCCAATCGTGACATTTCTGCCCCCACTACACGAAAGCCCCGGCGGCCACCTTGAAATAATTGGACTGGAGCATCCTTTCCCGATTGGACCATGCCGCCGCGCTCTCACAGGGGTCAAGGGCTGGAACCGGGCGGTTGATGAAAACGCGCGAGGACGTCTTCCTCCTCGGCGTGCTTGACGACGGGCGCTGTAGGTTCGATCTCACGAATAGTGTTCGGAATGTTCGGGAACCTGCAATTTCCCTAGGAATCGACCCGAACCTCCTGGTACCCAGCGCTCCAAACACCAGCGGAGGCAGAGCACTCGCAGGCCATTTGAAACCACGGGGCGCAATGATGCTTCATCGTCGGAGCAGAGGCGAGGCGAGGAACGGCCCGAGATCGACTGACGGAGGAGATTGATCGCGAGGGGAGGTGGTCGGGTTCCAGCATTGCGCGGGGTGGAAGTGAAACCTCGCCGCTTGCGCGTGGGATGGGGGCCGGGAGGGGGGCGCGTGCGACGGGAGGGTGGCGCCCGGCGAGTCGGCGGCGCGGGGAGAAAGGATCCACGGGGATCATGGACGGCACATGCTTGTTACCGCCCTCCGCTTTTGCTGGGGTTTGGTTTGGAAGTTGGAACGGGCGGGTTGGGGCGCGCGGCCGCACGGGGCCATGCTGCGATGTGGTCGAGCCTGACCATTTCGTGGGCTGCGGGGTATGCCGGGATTTTCTGTGGTTGGAGAAATTCATAATGGTTCTCTTTGTCAAAATAGCTCTATACTGTGTGCCACGATTCTTTAGAAGCATGGCAGTGATCTAAGTATTTTACGACAATCCTAACTTCGAACCCATTGAGGTCTTTTATAGCTATCATATCAACGAGACGATGTATGATTTTTCATTTTTTTTCATATACAGGTCCATAATAAATGGTGTGGAGTTTCATACGGTGGAAACGACAGCACTCACCTAGTGTCATCTAATGTTGATCTGGGTCGTTTTTTCGCTGCTTTATTTTTTTTATTGCGTCAGACCTCTGTTCTAAATGATAGGTCATTTTGCCATTATTAGATTCATAATCTTTGTTATACATTTAGATAAACGACCTATAATTTAGAACGGAGATGAAAGTAATTAATTATTCTTCGATGGGAACTATCCTACACCTTGTGTTGGGATTGTACATATTGCTACAGTACATATGCCAAACCGTACCCACAGACAACATACGCCCATCAACGCATCAATTTTTTTTCCCTATTCATCGTCTGAAAACGCACGCACGTTTAATGGCCGCGCACGGGAGCACCCCCGCCTGCCCGCGCCCGCCATTCGGCGGCATCTAGCGCGGAGATACGCAGGATCGGCAAATCGTTCCAGGACAAAGACATGGGCAGAGGATTTATCACATGTGACATCCAACTCCCCATGACTACACTCCACTGGTAGAGGGGACCTCAAACACACCACAAATGGTACGCTCACCAAGGAAAAGAAAAGGAGCGCTGTCCTCCGTTAGAGAAACGGTGGTGAACAGGCTGCTAATTAAAAAAAAAAGATGGCCTGTTCTCAAAAAAAAAAAGATGGCCTCATGGATGATGAAGTATTCCCTGGTTAGAACCGAGAAATTTTACAAAATTAAAAGGAAAAAAAGAGCGCTTCCTATTGCAATTCTAAGCAATGCATTGACTTTGTGGACGAGAGGTTTGAACTTATTTGCGAGTCACAAGTTGAATGTGCCTATTGACAAACATTTGCATTGTATTCGTACCTGTAACCTGTAGCATCTACCACTGAAGGAAATTTTGGGCTCTTAATCACGTGGTCCACGTTGCCGTGCCAAAGCTTGTGGTGTTGTGCAATGGCTTGGGTCCACAGCTAACAAGCTTCTTCGTGCACCAGCTAGGAAGAGTAGGAGGGGCAAAACGTTGGGTGCACCATACCATTGGGAGCTTGGGACTATATGTCCTTGAAGGAATTATTAAACTAAAAAACTAAGAATGCTAAAAAATATAACAGAAACTCTAATTCCTAACGGCGTCGGGTCATGATTGTTGAGCTCGAGCATTGTAATTAGATGGATTGTTCTGGTATAAGCAAGGTCGACAACAACTTGAAAAGGTTTGTTTGATCTTTCCATTAAAGAATTTAGTGATGAGGCGTGGAATGGTGTGGATGAAGGGGAAAAAAATATGTATACAAGTCTCAAAAAAGATTCTCAATGCAAAAGCTAAATTGACTTTAGTTAAGAAGTTCATATCATAATAATGTGTCGTGTTGACTTTATCTAAATTTGAATGTGTGATAGCTTTTATGTGAATTATGGAGACATGGACACATCATGTCTTCAACTGCCCAACCTAGCTAAAAAGTATTTTGTTCTATTTTTTCATCATAATAATATCATGAAAGATTCCTCGCTAGCGTGAGAAAAAGTTTTCTTTTCCTTTAAAATAGATAGAAAACTTCCACGGGTTTGGCTTTTTACGGTCACACCTAGTAATAAGGCCACAAGGGAGCTGCTGTAGCTAGCTAACCTCAATAGTGCCTAGTGAAAACACCTTACCCAACGTGCCTAGTGAAAATGTTGAGACAAAAAATTACAGCTGCAGTTATATTTCTCTTAGATAACTCATGGTTATTTTTAATCAAATTATTGTGTGGAGCAGAGCTTATAGCACACGTGTTGAGGTTGGGAGTGGGGCGTTTTTGGTTAGGATGGATGGGAACCGGATATGAAGATGAAGATGGTAGATGATGGATGGATGGATGGTCTCCATCTCCTTATAACAACCAGTTGGTGGACCTAAAACACTTCTCGCCTTAGAGCTTCAAAGACCACGCCTCACCTATCTCCCAGCCTTTATATCTTATCCCATCCTTTTCTTTGCTTTCTAGTTTTCTTTCTCTCTCATAACCTTCTTTTTTTCTTAGAGGTTTTGTAGTCATGCATGAATATGCCCACTAATTTGTGCGTGTGCACTTTTTGGGCTGTCTATGCTGCAAGTGACACCAGGACCACAAAAGGGTGTGGATTGACAGTGATTGTTGTTAAAACGTTGCTGGTAATATGTAAACATGCAGATAGTGAGAGGTTCTGTGTGCACTTATCCATTTTTGATATGGTGCAACTGTAAATAGCTTTTGCGGGTCATGTGAAGTATTTTTTTTGGCCTTTTTGTAATGGTAGGAAAAAAGGAGTATCAATCTATTTGTGTATTTTATCATTTTTCTCAAGTCAGCAAGTGTAGTTTAAAAAAGAAGTTCCTTATGGTCATCAGTCTGAAACTTATATATTTTTTTCTTAAACTTCAAAACATCACGAGCAAACCATGTAGATGAAGGATAAATAATGTGATTCCTTGTGAGAGAAGGAATATTTTTCTATGATAAATAGCTTCATACCATGTTTATCGAGCCAAATCTACCATTGTATACCCGAAAAAAACCTACCATAAAGATTAGTCAAATCGTTTTCTAAAGATAAATTTAGCCATTATTAAAGAAAAAAATGTCTCAGTAAACGACTCTTCAAATTTAATATCTCTTCATCCCACCTTTTTTCACTCTCTACTTTTGGATAGCATACTTCGCTAGCCATCTAAGAGCATCTCCAAGAGTCTCTTTAAATCTCACTCTTTAAATCATCATTTAGAGAGTCATTTGCATTAAAATCGTTTTCTATATCTTCTCGTTTTCCAACAGCTTTTCTATATCTCGCATGCACTCTAGAGAGCTATTCTCTTTTCTATATTTGCCTATCGAGAAATCCGGAATAGAGAGTGGGTATGTTTGAATAACCAAATAGAGAGACTGTTGGAAGGTACATTTTTAATCAAAATCTCTAAAATTTGCAATTAGTAAGGATTTAGAGTCTCTTGGAGTTGCTCTAACCTTTTGGTTTTACAGAGTCTGTTGGAGTACTCTATTATTTATTTATCAAATCTATTTTTGAGAGTATTTAAGTAAGTCAATAAATTTGGCTAATTTCTTAGAGATGCTCTAAATTATTTTTTTCCCAGCTTTTGCATTGAGATGTACTGCTAGCTGAGCTAATTTTTTTTAAATTAAAGCAGGAGCGCTGCTATGTCATATAAGAAGAAGAATCATTCGTACGTAACGCGCCGAAGCGAACACCACCACACAAAACCCCGATCACGAGAACAGACGCACACAACACAAACACACCACTACTCCCGACCACCTAGAAGAGGAGTTCGAAGCAGGCCGTCGACACCTGCGTCGTTGTCACCAATAACGAGGCAATGACATGATCATTCTGTGACTTGTAATCTATTACCGTACCTGTGAGGCATTGAAGTTCCGTTTATATATGCATGAATCACGAGCAATGAAATACCGTATGGCGTGTGCTTATTTGGTGTACACATGTAGCACTCGCGTAAGCGATTTCCCTGCACAGGTGTAACGGGATTCTTCTTCTGCCGCCTGTGCTGATGCGACAGTGACCGCTGCTCGATGAGACAAACGATACAGGCGGCAGAGTTTGCTTTCGCTTTCGGGCCCTTTGAATTTAGTGCGGGACGTTTCTGGTTGCTTACTTGGCAAATCGATTGCCTATTTGATTTTTCTTCTCAATGTACTGCCACAGTGGCACCGTGTGCGCTAAGCACATGTCGACATGTCGTATTTCACGTCCTTTTTTCCACGGTTGCTGGCGTCACAAAAGATTCTCCCGCGAAGAAGTTTCTATTTCGCATTAGCTGGATGCCACGGCCTTTTGTATTTTCAGCTCGCTACAAAGAAAGGGCCGCGGGCTCTTTTGTTGTCTCCTTTTGACAGCATGCCATGCACGCAAAGAAGAGTGTGCACCTTAGCACTAGCAGTTCATGAACCTAGGAGCTACGGCACCTCTGCCTTCTAGTGGCTAGGTTCTCTGAATAATGTAGTAGGTGATTAATTGGTGATTAGACATTACTAGTTACTACTTTAGTTAGGCAGGCTCCAAAACAGCATTAGCTAGTAGAGACACAACTACACAAATATCTCCAAGCGCATCGGATCTGATCTAGCTACTTGCGAATTTACGCCATCAGGATCACATTTAATCTGAAAGCTAAGTGTTTTTATGCATATCAACCGCCAAAGTCTTGCACTTTCGACTACATGTATTTGAAGGTGACATATATACAGTTTTTTTAATCAAAGATAGTATACAGAACTAAAAAAGAAGGCCAAATTAATTAATTAACGTGGCTATCCACGGTGCTTTTCTCCTTGATGTAAACTTGGGTGATGTGCAATCCAAGACGCAGACAGTGGCCATCAAGAGCTAGCATCCCTTGGATAAAACCAGGGGAATCGCCATCAAGAAGACGACCCTCCTCCTCTGTCTCCAACACTGCCATCACCCTACCCAAACCACCAACACCAACCACATCGCGAATATATCATTAAAAAAACGTTGCCCTCGCACACACGGTTGGAAGTAGGAGCCTCTAAACAACGGCACACACGCTAATCGTGGCATTAGTTTAAGCCGCGCATCGACAAGCTAGACCGGCGCTTCGGATGCTGATTAAACAAAAATGGGTCTCTGTCTCTGTGTAGACTGCACAGGCCAGGCACGCGAGACACAGTTTTTGCTTTGTCAGAGGAAGAAGATCAGGCCGAGAAATCCTTGGATATCCCCCCGCTCCGGTCAGCAAGAAGCTTCTCGCTTGTCGCTTCAACCAACTTATCCGCTCAAAGTTTTAATTTAATGAAGAAAAGAACGAAGGAAGAAGAAACTAAAGGTGAAGAGTAAGGATGGATTCGGATCGAATACGAATGGATTCGAATTCGGATGCCACTATTTATCATATTTTAATTCGAATTCGGATGCGAATACGAATCTTATCGAATACGAATACAAACGAATACGAATACAAAACGAATAGTTCGAATTCGGATTCACATTCGGATGTTTAGTTGATTTTGACAGAAAATGTCTTAGTGTGTATTAATTCACTTTATGGATTGTTTTAAGAGTAAATTATGTGTATATATCTCATGTATGTTATATATATTTGAATAATTAAATATACAAATATAAATATAAATAATTTTCATAATATATAAAATATTTTAATAAGACAATAGTACATTAGTAAGTAAAATATAATTTATTAATTAGATAAATAAATTAAAGTAGTTAAAATTGATATGATTGTCCATCTTAAAGTTAATTAAAATTTATTTTATATACCATTAGTAATATTATAATCAATATAATTAGTAATTATCATGTAGATAATCTTTAAATTGATTAAACAGTTTTATATCATTTATAATTAATAGTTAGTTAAAAAGAGAAGTCTATTTATGTCGAATGTTTCAGATTTTTCTCGAATACGAATGTCGAATGCCGAATGTTTCGGATTTTTCTCGAATACGAATGTGGAATCGGATAGAGAAAATTGTTGGAAATCGAATTCGGATACATCCATTTGACATCCATATTAAAATCGAATAAGAATACAAATACGGATATCCATATTTACGTTTTTATCGAATACGAATACGCGTCGTCTTTGGATGCAGAGGTGAAATGTGAAAGGGACAATTCCCTAGAGAGAGCGGTAACTGGGAGGGGTGTGAGCCGCCGCTGCAGCCGTCGGCGGGCGGCGCCACTTGTAGTCCGTGATCCATGAATCCATCCACCCAGCGACCGGGGAGCATCGTCACATGTGGCACGGAGCAGCGCGCAGGCACTAGTTTCTCTGCAAGCCTGCTTTGGCCCTTTGTCCATACGACGGCGCGCTCTGCACGGGCCAGCCGGTCGCCTGCTGCGTGCTGCCTGTGGAACGAACAACCCATCGGCCCATGGATGGATGGTGTGCATTCATGCGTATGCACTGTAGGTTGTACGATATAGCACGTTGTCCTGCTGGCTGATCTGCATCTGCATGCCAAGATCGATCGAACGATCTACTGTGGCCTGTGGGGGGCACTGGGAGATGCACCTCGCTCGATAGATCCTCAGGGAAGGGATCTAAAACATCTGACGGTGAGGAATTAAGGACGGCACGTGTGGGGCCCACCCCGTGAGGATTTGATGGTAGGTGGGGAATTACCATCATGTCCGGAGGAACAGTACTACTTAGGATTACGCACGGTCATGACACAATTACTGCGTGCTTGTTCACTATGGTCAGCAACGCTACTACCACTAGTAGCTTAGTACTCCGTACTATATGATACTTAAATGTTCTAGCTTACCCGATCGTTGAGTATCCCCTTCCTCGTATCATTATCCATTACGAGATTCTTCTTCGTGGTTGCTCATCGGTTGCGACTCTCAGCTCAGGGTCAATCAATCATTGGGAGATTTGTGAATCCCAACAATGATTGCCCGGCAAACCGAAAAACTGCTGCTGCAGCCAAACTGCTTTAGAATTTGACATTTCCCCTCGTTTTGCACATGCCCATTGCAGACTTGCTACACTTGGTATTGGTTTTATGCTTAGGCCATGTTTAGTTCCCACCCAAAATATTTTCATCCATCACATCAAAGGAGAATCTTTGATGCATGAAGTATTAAATGTAAACGAAAAAGGTGAAAAGTTATATGGATAGACTGTAAATCGCGAGACGAATCTAATGAGTCTACTTAATCCATGATTTGCAACAGTAGTGATACAATAATCATCCGCTAATTATGGATCAATTACCTCTAATTACCATCGTTAGATTCGTCTCGAGATTTCCAACATATCCATATAACTTTCCACCTTTTTCGTCTACATTTACTACTTCTAAATTAATAAAATCAAAACCCGAAATCTTTTCACGAAATGTTTTCGCGAACTAAACACGGGCTTAGCATATGGGCTGTATGCCTGTATCCTGATATTGGAGGCCCACATACGCCGCTTTTGAGAACGTGAGATTGAGATTGGTTGATACGGCGAGCATCAGAAGAGCACAGCGCACGGCAAGATCTCCGTCATCACGTGGAGCTATACTTACATGTCACCTCCATGTCAAGTTGCCAGTGTGAGACGACGAGGAACACCGAGAAGAACTTGCAGTTGTTTTTGACACCTTCAAATTTAGTTTACATGTTTGGTTTGTTCTACCATAAATGACACTAATTTATGCCGATGGTCTAATTAACTACTATACACTGCTCATGACAATAAGCAAAAAAGTGGGTTAATCAGATCTCAACAGTCAGCACCATGTATGAAACTGCAAGCGTGCTACAATTTTCACCATCTCTATTTAGAAGCTAGCCCTAGAACTTTAGAATATCCAAATTCTCTCAGGCTTGATCTTAACCTCCACAGTCAATAGCAACCATATATTTTTTTGTCTGCCTCTTGTACCGAAACCAATAAAACCATCCTGCTCTATCCATTTTTCGCTTCGCTGAGAATTCGTTTTCGGAGCTTAGAGCAACTCCAGCAATAGCCCCTATTTAGGGCCCCTACTTTATTGAATAGGGGTCGGCCCCAACTTTCTGGGGCTCTAATTTTCTGCTCAACTCCAGCAATAGCCCCTACATTAGAGTCCCTACTTTTACTCTGGCAGATGGGACCTACATGTCAGTTTCTAATCTTTTTTTTACTCTTATGACATGTGGGGCCCGGTACTCTCTCCATCCCTTCCTTCCCCTCCCGTCCCGATCCTTTCTTCCTTCTCTTTCCCCGTCCCTCCCCTCCCCCTGTCCCGATCCAGAATGGACGCAGGGCAAAGCTCGGGGCGGCGGCAGGCCTCCGGGCAGAGTTGCTGGCGGAGGCGCTGGAGGATCCCGAGCGGAGGCGGTGGAGGAGGTCAAGCGGCACTGGTGCTCGATTCAATGGCAAACAAGCTCGATCTAGCCGCAAACAAGCCCGATTCAGCGGCATTGGTGCTCGATTGGACGGGTGGTGAGCTCGAATCGGCGGCGAGGTGAGCACTGTCCTCCCGAATTTTTTCCTCGACTCCTCCCCTTCCCCCTCCGCCTCCTTCTCCCACAGCGGAGCACGGCAGTGCGGAGCAGCAGGCCGGTTCATGCGGCGGCGCTGGGGCCGGCTCCTGCGGCGGCGCGGAGGAGGCGCCGAGGCCGGCTCCTGTGGCGGCGCGCGGAGGAGCAGGGGCATCGAGGTCGAGCTCGTGCGGCGGATCCGTCGGCATGGAGGCCGGAGGGCGCTGGGCGGAGGGCGGCGTGGTGGCCAGAGGCGAGTGGCGCTGGCGCGAGCAGAAACGGTAGAAACGCCCGAGTAGGGGCTTCTCTCTCCACCCGTGGGAGATGGGGCTGGAAGGATGGATTTGGGTGCCTCCCTACTTTAGGGGCTCTAGTAAGGGCCTTGCTGGAGCTGGTTTTTTTTCTCTCGACCCTTACTTTTTGAGTAGGAGCCGGAGCAGGGGCCTTGCTGGAGCTGCTCTAAGCACCCTTGGTCCCTTGCTCGTCGTCTTCGGAAGTCACGAAAGGCGAAAAGCCCAAGGCTTCTACAGTAACCCCCCACTTCCCCTCTCGCTCTCTGACTCCAGAGAGAGTCCTGACACATCCCCCAAGGCAACAGCACAGCAGCATCTCGTCTCGCCTCGCCTCGCCTCCGTCTCCCCGCGCGAGATCGCCCGCCGCCGCCACGCCATCGCGGCGCCGCGGGCCGGTCACACCCTGGGGCTAGGGTTCGAGGGAGGCCACATGTCGGCGGCCGCGCCGGACCGGATCCGGGCGGCGTGACGCGGATCCGGCGGTTGCGCGGGCGCGGCGGCGGGTGGGGGCGGCCATGGCGTCCTCGCCGGTCAAGTTCTTCTCGGTGTTCCTCGTCGTCTCCGTCGTCGGATGGGTCGTCTTCACGTAAGCCCCTCTGCTCCCCTCCCTCCCTCACTGCCTCTGAGCGACCGCTTGGACTTGGAACCCCAGTAGAACAGTAGGATCTCGCGGAGGCGGTAAGGCGCTGGTTATTTTTTTTGGGAATCGAGGAGTGGCGGGGCTATCGGGACGTAGTGGGATCAGGCATTCCACGGCGGAGCCTCGCCCGAGGCCACGGGTTGCGTGCTACTGCTGCTACTTGTGTGCGATGCGGTTCCGCAGCGGTGAATTTTGTGGGTTTGGTGGTGCAGATTGGCGCTTGGAAACTGCAGTGGTTCTACTTCCGCGTTCTTAGTGTATTTCTGCTAGCAGCGGTGGTGCCTCACTGAGGTTTTTTGGTTTGGGTATGAGCTGCTTGTGCTGTGAACTTGGGGTTTTACTGGAATTGTCCTTTGGGTCTTTTGCGTTTGAGCAGGCCCAACCGATCTGGAGCATTAGTGTTTGTGTAATGAAATCCAGTTCAAGTTAGAGGTGTATGTGTTCATGATATGATAATTGAGCTGGCAAGCTCCGCGTTGCTGCCATGTTCGCTTGACTGGTTGCTTTAGAGGATGCATAGTGAAACCAAGGACGTGGATTCACTCTATGTTTTTCGAAAGCAAATATGGCTTGAGAATTAGTAGATTGATTATGGGATGCAGAGTACATGCACATATAGGCAAGGATGTCCTAAGGTTTGGCTTATAGAAACAAGGCCAATCAGGGGAGATACTTTCCTAACAAGAAACCTTCTACCAAAGCCCGTTATGCCATTACAAACATACATTTTATACGCTCAAACTTTCATGTTTTGCTGCAATATTTTTCTGGTAAAGTTTCTGTTTAGCATTGATATGTGCTTTCTTCTTTGCAGATTTGCTGCGAGATTGTTAGCTTGGTTCTTGAGCCGTGTTCTCTCAGCTTCTGTTGGATTTCGAGTTGCTGGGTTCAATTGCTTGCGGGACGTAACAATAAAGTTTCATAAGGTTTGTCTTTCATCTCATGCTGCGGAGGGCCTGACCCCCAAGAGCTATAAGTTCATGATTGTGAATGATTTGCTCTTCAATTCATTTTCTCAGTAATATTTTGCTTTGGTGCCTTTTGCATCTTTTTTTTTCCCGGGAGACTCTGTGCCTTTTCGTTGCTAATTTATTGAGGTCTTGTCAGAAACTTCATTACAGTTTGCAAGCAGTTATTATTGCTATGCACAGCTTAAAAAAAAGATGGTTTGCATTCAAGGGGCAGAGCCAGAAAATATTCACAATGTGGCCCAAGTGCTAACAAATGAACTATTGAGGGACAAAATCATTGTTTTCTGACAAATTACATGCTGAATTTTTGTATACTTAGTAGGGTTGCACCTACCAAGGGGGTCTTCGTGCCCTCTGAGCCCCTGCTTGAACAGTTGTACTTCTTGATGGTGATTGGGAAGTAGCGTATTTACCTTGACATTTGAAACCCTATATATATATATATATATATATATATTAAAAATCACTTGGTCTGTACTGGAGGTATTGTTATTCATGTTCCTTATTTTTCTGTTTTCAGTAGATATGAAGAATGCGGTGGTAACATTTTTTTTCCAATTATTATGAAGCGTTGATGTTCCTTTTCGATATTTAGGATCGATACTACAAAAGGATGGAGATATTGATGAAGATGTTAGGCATAGAATTTCAGCCGGTTGGCTGACAAGAGGGTGCCACAAAAGCTAAAAGGTAAGTTCTATAGGACGGCGATTCGCCCGGCGATGCTATACGGTGCTGAATGTTGGCCTACAAAAAGACGACATGTCCAACAATTGAGCGTAGCAGAGATGCGTATGTTACGCTGGTCTTGTGGGCACAAAAGAAGGGATAGAGTTAGGAACGAAGATATTCGTGATAGGGTCGGCGTAGCACCAATTGAGGAGAAACTGATGCAACATCGGTTGAGATGGTTTGGACATGTCCAACGGAGGCCTTATGAGGCGTCAACGTCAGTGCGTAGTGGGGTTCTAGAAAGGGTAGATAATGTAAAGAGAGGTAGAGGTCGACCTAAACTGACTTGGGACGATTGGGTCAAGAGAGATCTTAGAGAGTGGAATATCTCTAGGGAATTAGCTATAGATAGAAGCACTTGGAGACTAGCAATCAACGTGCTTGAACCGTGATCTTTGTTTCTTCTTTTGTTTGCCTCTAACCTTTTCTTTGGTCTTGTGCCGTTTTATGTCTTTCTTATCCTTGTTTCTTTTGGGTTTCATCTCTAGCCTACCCCAACTTGCTTGGGACAAAAGGCTATGTTGTTATTGTTGTTGTTGTATGAAGCGTTGATGTTCCTAAGACTCAAAATCATCCATGTTGTGTTGAATAATAATGTCTTTCGTCATATTTCTGCTTCGATTTTGCTTCTTTCTTGCTAATCCATCTGCTTATGTTATCCAACTTCTTCTCAGGGTTCAGTTGAATCGGTTTCAATTGGCGAAATAAAACTAAGTTTCCGCAAATCACTTGTCAAACTAAGTTTTGGCTTTATCTCCAAGGACCCAAAATTGCAATTGCTTATAAATGATCTCGAAATCGTAACTAGATCATCATCACAAAGCAAAAAGATAAGAAAGTCAGCAAGGCCTCGCTCTACAGGAAAAGGGAAATGGCTGGTCACATCAAGCATGGCAAGACTCTTATCAGTTTCTGTGACAGATCTGATAATCAAGGTAACTTAACTGTATTGATAATTTTGTATAAACTAAAATTTGGTTTGCACATGGAAAATCATGTCATTATTGGGGTTATGGATCATTGGAGGGTATGACTGCACCTACCCTAACTAGAAATGGCCAGAAAAGTCAGTAAGAATGCAATACCTTTTTTAGACATGAGATAGTTTGATCCCTTCGATGCGTGTGAATATAAAATCTGTGCTTTTTTACATGATTTTCCTATCATGATATATTTACAAATAATTGCACGCAGACTTGGCAAGAAACAGGACCGCAATACCTTTCTTTTTCATTGTGCCGATTGGATCAATGGAAAGATTGTTTATGCTTAAAGCTCTCGCCATATGCTATGCTTGTAGCTTTAAGCAAATTTATTCAGATTTTATTTGGATGCGCCGGCATCTGTTTAATTTACATAGTTCCGGTGATCTGTGTTGTACACGCAAAAATCTTGTGAAAAGCATCTAGCAGAACACATTACCCAGCCATATAGATGCGATGGGCGTGTGTATATACGTATACAGTTTTGCTGAATGCTTGTATATAGTTTTCAAATAATCTATTTCCTCAAATATGTGATGTCTGGTCCATGCTGCTACTTATGATTTTTTCTCTCAACTGTGAAAACATGCAGCTACCAAAAGGTGCTGTTGACATCAAAGAATTAACAGTGGATACATTAAAAGTTGCTGGACCTAACCATACTCTTGGTGTCAAGTTGCATCTTTTACCTTTGAATGTGCACTTTGGAGATTTTGGAATGACTACTGATCCGATGGGCAGTTGTAATCTGCATGACGCTTTCCAGTCTGATCAAGCTTCTGTATCTAACTCAGAGAAATTCTTGGCCCCGTTTGTTTGTGAAGATCTGCTGGTTACTTGTGACTTTGGTCATGAAAAGTGAGTTCTTTTTCTGGTCTTGGCTATCTAATGTCTGGGATCTTGCATAGTATTCTTGAATTACTTTTGTGTTTCTTGAAGCAGTAGGAGATTCTCTCAAAAAGTAGGGATTAAATAATTCAGATTGCATATTTGATTGCCCAAGAAGTGTTTCATAATTCATACCATAATAATTTGATAGCCCTGATAGTATTAATTTTTGCTATGTGTATTTGTAACTTGTTAGTTTTTGATCAGGGAGAGAGGTATCAAAATCACTAACCTGGAATTGAAATGTGGGCATGTTATTGCCAACATCGACGAAAGGTTGTTTTGCAAGAAGCATACAATTCCAGAATATAATACTGCCTCTTCAAACACTGGAGATGCTATCATGGATACTTCAGCAATCAAACAGACATCGAAAAGCAAATCCGTTCTACCAGCAATTAAGAAACAAATGCTCACATTTCCAGATAAGGTTGGTTTGTCCAAATATATCTGTGTGAAAACTTACTCTTTTGTTGTGAATGCTATTTTCCATGATGGCCTTATAACAATTTTGCTGACATTATTTGTATGCAACCTTGTTTATTCAATTCACATTCATAGTCTTCTCAATTCTTGTTATTAGCTAGTATTTGAGTCTCCTAAAGGTACATTTTTTTTATTGAAATTTGCTTAGCATTAGTGAAAGACTGAAAGGCCTTCAGGTGAGAGAAGGGCTTGTATACATTAATTCAACTCATGTACTCTCTAGTGTTATGTAGTGCGCCCTTTTGTAATTGTAAGTGTATTACAAGCAAATCACTTGATGTGAATTTTCTGTTAGAACTGTCACAGGGAGCGCCATCCCCATGTGGCCGTGTATGAGGGGACCAGCTTTTGTGACTTTTCTCAGCCGGGCTCTGAAATATGGTGGGGGCAGAACATAAAAGGTGTCTGTCCTTCAATTGATTCTAGTTGACGTGGTGTTGTACTAGGGCAACACTAATGACATGGCATGCTAATCTGAACAATTCGATATGGACCATCAGACCGTGCAAAAGTTAGCCGATTGCACAGAAAAGTGGGACATTTCCTGCACAATCGGTCTATGCCAAGATTTTCAAATTTGTTATTTTATTGATTTGGATGCCACAGGAACAGCCTTGCCTATTGGATACCACATCAGAAAAAAAAAACTACTACAATATTTTTGGTGAAATCGCAAACACCCCATATTAGTCATCTATTTAACTTGTTGGGGGTATTTCTAACTTGAAGTCCAGGGCAGGTTTCAATCCCAGGCAAGAGTTTTTTGGGTGTTAATTAAAATTGTTCTGTCATTAAGAGTTTGAGGGTATCAGATACTTTATTGTGTTTACAGATACATTGCTGTAAAACTTAGTGGTCAAAACTATATGTTTTGAGGCTCAGTTGATGTCCAAAATCACATGTTTGGTGACCAGTGTCATGCCTTTGTACCCAATTATGTTCTCTTTGCTCTTCTCTTCCTGTAAAGTGAAAAATATAGCTAAATATTGTGTTTGTTATTTGGAAGGTTAGCTTCACTGTGCCGAAGCTTGATGTGAAGTTCAGACACCTGCATGAAGGACTTAGTGTTGATAACAACATTACAGGGATCCAGTTTACTTGTGCAAAGTCCTTACCACAGGATGATTTAGAAGAACCTACACCACACTTTGATGTTCAAATTGATCTCAGTGAAATTCATGTAATATTCTCGCCTTATAACTTACACTCTTGTATTTATCAGTAGCTATTCTCTAATCGATAAAATTTTTACTTTGTTTCTTTCAGTTAGTTAGAGAAGGTTCTAGCTCTCTGTTGGAAATTCTTAAAGTTGTCGTGATTGCTTCTTTGGATGTTCCTGTGGACGTAAGTATCCTACACTTTGGTTGATTTATAATATAAGTGATAACCTATTAGAGCCTTAAAATTTCTCTTTCTTTTAGCCATTTCTTCCAATCAGAGCTGAAATTGATGCCAAGCTTGGCGGGACGCAATGCAATGTTATGTTAATCAGACTGATGCCATGGATACGGCTTCATTCTTTGAGAACCAAAGGAATGAAGCTTTCTAAGAGAGAGTCCAATAAAGAAATTTCTCAAAAAAAGGAGTCCAAGCCAATTTTGTGGACTTGCACGGTCGCTGCCCCAGAAACGGCTGTCATGCTCTACAATATTGATGGATTGGCATTGTACCATGTAAGTTCCTAGGTCATCATGACCATAAGGCCTATTCTTTTTTTTTTTGGGGGGGGGGGGGGGGTGCATAAATAGTTGTCTTATGTAGATGACTTGTGCTGGTTACAAACATCATTCCCTGTCGAAACATTGAGTGATGCAGATGCTTTGCAAGAAATTGTGGCAAACCCTTCCTGCTGAGTGCCATTGTGTCGGTGTGCCATGTGTGTGATGCGAGGGACCAGTCCTTTCTTTTCTATCTATAATACAAAGGCTCACCTGAATGTTCTTTAAAAAAAATTATGTACTTTTGGTTGCTGTAGTTCATTTTAAATTCATGTGCTGGTCGTGCGCATTTGGAAAACAATGGAGAAGTTTCTCGAAGTGTGACTATGCAGACTAGATACTGGGTATTGGGGCTTACCTCTTATTATGGGTTCCGGTAACCACTTTCTTTTTTACCTTCTATGTTGGAGTGGCATTTATAGTGTTTGAACTATAGTTGAATGCATACTGTTCTTCTAAGCCAACTTTCACAGTGGTAGTTTATTCAATACTATTTGTTAATGCTATGCTCTAGATTTTACAAATGCATTAAGCCTTTACCTGCTATAAGTGTAAGCATCATCCTTTGACTTGTGTTTTGATATGTTCCTTTTATAATTCAGGCTTGTTCCCAGTCATCACATTTGTTTGCAAATAATATTGCAAGCAAGGGGATTCAGATACATGCAGAACTTGGTGAACTGCTGGTGCACATGGAGGAAGAATATAGAGAGTTCTTGAAGGATAACAGATTTGGTGTGGATACTTACTCTGGTTCCTTAATGCACATCGCTCGGGTGAGCCTTGACTGGGGATACAGGGAAAGTGATGTCCAAGATATGATTGAAACTAGTAGGCATGCACTTGTTTTGTCCGTTGATATAAGTGATATAGAAGTGAAATTTGGCTTCAAGCATTTGGAATCACTCGTGCTTAATTTGATGTTGTTTAGGACTCTATTTAAGAGTCTTCGGCCATCTGGTGAAAGTGTCAAAGAAAGGAATTTGGAGCATAGAGGGGAAAAGAAAACGAAAGGTGTGAAAATATTGAAATTAACCCTACAGAAATTCTCTATTTCCTACTGTGGTGATGCAAACATAGTAAATATGCCAATTGATGATCCAAAGCGTGTGAACTATGGCTCTCAAGGTGGTCAAGTAACTGTTAGTGTTTCTACTGATGGCACACCGCGTAGAGCAAGTATAACTTCAGTTTTACCAGGCAGTAACCACCACTTGCAGTTTTCAGCATCTTTGGTAATATCTCATCTCTCTATCTGTATAGACAAGGACAGAAAGACGACATCAGCAGAACTGGAACGGGTGAAGACAATCTATGAGGAATTACCTGAGGATCATAGTTCTGGTGTAAGAGTAACTTTACTAGATATGCAGAATGCTAAAATTGTTCGCCGATCCAGTGGCAATACAGAAGTTGCTGTTTGTTCCCTCTTTAGTGCTACAGACATTAATCTCAGATGGGAACCTGATGCTCATTTAGCACTATTTGAAACCTTCATCCGCTTTAAGCATTTCCTACATCATAACAAGTTCCAGAATTCTGAAAAGCTTACCAATACTGAAGTTGCCAACATCAAAGCAAATGAACATGGCAACATGTCTGCTGGTTCAATTAAACCTCAGAAGTCTAACAGGAATGGGTCAATCTTTGCCATCGATGTGGATGTGTTGAGGGTATCTGCTGAACTTGCAGATGGTGTTGAAGCAAACATGCACGTGCAATCCATCTTTACGGAAAATGCCAAGATAGGTGTACTGTCTGAGGGTCTTTCTCTTACTTTCAATGGTGCTAGAGTTCTAAAGAGCACCCGCATACAGATATCATGTATTCCTTTCAGCAATGGAAGTTTGCTTGATGCAAAGGTTGATCCATCATCCAAAAGAGACTGGGTTGTTCAAGGGCTAGATGTCCATATTTGCATGCCTTACAGGTTGCCGTTGCGTGCCATAGAGGATGCTGTTGAAGATATGATTCGTGCCCTAAAGCTCGTCTCATCTGCCAAAAGAAGTATATTATGTCCTGATGGAAAAGAAAAATCGAAAAAGGTTAGTTCTGGGGCATCCAAAGTTGGATCTGTGAAGTTTGTATTGCGAAAGCTGACTGCAGATATAGAGGAAGAGCCCCTCCAAGGTTGGCTCGATGAACATTACCATTTGATGAGGAACAAAGTCTGTGAGCTAGGTGTTAGGTTGAAATTTCTTGAAGAAGCTATATCAGGAAGTGTAGATCCAAACAATCGCAGCTCTGAGAAAAAAATCGTCCACAATGGTGTTGAAGTTGGCATGGATGACACCAAGGCTATCCAAAGATTGCAGGAAGAAGTCCATAAGCAAGTATTTCGATCATATTATGCGGCCTGTCAGAACATGGTACCTGCAGAAGGGTCAGGAGCGTGTTCAGAAGGTTTTCAAGCTGGATTCAAACCAAGCTCGCGAAGAGCTTCTCTTCTTTCACTTTCTGCTTCTGAACTGGATGTTACTTTGACCAGGATAGATGGTGGAGAGATAGAAATGGTTGAATTTATAAAGGGGCTTGATCCTGTCTGTCAGGAGCAAAACATACCATTCTCTCGGTTGTATGGTAGTGATGTTTCTGTCCTTGCTGGGTCCTTGGTTGTACAGTTGAGAGACTATACTTCTCCTCTATTTTCCTCGTTTAGTGCAAAATGTCAAGGCCGTATTGTGCTTGCTCAGCAGGTCAGTACTGTTGCATTCTCTCTGATTTTTTTAAAGATTTATAGTACATTGAGAGGGCTATGAATATTTCCTTTAAGAAGATACAAAACTGTTTTTTTATGCCACTTGACGCGTTCTAGATGCATGACTTGGGTTGATCTTCCACATATTAGTATTCCCTCAATTTGACGCAATGTCATAAATACAAATTAAGAAAGGGGAATGGGTATGTTGTTTATCTAGTTAGTCTGCTTCGCGAGAAAGCAGATGGGTCCCCAATTCAGCTGCTATGTGGAGCCCTAGAAAGGGGCAACTGTACCACAGCTGGTAATTGGAAATGGACTGTCAGCTAATACTGACACGTGATATTAGATAGCCCTGACCATAATAATCGTCATTGGTATTGGGCATGCCTCACATTGAAAACAGGTATACTTGCTGTTCTGTCTATGTCAGACGGAACATTAGACGCAGTATATGAATAATGAACTATGGATATGACAATTTTGAGTATGACGTTATTCTCCCTGTGGCAAATTTGGATATGTATTGCACACATAAATATACTAGTCCTGAGAAATACTCTGTGCTTGTACTGTTTGCCTGTAACTATTTTTTGAAACGAATTGCCTGTAACTATTAAAAACCAAATACTTGATAACTCAGATTCATATACATTTCATTTTCAAAATCAGTTCGTGTTCATTCAATGTTGGTTACCATTGAGAACAAAATCTTAGGTTATCTAAATTTTTAAATTTGAGTTTTACAAAGAACATGTGATTTTAGATACTTGTCCATCCTCGTTTTTCTTTCTCACTCTGACTACTTTCAGGCAACATGTTTTCAACCCCAAATACACCAAGATGTATATGTTGGAAGATGGCAAAAGGTCAAGATGCTACGTTCTGCCAGTGGTACTACACCAGCAATGAAAATGTACTCTAATTTACCTATTTATTTTCAGAAGGGAGAGATATCTTTTGGAGTTGGTTATGAACCTTCTTTTGCTGATATAAGTTACGCATTTCAAGTAGCCCTGCGGAGAGTTAATCTTAGCACCAGGGCTAGTTCTGGTCCAGCAGTCCAACCACCTAAAAAGGAGCGCAGCTTACCATGGTGGGATGACATGAGATACTACTTGCATGGAAAGATAGTTTTGTATTTCAACGAGACCAAATGGAAATTCCTGGGGACAACCAATCCTTATGAGCACATCGAAAAACTACAAATTGTTTCTGAATGCATGGAGATCCAGCAAACTGATGGTCATGTGGATGTTTCTGCGAAAGAATTCAAGATGTACATCAGCAGCTTAGAAAGTATTACGAAGAACTGCAGGTTAAAATATCCACCTGGTGTGCCCAGTCCCATACCTTTCATATATGCTCCTTTATTCTCCCTAAATGTGGTTATGGATTGGCAGTGTGAATCTGGAAATCCATTGAATCATTATTTGCATGCCCTCCCTGTTGAGGGGGAGCCACGGAAGAAAGTTTATGATCCATTTCGATCTACTTATCTCTCTCTTAGGTGGAACTTCTCCCTTAGACCATTGCAATCCCAGTGTGGTAATGGCCCATCAACCCCCTTTTATGGAAATAACTCAATGCTCCGTGGGACCACATCTGGCAGTTCTTGCAAAACAACTGATGATGAATTCCCAACCATGAACCTGGGAGCTCACGATCTTGCTTGGGTATTCAAGTGGTGGAGCTTAAATTACAGCCCCCCTCACAAACTTCGTTCTTTCTCTAGATGGCGTCGTTTTGGAATTCCTCGGGCTGCTAGATCTGGTAACCTCTCGCTGGACAAAGTTTTGGTTGAATTCTTTTTCCGTGTTGATGCTACTCCCTGTTGCATAAGGCATGCAACTTTAACTCAGGATGACCCTGCTCGTGGTTTGACATTGAAAATGTCAAATTTGAAGTATGAGTTATGTTACAGCCGAGGTAAACAGCAGTACACATTTGATTGTAAGCGTGAATCGCTGGACCTTGTTTATCGTGGCCTGGATCTTCACAGGCCAGAGGTCTATCTAATGCGAGATAGCAACCTGTCTTCAGTTGAGAATGTATCCAAAGTAAGGACTACTGTCCAACAGTCACGAGGCAAATTTGTTCATGACAGATGTAACATGGGAAATTTCCCGGAAAAGCACGAGGACGGTTTTCTCTTATCTGCAGATTATTTCACGATAAGAAGGCAAACTCGTAAGGCAGATCCTGAAAGGCTTATAGGATGGCAGGATACTGGTAGGAGTCTTGAGATAACATATGTTAGGTCTGAGTTTGAGGATGACAGTGAAAGTGACCACACTTTATCTGAGCCTAGCGACGACGACGATGATTTTAATGTGGTGCTTGCAGACAATTGCCAAAGAGTATTTGTTTATGGCCTTAAGATTTTATGGACTCTTGAGCACCGAGATGCCGTTTGGTCATATGTTGGAGGAATTTCCAAAGCATTTGAACCTCCAAAACCCTCTCCTTCACGACAATATGCACAAAGAAAGATGATTGACGAAAGGAATGCTGAGGGCTCTAAATTGGTGCAAGATGCCAGCTCTTCCATACATGCGGGTTCTCCATCAGTGCGACATGTGGATGCTTCAGGTTCATCTTCCCCATTCCAATTTCTCCTCTAATAAGGATGGGATGCTTATTTTTGTGATGTTTTTTTTATTCTGCACCACAACCTGCAAGTTGTGGTCATCATACATCTGTCTGAGTCCACTGGAAGCTAAACATTGTCCAAATTATTTTAAATTATTGTGAGCTTTGTTTTTTTTTAATCTTGAGCTTGTACTCTCAAATGCAGTGAAGCTTGACATTTTTGATGATTCGGATAATGGAGGGACACCCCAGTATATGGTTAATGTTTACACACCTCAATTCAACCTACACTCTGAAGAGGCAAATGTAAGTTATTTTGGAAATAACATGCACTTCTTTTGTTCTCACTTCGTGAATTTCAATAATGAATTAGTTTGTTATGTACTCTGTAATAAAGAATAATGTCATGTAATTTGTCTAGGCGACCTACTTCATGCTTTCCAATTATTTCGAGATTCCGAAATTGGAGAATAGTCCAATTTTGACCCCTTGATTCAGTTTTCACTTGTAGACAACCCCAATAACTGGTTTCAGCTTGCATCGGTTTTACTGGCTACGTTTTTATTGCCATTAAAGCAAACCCAATGATCAGGGTTGCCAAAATGAATAACACCACTCATAAACCCGCCCAAGGGTAAAAACCTAACCATATACGGAACTAATTCTAAATTCTGTATGTACCAGGGAAGGTTTCTACTTGCTGCAGCCAGTGGTCGTGTGCTGGCACGCTCATTTCATTCCATTGTTCATGTTGGCAAAGAAATGCTAGAAAAAGCATTGGGAACAAGCAGTCTACAGATTCTTGAGTTACAGCCTGAAATGACCTGGAACAAAAATGAAGTCTCAGTGATGCTTAAAGATGTCCAAGCTCATGTGGCCCCCACTGATGTAGATCCTGGTGCTGGCCTGCAGTGGCTCCCTCGGATTCTAGGTAGCTCTGAGAAATTGAAGCGCACAGGTGCTTTGTTAGAGAGAGTATTTATGCCTTGTCAAATGTACTTCCGTTACACTAGACACAAAGGTGGAACTGCCGACTTGAGAGTAAGTTAGATCCTGATCCTTATGAGTTTGTATGGGATGTACTGTGGGAAACTAAATTATTTACATGAAATAAGTTTATTGTGATGGTTAATTAATTTCATAATTTGTGATCCAGGTTAAGCCATTAAAGGAGCTATGCTTTAATTCTCCAGACATTACTGCAACAATGACGTCACGCCAATTTCAAGTTATGTTTGAAGTGCTTAGACTTCTACTGTCAAGAACTCCCAAGTGAGACTTCTTCGAGTTTAATGATTTTTGTTTGCTTTCTCATATTTGTTATCTTCACAGTTTGCTCCAATGGTTTATGCTATTTTTCCAGCTCAATAAATATCTACTAGAATATGAATATTACTTCGTAGGGTTAATACCAGTAAAAAGTACAGTTTTGGAACCAACATGCTTCTGTCGGGCGTTGTTTGGAATTTTGTCATCTAGCATGCAGGAGTAGATTTAGTGGTAAACTAGACCTGCTTGGTTTCAAATGAGCACGTATTTCCATGTGACAAGCATTTATAAATTGTTCACTGGATCAGAATTAGCGTTCTTGTGGATGAGTTTGTAGCTCAATGGTAGAGCACCCAGTAGAAGTGCCACATTTGAGTCCCAGACTGCTAAAGAAACAGCACTAGTGATGATCCTTTCCTGGTCAGGCTTGGGTGGGTCCCTTCTCTAGTCATTTTAAACAAAATTAGCTTTCTTTTGTGGTATTGAAATTATGCATTTGGCCTTTGCTAAATTCTGTTCAGTGACTGTACAATGAATGCGGCTGATTTAGGTAGTTGACATCATGGTTTTAAAGGCGCTAAGGCGTCCTCCAAAATCTTGGAGCGCCTTATCGCCTAGGCGTCGCCGGCGCCCAAGGCGGTCTGATTTCTAAGACGAGCTGGGACCGCCTGGATGCCTAGGCGACGCCTTTTAAACAGGGGTTGACATGAGTCACACAACTCATTTCTTTAAGTATGTATAAGTGTAACTATTGACTTTGAAATGATGATATGACATGCTGTGCGGATATTGAACAGTTCTTCATATTATGCTTCTATCTAGGGTGGGGGAAGTAAGCAGTGATTGGTAGGTACAGGAGGGGTTGTGAGCCTTTGGTGCTTTGGGAGACGTGGCCATGTAGGAGGCTAGTTTGAGGATGTAGGATAATTACATGGTTTCTGTTCACGAGCTCCAACTGTTGGAGATAAAATTAGGGGTTTTGGAGCTGCTGTGCCTCTTTGATGATGAAGGACACCATGGTGACTATGAAAGGTATTAAGAAATGAATAGATAGACTGAATGTGACAGCTCAACCGGATGAGACATCTCTTGTTTACAGAACTGTGCCAATGTGTGCCTACATTGTTGATTTACCAGTTCTTGGTATTGGTCTTTTGAATCCGACATGTCAGCACATGTGTCATGCTGTGGAGTGTAAATTGGACCTTTACTATCCTGATTAGTGAAGGTACTCCCTCCATATTGGTAAAGGAAGACGTTTAGGACAGCGACACGGTCTTCAAAACACAACTTTGACTTCTTATTTCTATAAAAATATTTATCAAAAAGTGATATATGTATACTTTTATGAAAGTATTTTTCAAGATAAATCTATTCATATAATTTTTATATTTTCAAACTCAACAACTTGAAAGTTATTTATGATTTATATTCCCAAGGTTTGACTCGAACCTTGTCCTAAACTTCTTTCTTTACCAATATGGAGGGAGTACACCTGATCCCCATGCATGTATAGCAATAATGCAAGTTTGCAACTATAAGACAGCCTTAGAATCCTAACTGGACAGCTTAAATCATTTTGATCTGGTTGACGCTATAAAAGAAAGATGTTTACTAGCACATTTATACATGTTTGGTAGATTTCTTAAATATGGTATCTCTTAACCTTGCTTTTATTGACTTAAATGTTCATACGTTTCCATTGCCCTTTCAAAGTTTCTCCCTTCTTTTACACAACCTATTGAACTAAACTCATCCTAATTAAATTCCTGGCACAGGCCTAGGAAAAACAGCCTTCAGTATCCATCAGATGATGAAGATATTGAAGAAGAGGCTGATGAGGTGGTTCCTGATGGAGTAGAAGAAGTGGAGCTTGCAAGAATTAACCTTGAACAGAGGGTCAGGGAAATGAAGTTACTGCTCGATGATAGAAGGTCCCTCACTGGAAATGGTGATAATGGAACTGATCAATCTTATTCCGCAGAAAAGGGTGATTGTTTATGGATGATCAACAGTGGGAAAACTTCATTGGTAAAACCTTGACTCTGTACAGCATGTACCAAAATCATTAGTTTCACGTTTCCTGCAGTGTCCAGTAAACCACTTTATTTCTGGAGTAACAGAACTTATTTGATTGTAGAAATATTCAAGTACAAGGTTTGATCAATATTGTACTGTATTCAGGTGGCGAAACTGGAGAAGGATTTTAAAAACTTAGAGACATCTCGAAAATCTGCATCTTCAGCATTAAGGGAAGCACTTCAAAAAGCTGCACAGTCACACTTGAGTGAGAAAGAAAAGAACAAAACTCCCTCTTACGCAATGCGTATTTCTATGAAAATTAGCAAGGTTGTATGGAGCATGCTTGCAGATGGAAACACTTTTGCAGAAGCTGAGATCAATGATATGGTGTGTGCTCAAACTTTCTAGTAACTATTTATTTGCAATTACTCCAGCCTTTTTGTTTGATACTTTTGCCCATTTAAATGTTTCAGTTCATTGTGAGTTCACTTCTTATTGGCTTTCATTGAGATTTTATAATTGCACAAATTGCATATTTGCCACTAGTTTCTAACATAAGTTAGGTATCAATTGGCGCAAAAAAATATTTCAGAAAATTTATTTTAGAAAACTATAATAAATGGATAAGACAAAATTGCCTGTGGTCTAATGTGTTGAGCTCTGTTTTTGTTTCCGATTCTGATTGGCATGGCCTGAGCCAGATTCAGCCATCTCCATTGCTGGACTCTTCCTTTTCCCTGGCTTTGCACCACCCCATCCCTGTGCTGGCCTGTGCCCCTCCCCATCTAGGCATCCTGCTGCTGCTGCTCACCGTCAATGTCATGCCCCTCCGACGCTGCCTGCTACAGCCACTGGGAGGGACTGAAGGGATTGGGCTACTGAGACGAGCATGGGCTGCGCTACGTAAAGCTGAGCTTGTGCAGATATGCGACATGGATGATCATCCTGGCGTCGCTTGCCCATACTTAGTGATATAGATGGTCTCTGGTAGGAAGAGAAGGTTTTCAGTGGGGAGGACATACGTGGTTGCTTGTGGGACGATGGGGAATTGGCGGAATAGGTCCCGTTTGTGCTGGGGGGCACTAGTTTGCGCACGGCCGCACGGAGGGCACAGTGCGGCCACACTTCCGTCCAAAACCAGCGGGCCCCTCCCTGCATGCACGCCTCCCCCACCTGCACGGCTCCCGCGCCCCACTCCACCTGTGTGGGCTCCCCGGGCTCCCCTGCATGCATTGCTCCGGCACCCACGCGCTCAAAAGTCTGTCCAGAAAAAAAATGTTGGAAAAATTTTGCAACAAAATTTTGAGAAAAATATTTGATGAAAAGTTTTGCAACAAATAAGATGTGGGAATTTTTCCCACGAAAAAATTGTCAAGGAAAAATTTTGCACAAAAATATTTTGCAACAAAATCTTGAGCTAACTTTTGTAACAAAATTTTGTCCAAAAAAAGGGAAAAAAATAAAAAAAGTACCCTCGTGGGTGGCGCCTCGCCGGCGTCGGTCGGGGGCCGCCGCAACAACCCTCGTGGGGGCCGCGCGCGTGCCGCCTGGCACGTCGGGGCGCCAACACCAGCAAGGGCGAGCTCCGCCGCTATCACGCGGTGGCGCAGCCCGGCGACGAAGGCGCGCGGGACGGGGGCCGGGGCACGGCGGTGCAGCGCGCAGAGGCGGGGATCAACGGGTGGAGTGTCGGCAGCAGCAGAGAGCTAGAGGAGGAGAGAGGGCGGCGTATGAGCACTGAGCAGTGGTGGAGAGGAAGAGAGGATTAGGAAGGGTTAGGGCGTGTGGGTCCCACCACGTGAAACAGCAAGCGCAAGTTTCTTGCAGTGCGGGCGACGGTTAAAGTTGGCTTCCCGTGTGCTGAGGCTGCTGGTAGCTTCAATTGGGCTGGGGAGACTGTCAGGTGTTCGAGGAGGGATGATGGGGATGAGTACCGTTCTAAGAAGACGGCTAGCGTTTGAGCCCAGGAGGAATAGAAAAGGGGAATTTGTGTTGCTCTATCCCGCAGTGTATCAGAATGTTTAATGGTTGACCTCTAGCAGCAAATATGCAATTATGTCTTTGTGGTGGCAAAGCCACAATAACGATTTAAATCGGTGGCAAAAATGTGATTGGCCCATCTGATTTATGGATGAGTATTCACCTTTATAACTACCATTCCTTGAGGTTTGGAGAACTGTTTTTCTTTTTCATAACCATTCTGTGGTTCAATAATAGCACTTGAATATATTTTGCAGGTGTGCGATTTTGATCGGGACTACAAAGATATAGGCGTTGCTCGGTTTACAACTAAATACTTTGTTGTGAGAAATTGCATGGCCAATGCGAAATGTGATACATTATTATCTGCCTGGAACACGCCTCCTGGGAAGTAAGAGTTTATTTTATCTCCTTGGTCACTTTTCAAGCTGTTCTGTTGACATTTGATTATAGTTGAAAATTCCGTGGTAAATGTTTATTAGCTGTGCTGTTCTTTTTCTTTGTAATGTCTTAGGTTCACAATGAGTTCCCCATAAAATGGGGTTCCATTGAGTGATAATTGATTGAATTCTTTTACAGAATTAACATGCTCCGCGTGGATGCCAAGCAAGGTGCTCCCAAGGATGGAAATTATCCATTTGAACTCTTTCAGGTTGGCTCTGTGCCTGCCATGCTATTATTAAATTTTGTCCCTAGTAACTTCCAACGAAGTTTGTTACTCCATCCATTCCAAATTATAGGTCGTTTTGGCTTTTTTAGGTTCATAGCTTTTGTTATGCATCTAGATATGCACCATGTATAGGTGCATAGCAAAAACTATGAATCTAGAAATGCCAAAACGACCTATAATTTGGGGGGCGAGGGAGTAGCTACTAAAAGATATGGGGCTAATTTCCATGGTTTGTGGGCAGCCATATGTTTTTCAAAATGAACCCGTCTCATGGGCGCTAGTGCAAGAAACATAAACATATAATATATTTGTAGGGATGTCTATTGTCAAGTGGTAGACAGGAAGAATGGCAATACATGAAGGTGAAACCGTCAAGCGGGAATCAAAGTTAAACATTTTAGCAGCATAGTCCATGTATGCTGGTTAGCGTGTTGGACTCGTGGTGTCATTTGAACTCCTTTCCTGATAAATGACTGTAGGTGCTTCAATAAACCAAAAGGAGATATGGGGAGTTAGGAACATATTGTGCAAGTTTCCAAGGCAGGGATATTGAAAGATTAAGATAGTTATGCGTCTACTTTTTACAAGATAAATAAGGGCAAGAATAGAAACTAGCAGTAAGCGTCATAATGTGGAACAACTTCCGAAAACAAAAATGACTCATAAATAGAACTGAGCCATGTAAAAAAAAAAGTTCACATAGAATACTTTGCATACCTTGGATGACAACATGTTCTTTTCGACAGACAGGATCTGTGGAATTCAACTTTGATCATCAAGTTACTTTGTCATGCAAACAGATCATTTAGTAACGAAAGGGGCCTTATCTTTGTCCAGTTGCTGACATTAAACAATTTCATCATCTATCATCTAAGTATTTCATGATTCACAATTTCATCATCTAAGTATTTCATGATTCTACTGAAAATTGTGTCACTGTCTAGCAGTGTTTTTAGGGCGTCGCCTAGGCGACAAGGTCCCTGTGTTTTGGCCTAAGGCGTTGCCTTAGCCAGCCATATAGCGCCTAGGCGGCTGGGCGGTGGTGGCCCACCTTGCCTTGCCTTAATGCTTTAAAAACCATGCCATCTAGTGTCTACACTCTTGCTTTACTAGCTCTGTTCTTTTTCATATTAACTTAAGTTTTTTCAGGTGGAGATCTATCCATTAAGAATATATCTGTCCGAAGCAATGTATAGAATGATGTGGGATTACTTCTTTCCTGAAGAAGATGATTCACAACGACGACAGGTAAGCTGCAAGGCCCTGTTTGTTTGGGCTTCTACTGGCTTTCTGCTTAACTTGGAGCCAATCAGATAAACCTGCTTTTGAGGAGCTTGTTTCAGAAGCCGTTTATTTGTTTGAAAACATGACAGCTTTTGAAACAGGCTCCTCAAAAGTGAGCTTCTCTAATTGCCCCCAGTTGCACTATGAAGCCAAGCAGAAACCAGAAGCCACCCAAGCAAACCAGTTCATTTTTTATCATTGCCTTGTCCTACGGTCCTTATTTCTGATATTTTTTATTGGGAGAAAAGGAAGTTTGGAGAGTTTCAACATCAACTGGGGCTCGAAGAACAAGAAGGCTCTCTTCTGGCGTGGATGCTGTTACTTCCAGCAGCTATTCTGTCAAAGAACATGAGCTTTCTAGGAAATCAGGTGCAATTGTATCTATGTCAACAAATGTCTCGAGTTGGCAAGGCTTACACGGTGACAACTCGCAGGTGAGTTAATTGGAACAATATATGTAGACAAGGAATACGTATGCACAAATTGTTCTAAGCATATATATAGTCTCCCTCCACTTTTAAATATATGACGTTTAGGACAAGCTAGTTAGTTCAAAAACATAGATTTGAAAACAAAGGGAGTGCCTTGTTTGGGTCAATACAATCATCAATCTAGTCCCTATTATTTGTAATGTAGTATCACAGCTCTAGGTTTGTGATTCAGCTGCATCATCAATCTGCTTTGTGTAGTTTTTTGTGTGGTTTCAATTGTTGCTGGTCCTTATTGACCTGGATCCCCAGCATATGGCCTCACCTCGGCTGGATCTCCAACTGCTGTTGCATTTTGTTTCCTGGTTTGGCCTGTCATGGTCTACTGATCCAGTTATCCTACCTGCACATCATCGGACAGTGCCGCTGCTTGGTCATCTCCATACTCTGTCGTGGCACTGCAGCCACTGCTTCCTCCACCGCCCGTTGCTGCACATCACTCATGGAGATCGTGTCTTCTGTCATGGCTTACTGCCGTTCATCTGCAGCTTGTCATCGCCCCTGTCCATGGCACGTAGTCGATTCCTCATGATCCCCCCACCAGGATCTGTCTGTCAATCTGTCATGGACCCTTTTCTGTGCTCATCAAAGACCTTCCATTGTGGCTCCCCTTTGTTGTCGTGCGCCTGTCTCAGACTTGGCACTGCTCTTCTGCTTCCACCCGTTGTGGTCATAGCGAGCGGGATCTTGCTCTCTCCAAGCCCCGACTTCAACCAGCTCCTGATCCATCTTTCTATATAATACAAAGATACATTGCTCTCCTGTATGTTAGTAATAAAAAAGATCCACGGATTACTATTTTGCGTTCTATTAATGTCTATAATTTGAGGTGATGTGCTATATAGAATTCTATTTCAGAGTAAGGGTTACAATTTCTCCTTTGAACTTTTGAGACCCAAGGATCTAGTCTCAATTAGATAGTGGTTGTTGATGTTGGTGAGTATATTGCAGTATAAACAAACTGTCTTAATGCTTAATCTGCATGCAGGTGTCCAAATTTCAGAGTATAAAAGCAAATATGGTATGCGGTTCGCATCAAGAGTTGCGCCGGTCATCTTCATTTGAAAGGACTTGGGATGAAAGTGCGCCAGAAAGTGTCGCAAGTAGTGATGTAGTATCGCTCGTGAATTCTTCAGCTGTTTCTTCAAAAGGAGATGCTAACAATTCTGTGTCAGAGAACCCTATTGTGGGAGCTGATCTGTGGAGAAGTAAAACGAAAGATTCTAAGCCTGCGAAGTCTGGCCGTCTATCTCATGAGGAGGAGAAGGTTGGGAAGTCTAATGAAGAAAAGAAGACACGAGCTAGGAAAACGATGGAATTTCGTAATATCAAGATCAGCCAGGTATTATCTTTGTTGCTGCATCCAGAGGTACTAAAACAATTATTATTTCAGTTTTTCTTACAATTAAATGTTGCTAATGTTGTAGGTTGAGCTTCTTGTTACATACGAGGGATCAAGGCTTGCTATTAATGACCTAAGGCTGCTTATGGATACTTTCCACAAGCCAGAATTTACTGGTACATGGAGGCGACTATTCTCTAGAGTCAAGAAACACATCATCTGGGGAGTTTTGAAATCAGTGACTGGAATGCAGGCAAGTGTTCTGGGTGTGCAACTGATAGTTATTACAAATCTGTGCTCACAGTTTTTAGCTGTACCGTATCCTAGATCCACATCATCAAACCAATACATGGCCAAAACTCAAAAGCAGTTATGTGCTCTGTTAGGTTTTGGCTCGAGGGATGTACATTTGTAGTCCGATACCCTAATCAGTACTCTAGTAGTCTGTGAATGTCGACATTATAACGCAGTTAAGGTTCTGCTCCCAAGGCTAATTTCTATGTGGGTTCTCTTCTGCACCTTTGCAGATCCTGTCTAGATACCCCTTAACTTTGAAGTGCTGCCTGTGCTAGCATACAATTGTTGCTTCATGTTCTTTTAGTTGATAGTGTTACGAGTTATGGAAATCACATGGCCTCTTTTCTGTTTGAATTTCTTGGCAACATATCATTTTAATCTGCTGTCAAACCAGCATCCACATGTTTTGAGGGAAATCCCTTCCCCAGTAATTACTTTATTTCAACCAGAAAGCGCAACTAATAGTTTCCATTTGAGCAGGGGAAGAAGTTTAGCAACCATAGGGAAGTACTTGAGGGTGCTGTTCCTGAAAATGATCTAAACTTGAGTGACAGTGATGTTGATCATCATGGAAGACCTGATCAATTAACAGCTTCATGGTTGAAGAGGCCGGGTGATAGCGCAGGTGATGGATTTGTCACTTCAATCAGAGGGCTTTTCAATACACAACGCCGCAAAGCAAAGGCCTTTGTGATTCGGACAATGCGTGGTGATGGGCATAATGATGAATATCATGACGAATGGAGCGAGAGTGATGGCGAGTACCCTTTTGCAAGGCAGCTTACAATTACAAAGGCCAAGAAGCTCATACGAAGGAAATTCCGTCCAAGAGGGCAAAAGAACTCGGGTATTCCTGCTGTGTTGATACCTTGGTTCACTACTCAAGCACAAGTGCAAATTCCACTCATTGGAGGACTGACGATTTCTTTTCTGTTTTCTTTTTAGGTCTGTCATTGCAAGATTCACTCCCATCTAGTCCGCGGGAAACGACGCCATACCAAAGTGATTCCTCCAGGTCATCATACGAGGACTTCCATGAGCAGTAAAATCATGCAGGTAGATGGTGATGCTGTTTGAAATTCTATATTTGGTGGACAAGATGCAGCCATTTTAAACAGTTGGATGGGCAAGGGGGATCGTTGTTCTGTAATATAGCTATGGGACAAGGACGATCATTGCTCTGTAATATAGCTATAGCCGTTCCAACTGTGTAGCAGCTGTTTCCATTCTGGGCGCATAGCATTGTGTCTACCAGCCCCTTGTATATATAGTAGGGTGTAGTGGAGGAATTTGTGTGGGTGTAGTGAAGGAATTTGTGTGGCGTGTATAGTTAGCAATCAGGTGTACCATCAAAACATCAAGGTGTATCATAGTGGATAGGCTTTGTATCTGAAATTGTATGGCCATGTAAATTATTAATAAGAGGCCGCCGCACTCCTAGAAAACAAAATCTCCATTGCACGAGACATTCACACTTCTTTGTGGTACTTCAGAACTGTAGTCAAGTAGCTTGTATATTCAATGGTGACAGTAGTGAGATGCTTATCCACTAAATTTTCCTGATATGTAGAGAGAAAATGAGTTTGAAGATTGATTATTCATTACAGCGTGTACCTGTTGTAGTCGTTGTAAGTTGGATATGCATTGCCGACTTGTGAGGATTATTACCACGCATTGGACAAGTATGACTTTATGAGCTCTTAATGCTCGAAGAAAAATTACACGTCCAGTAATTAATCAAAAGATCTGGCGTGCCATCGATATCAATATAAACGGTTTTTCGTATGCAAGTACGGGAATGCTGCAACACTATACAAGTATACAACCAGTATGTTACGAAATTGATTTGGACTATATGCAGACATGACAAGCCACTCTTTGTTAGTGGACTGATTAAAAAATCTAGAAGTAAAAGGTTCAGCCTGCGTTGCGTTTCTTGTCTGTTCCGTAAATTGACAAGATACAAACATTATTCTATATATTCAAAGGTAACAATTACAGTACCCGCCGCTGATGCACATTCATTTACAAACCACAGGGACAGGGTAGTTTTCGGTCAGATGGGTCACTTGAATTAAGCCTAAATCATCTCGCATGTAAGGCAGTCTGGTAACTGAAGGGGCCTGCTGCCAGGAACGCAACGCCAATTGGAACACCCATCACACGGTGTCATCATGGAACCACCACCTGGTCTCCTTCGGTGACCTCCCATTGCGGCAGTTCCTGACATAACGATCATTATCGGCCGGACGTTGCTGCAATCAGTATGTGTATTAGTCAGATAGCAAGGCCCACTACTTCAAGAAGGATATGTAGCCGGGGGGGGGGGGGGGGGGGTGTAACCTTTGCTGGTGAGCTCGACAACATAGACAAGATGCTGATACAGACAGAACTGACTGTCATCGCAGGGGACCACGAGTCATACAATATATCTGCAGACAAGTGAAGGAACAGTAAGTCAATAATTCATCTGGAATTGTAACACCCAAAAATACACCATTCTAGCAAGTTGAATTCAACAGTTATTAGAATAGCTTCTCGTGGCCAAATTTCCAAGAGGAACAGTCAGCTTCAGGGCTAAGGCTTGCGTCAAAAAAACAAAAGCACAGGAGAGACTACATGTTCCATCTCCTATACAATACTAAGGGTACAAAAAGAATTCTAACACAAAACATCTATAGTTGTGCTATACTAACTAATTTAATAATAAGCCAGAAAATGCCATTGATAATTTACATTGACTGAAACAAAAAGACAGGAAACGTATGGAGTAGATGCAGATGTAAATAAAGGTAAAATTGCTCTGAAGGAAACAAATAAAGAGCCTAGATAACTAGGTTCATGTAATCATGGTTAGTACTCATTTCTAGGAATTCCATGGCATAGCTAGTAAAACAAGACTAGAGCATAATAAAAACTATATAACTGTAATTATGCCCACATCAAAATGAACAATTATTAAGGTCCAACCAGCTTAGTAAGGACAAGCTGTTTATGATGGGAAGTCAAGAAAAATACACTGTTGGGTTTTATAGAACCATTTTGCACTTCTCAAAGTGACATTCCAATTGAGATTGCCAGAAGTATTACTTGTATGGCGGCCTCCATGGGTGATTGCATAGTTTGTCTTGCCTAAGCATCAATTTAGTACTACTGTTGTTCATTCAGTGATCTGAAGGGATTTTGTGAGCCATGATATGCTAGCGTAAATATTGCAGTTGACAGCTTACATAGAAGAAAATAATATGAATTGCAAAAGGATGTCCAGATAAGAAAATAATATGAACAGCTTAAATAACCATGATAAGTTATGTGATGTCCAGGCCCCTCATCGTTCAGGCGAGATATCTACTGAGCTTACAACATATGAGTTGGATAAAATATAGTAAATTGGAGATGGGGGTAAGGGATGTACCTAAACAGATGTGCCCATTACTGTAAATGTGTGGATGCATGGGTGCCGGATGCAGAAATATAACCTGCAAAATGGAACCAGGAAGAAAAATAACAGTTGAATTTAACACACAAGTAATAATCAATTGAAACTAAACTAGATGGCAATAAATATACTGACCTGAGGTGCCTCCATGGGGTAATGCTCGGGGAAGTCCACCTGCAGCTGGTATGTCTCGCCGGTGTAGAGGGTGCCCTGCGCCCCAGCCACATCGATGACCCACCTTTTGTGTTGTTTCACCAACCATATTTTTCATTCGTTTAGAATCACAAAAATACTACAAAATTTGTGACGAGAACTCCTAGGGGAAGAAGAATGGAGAAATCGCAAAGGATTCCACAGCTACAAGCACAAAACGCGTGTCGCATCAACCAGGAGGTGGATAAGCTAGCACGGAGGCAAGCATCAAGGAACCCCGCATGAAGGGATTGCTCGGTGATAAAGTGTGGGTGGGGGGGGGGGGGGGGGGGGGGGGGGGGGGGGGGGGATGGCGGTCACCTCTGGAGGTTGTCGGTGACCCTGTGCTTGAAGCCGGCGGGCGGGTTGACCTGCCACTCCCCGAGCTCCTTCTGCAAGCGGCTGCACGCGATCTTGCTCAGCGCCTGCACGCGCACAGCCCCCGAAACGCGGAGCAAGGATAACCCAACCCACACAAAACGGGGAAAGGGCAGAAAGATCAGTCGAATCGGGCGGCGACCTCTTCACGCGGATGGATCAAGGGGCGGGGGCCTTAGGGTTTCTTACCTTCCGGGAAGTGGACGACGACGAGGAGCTTGTCATGGCGCGGGCGGCCGCTGGGTTCCGCGGAGGCGGAAAGGGGGCAAGATTGGGAGGGGAGACCGGAGAGGAAAGGTATCTGTGCGGGCGGCGCGGCAGCGGCTCCTCTTGTTTTGGGATATATAACATTTTACCATCACTGGTAGGGTGGCACGTGTTAAAAAGAACACAGAATTAAAGACTCTGATTTTAAAAGAAACAAAGTATGCTATTTCTCCATTCAGCTCGAATTCACTCAAATATAAAGGACAGCTCATATGAAGTATATGAAGACTTGTTCTAAAACTTCTTTCGTAACTTTTGGCTTCGGGAGGCTTGAATCGTGGAATATGCAATCATACAAGTACATTGGGGAATAACTATCAGGGATGCTCGTCAGGATTCTGCAAGCCAACCGCGACATCTTTGCGTGGAAACCTGCAGATATGGCAGGAGTGCCAAGGAACCTGATCGAGCACAGCCTTAACGTCGATCCCAAAGCTACACCCAAGAGGCAACGGTTGCAACGGATCCCAAAGCTACACACGAGGCGAGTAGTAACTTCAAATCTCTGAGTACTTTTTGAAAGTACTACAGAGTCTATTCCACAAGGCGAGTAGTGATTTCAAATCTCTAAGTACTTATTTGAAAGTACTCTAGAGTCTACTCCACAGTATGAGTAGTGATCTTCAAGTACCAGTTATCAAGTGCTTTGAAGTATAACTCGCCAAATGAGTACAACTTGCCGGGGGTTTCCTGAATACACTGCAAGAGTGGTTTGGATGACTTTTCGAGCGCCTCATGATCAATGGAATTCATCAATGTGTGGTCGTCTCAACCCGTTACAAGATTGGCCAAGCGCCGAGTACTTTGTTTGGATGACTACTATCTAGGCCGCACAACGTGCTATCACATCTTCGCCAGCTTCCAGGCTCGGGGGTTGACGCTAAAATTACAACTCGGTTTGTCATCAGGCTTACCTAGTTGTCTTTCTCCAGCATATTTGAGTCGCCAAGTACCAATGATGGGGCTTCGACTACATTGGCACCTGACTCCTGTTTCTGGGGAGATCGCGGCATGACAAGTCAACCACGACCTCCTCTGTTTCGCTACTCTATTGATGGTAGCTATTTTGACTACATACTACTCGATGCATCCCCGCTAACTCCTATGCTCGGGGGCTGGGTACAAGAAAACCACTCGGATGAAGATCTCTAAGATGATTCGATTGACTACTAATTCTGGGTGCAAATTACCACTCGGATGATGATCTCCAAGATGATTTGAAGAACCCTAAAGCTCGCTGGAGTCTTGAATTGATCATTCTGAATCGTTTCAAGGCTTGGGGGCTGATAGGCGATATACATCGACTGCTGATTTCATTTTTACTGGTGACTTAAATCAAGACCCTCGGCTTGATTCTTTGAAGATTCAAGATTCTGTGGACCCTCAACCTGATTCTTCGATTCAACTTAAGGCTCGGGGGCTACTCCATATGGAGTGCGATTCTTATCGCACACCATATAATATTTTGAAGACTACTGATTTAATCAGAATAAACGGGGCTTAAGCACCTCATGGCCTCGTGACAACCAAGATCTGTCCAAGACTGATCAAGAACTCGAAAAAGCACTCGATTGGCTTGGCAAGCACTCGGTTGATGATACTCGACGATGAAGCGCTTGGGGGCTTGTTGGAGGTACGACCATGGGCCCACAGGGACACATGGATTCTCTCCAGACACAATCGTACCAGGCGTGAAGAACAAGAGTAGAGTACTGCAAGGACTCTTCTCGATATGGAAATTAGTCGTATGACTTGTAAACTACTCGGATTTCCTTGAAAAGCACTCGGATTGCCTTTAGATCGCATATTAACTGGTACTTGAAGATCACTACTCATACTGTGGAGTAAACTCTAGAGTACTTTTAAATAAGTACTCAGAGATTTGAAATCACTACCCGCCTTGTGGAGTAGACTCTGTAGAACAAGATGAAGATTCAAGATTCTGTGGACCCTCAACCTGATTTCTTCGATTCAACTTAAGGCTCGGGGGCTACTCCATATGGAGTGTGATTCTTATCGCACACCATATAATATTTTGAAGACTACTGATTTAATCAGAATAAACGGGGCTTAAGCACCTCATGGCCTCGTGACAACCAAGACCTGTCCAAGACTGATCAAGAACTCGAAAAAGCACTCGATTGGCTTGGCAAGCACTCGGTTGATGATACTCGACGATGAAGCGCTTGGGGGCTTATTGGAGGTACGACCATGGGCCCACAGGGACACATGGATTCTCTCCAGACACAGTCGTACCAGGCGTGAAGAACAAGAGTAGAGTACTGCAAGGACTCTTCTCGATATGGAAATTAGTCGTATGACTTGTAAACTACTCGGATTGCCTTGAAAAGCACTCTCCGATGAAGATCTCCAAGATGATTCGATGTGACTACTAATTCTGGGTGCAAATTACCACTCGGATGATGATCTCCAAGATGATTTGAAGAACCCTAAAGCTCGCTGGACTCTGAATTGAAAGGACTCTTCTCGATATGGAAATTAGTCGTGTGACTTGTAAACTACCCGGATTGCCTTGAAAAGCATTCGGATTGCCTTTAGATCGCATATTAAAATTATTCAATAGCATCTCATATTAAAAATTATATATTCATACATCGAAAGCTTGGGCCTCCGGCGGAAACAGAAGGAAATTTTTGTATAATTAAATCTTAAACAATCAGCAACATATATAAAAGAAAATATTCACGATACATGTATCCATGAGCAACTCGGCACCGCAGCCAGCTTTTTGATGACGGGGAGGCCGAGAAGGTTGCTCTCCTCGTCGCCGGTGTCGTGGAGCAACGACGCCACACACTCGACGGCATCGGACACCGTCACAATGCGGAGCATGTTCCACTTCTACCTGGTGAGCTTGGACACGACGAGCGTCGTGGCCACCCTTGCGCCGCGCTCGACGCCGACGCCCTTGCAATGAAATATGAACTCTGAATAGATGATGAGAATGAAGGGAGAGATTGTGTGCTTTGAGAATAAGGAGGGGCGCCTTATATAGGGGCAGGAGGGCTAAGGAGATGAACCTGGACGCCCACGACTATGGTAAGTAATCGATTCCCTGATTGACTCCCACAACTATGGTACGTAATCAAGTATTAAAAGGAAGAAGACAACGAATAGAAAGGAAAGGAAAGCGGCAGCTTGATTGCATTACCATACAAAGAACGCGATCAAAAGGAAAGGAAGGCAGTGGGTATAAAAATGCCAAGGTGAGAAAGAATAGGGGGGCGGGATGGCGTCGAGGCGCAAAAGAACGGGGGGGGGGGGGGGGGGGGTGACGACCAAACGCGTCTACCCCTGGTCTTCCGGGGCCACCATTTGGCTCTGAATTGTGGGTCCTCTGTGAGGTATAGGAGGGTAATCTTTTGGGTGAGAAACCGTTTCAATTGTGACAATCTTTATAGTATAGGTTACCAACGACGACTCTCCGATTGCCATTTTATAAACGACCTAACATTTTTGCCATCCTCTCTCCTCAGTTTCTTACATTCTTGCCATTTTTGCACATGTGGCACGACACATCAGCCCGCCAGCGTGGATGAGGCATGCAAAAAGACAAGAATGCCCCTGCCTTATCTATGCCTTTCCCTCTCACCTGCCACTGACGCGTGGGACCCACTTGTCAGTCGTCTTCAACCTCCAGCCAGGACTCCTTCAACTCATCCCCATGGCCGGTGCATCTGGGGGTCGGCCGTTGACCCCTCCCCATAGCCGGCGCTCGCTGCAGGACGGCCGTCGCGGCCGCCCGGCGCGAGCCCGCGGCCGCCGCTCGCCCTAGCTGGTGCGAGCCGGGGCTAGGCCGCCGCCGCCCATGGCTAGCGCGAGCCCGCAGCCGGCGCTCTCCTGGGTGGTGCGAGCCCGCGGCCGGCGCTCGCCCGGGCCGGGCCACCGTCGCCGCCGCCCCATGGCCGGGCTGCCGCCGCCGCCCGTGGAAGGGGAATGCCGTGGGAGGGGCGTCGCTAGCCCTAGGGTGATCCGCCGCCTAGCCGACGCTAGCCGCCGCGGCCGCGCAACGCCGGCGGCCGGCCAGGACTAAGCTCGAGGGTAGGCTGAGAGAACAAGGCGGCCATGAGATAACATTCTTGAGGTTGAAGATGATCTGACACGTGGGTCCCACACGTCAGTGGCAGGAAAGTGTGAAAGAGGTAAAGAAGGCAAGGGTATTTTGGTCTTTTCGCGTCCCGATCCACGCTGGCAATGGCGAGTTGGCGTGCCACATCAGCGATTATGGCAAAAATGTTAGAATCCTTCTCTCTCCGATGGCAAATATGTAAGAGCAAATCTAACGCTAGCAATTGAAGAGTTGGCGTTCGTAACGATGGTAAAAAATTAAATATCCCTTGTTTTGGTGGTGGGGCGGCAGCGCCAAAGGGGGAAAGTGAAACCAAAGGGGAGGGGGCTCCGACCCAGGACGAGGAGAACTTGGTGGGCAGTTGGCCGGCCTTTCGCTTTGCATTTTCTCGGTCCCCGGGTTCCTGACGGTTATCAAGATTCAAGAGACAGTTTTCGGTTGGATTTGTATGACGAGGAATTTGACTGAAAAAGCAGATGCTAGAAGATTTAAATAAAGAAGATAGCAAAAGATAACTCCAATCTAGTTTGGTCAGTTAACAAATGTGCTATTTTTGAAATGAACACTCAGAGTGAGTGTCCTATCCTTTTCCAACATTGCATTTCTGGTGAGCCCCATCTGTAGCTCAATTTTTGCTGAAGTAAGATTTTTAAACCGGAGATTAATACAATAACTTTGCGTTAGTTCAGGTGGGTCTTCTATGATAGAAGAGTACTCCCTCTGAATTAAAATATAAGGCGCTATAGGATATTTAGGATAGGGTAAGGAGGTGAGCAAATGTCCAATATACCCTTAGCTAATGGTAGTATAATAGCAAGAAAAATATTTGGCAAGTTTTTAATTGAGTTGATTGAGTATTTGTCAAAACTCTAAAAACGCTTTATGTTTAGAGACAAAAGTTAAACCCTTCGGATGCCATTTCAGGACGGAAGAGTAAAAGACTTTCATCGGTTACTTCGGTACATTCGTTTCACCAGCCTGTCTCTCCAATCCAGCTTCGGTACATTCCGTAGATAAAAATAATGTTAGGATCGGCGGGCTCCATCCTTATCATCCGAAAATAAACACAGAGACAAAACAGGTTTGTTTCAATGACATCAATCGCTTAACTAACTAAAACGGTGCATTAGTCATTCCTATCTCAGTGTAACAATGGTTTAGAGCCATTTACAAAAATTTATAAGCTACTAATAATCACTAATTAGACGAGTAAACATTGCTTTTTTCTTAAATAACCTAGCTAATCAGTTTGATTGGCTCTAACGAAAACATTAGTTATTACTGCTCAATGAATGATACACTCAATTAACTATTAACTATCGCATACAAAATCAAGCATGTACTACTTGCTGAATGGAGCACTAAATCATTGTCAAGACGAGGTAGGGATGATTAGTACACCATTTTGGCTAGTTAAAGGGTTGATCACACTATTTAAAACATAAGAGATGAAAGTCACACTTTTATGACACTTGAAGGATAAAAAATACACTTTTTTTCTCGAAGGAAAACACAGAACCTTTACCCCACTAGCTAGGCAAATTATTTCCTTTCTCTACCAAAAGGTCCCACTTCCCATGAAAATACGGGTCCCACTTCGAGACCCAAACCCGCCACGGGAGCGAGGGCCCACAGCGACCGCCGCTGTCGACGCCCGGCTCTTCCTCCACCCGATCCAGGCGACCGGCGGCGCGTCAGCGTTGGTCAACCCGAGGCCCCCTCCACGGGCCAGTGGGCCACCCGGCGGCGCGTCCGGGCTGCGCCAGCGCCGCGGGACAGCGGGGGGCTCCCACCGCCGCTGGCCATCCGGCATCCTCGCCGCCTCACCTCCGCTAGCCCCGGTAAGTGTGACCCCTCCGGCCGCTACGCATGCCCTTACCAGTTTCGGTGTCCTGGTGGGTGAATTTGAAGCACTGGTCGAGGGGATCAGTTAGATCAATGGTTTATGATTTTAGTAGGGTTTTGTAACACAATGAACTGTAGATGATTGGTGTATGTTTCCTCTAGAATGTCAAATGGAACCTCCCTATATCGTGACTTGTGAGTATTGATGTGTGGGCAGGCTAAAGGTGCAAAATGGCTCAGCCTTCTGTCATTCTAGCAACTGCAAGCTATGATCACACAATCAGATTTTGGGAAGCCAAGAGCGGCCGCTGTTACCGTACTATCCAGTATCCAGACTCTGTAAGTATTTGCTTTGGGTCTTAAGAATTTTTGTCGTTCGGCTTGCATATTGTAGTGATACAGTCTGTCTTTACTTTATATAAATAGTAACATATAAGACAATGTGCGTCATTGATTCCCTTGTTTTGGACCAGAGGAAAACAAATCATTATTAGATGCCAAAGTTATTTACTGTTTTTGTCAAATTCATGTTTACTATGTTTTCTTTCTTCATTTTGATCGGCGCAGTGAGTTACCATAGACATGTTTTTATAAGGATTTCGCTTAATATGATAAACAGTTTTTTATGCTACCGAAGTAATGAACTAGATACTTTATTTGCTTCCAATGTTGTAGGATGATAATCTGCCTAATTCATTTTCTGGATGTTTAAATATGATCTTCTTTTCTTCGATGTGTAATGCAACAAAAAGTAAAATTTGTCAAACGTGATGGTAAACAAACAGTAACTTATGGCCCAAAGCTAGGGCTAATGATAAATTTACTCTAAGATTAGAGGCATCTACTTTAGTCTTATTTATGTTGTAACCTATCTTTTGCAGCAAGTTAATCGCCTTGAGATAACCCCGGACAAGCGATTTTTAGCTGCTGCTGGCAATCCCCATATCCGTCTTTTTGATGTTAACTCAAACAGCCCTCAGCCGGTATGCATACATGTTTACGACAGTGATTAGTGTGTGCCATCGGGTTCATTTTCCTTATTTAACCAGAATGCTGCAAGCAGGTAATTAGCTATGATTCACATACTAGTAATGTGATGGCTGTGGGGTTCCATTGTGATGGGAACTGGATGTACTCCGGTTCTGAGGATGGTACCGTGAGAATCTGGGATTTACGGTGAGGTTTTGATACTTATATAGTCTTGCTTGGCTACTGTCTCTTGAGTTCTGGACTAATGTTTCCTGACTCCTAACTTCAAGGTCTATTATAACTAAGAGGGATCCATTGTAAACCAATGTCTAGGTGATATCATGCAAACTAACCGCCATACAGTAAGTCTTGTTTAGATGGACTAGATAATATGTATATCAAATGACAAATTTGAAATCATCTGTGAAGAATCCCATCAACCAACTCTATCTAAAACTGATCTGTACACATAAGTTTTCTAGCACCAATAGATGGGCTTAGATGAGATATTAGCTTTCTATTAATTTTCCAAGCAGCTATTCATCTTGTACATTTGATATTGGCATTTATTATTGTGCATGTATGATTTCAGGACTGCCACTTGTCAGCGAGAATATGAAAGTCGTGCAGCTGTCAACACTGTAGTCCTACACCCAAATCAGGTTAGAATCATTCCTTTTGGGTGTGCTGTCCCAATTGATGCAAATTTCACCATCCACACACATCAGTTAAAATTCCTTCGGGTATAAAAACTGTTGTTTAGCTAACACTTCTGTGCAATTTTTTCCATAGATATTGCAATGGCATTTATTTGTCCCTTGCCAAATCTGTATCGCAATATGATGACACCACACAACCACCTGCATATAGCTCTGAAACTTTTTTTTTTCCTTTATATGTTCATAGCTTTTGACATTGTTGTGGTATCCGTGTTGAAATGAGATGTCCGGCTGTTGTGAGTGAAGTGAATATTCATTATGCAAGCCTTTATCAGAAACTACGGAGATATTTTGCTATTTACATTTTACATGTTGAGTCTGCAATATTTTTACTGTTGGGAACACTGCTTGATTAGGCATGTCATTGATAGCACGCAGGGATTACTGCTGGTATTTGCACTGACTTATTAGGGGTCAGTTTGCAGTTCTTTTGCAGTATTGTGCTGTGCTATGTGGTGGTTCTTAATGCTCCCCACAAACCACAACAACAACAACAACAACAACATAGCCTTTTGTCCCAAGCAAGTTGGGGTAGGCTAGAGATGAAACCCAAAAGAAACAAGGATAAGAAAGACATAAAACGGCACAAGACCAAAGATAAGGTTAGGGGTAAACAAGAGAAGAAACAAAAGATCATGGTTCAGGCACGTTAATTGCTAGTCTCCAAGCGCATCTATCTATAGCTAATTCCTTGGAGATATTCCACTCTCTAAGATCCCTCTTGACCGACTCGTCCCAAGTCAGTTTAGGTCGACCTCTACCTCTCTTTACATTATCTACCCTTTCTAGAACCCCACTACGCACTGGCGCCTCAGGAGGCCTCCGTTGGACATGTCCAAACCATCTCAACCGATGTTGCGTCAGTTTCTCCTCGATTGGTGCTACGCCGACCGTATCCCGAATATCTTCGTTCCGTACTCTATCCCTTCTTGTGTGCCCACAAGACCAGCGTAAACCACGTAAACAAAAATTACAAAAAGAATGTTTAGTGTGGTCTTGTAGTGCTGAAACTTTGTTATTAGCTTATTATGGTTCTGCAAGATATGCTTCCAACAAACTTCTTTCACCAAAAGTATTAAACGGTAATTTTTCAAAATCAACTTTATTTTATACTAAACTACACAAATGTTTCCAAATTAAATAGATGACTTCAGAAGTTCTCGTTTGCTACCTTAGCGCCATTATAGTGCTTTGTTCGTTTGTTTCCACCAAATTTCATAACATTGTATCCCCAATCTTTCAGAAGGAACTAATATCTGGTGATCAGAATGGAAACATACGTGTCTGGGATTTGGCTGCTAACTCATGCAGCTGTGAGTTGGTGAGTCACATGTCATTATTATGGTTTTACTGTGGTAGGTGATATTCAAGAACACAATTTATGTGTTGGTTCCATTTACCCAGGTACCAGAGGTGGATACTGCTGTAAGATCGCTGACAGTCATGTGGGACGGGAGTATGGTGGTTGCTGCAAATAACCGTGGGACATGCTATGTTTGGCGTTTGCTTAAGGGTACTCAGGTCAGTTAGTGTATTGACCTTCCAGTTGTTAAACATAGACTCGTGGTTTCTTATTTATCAAGTTGATGAAATTTGTTATGCAGACAATTACCTACTTTGAACCTCTCCATAAATTGCAAGCCCATGATGGCTACATTCTGAAGTGTCTGCTTTCACCAGAATTTTGCGATCCTAACAGGTAATAGGTCAAATGCTAGGGAGCATGTGTCTTTCTCTTCCGCTGTACACATATTTTGAGCACTGCTTTTAGCTATTCATACGACAAAATGCATTTGGTGGATGTGGAGATTGCAGAAATATTATTCCATTTGTAAAGCATCAATTTTATGTCATATATTTGGGATTGTTTGTAGGTATCTTGCAACAGCATCATCTGACAACACTGTAAAGATTTGGAATGTTGATGGCTTCAAGTTGGAAAAGACTTTAGTAGGTAGTGTTCTGAATTCCTAGTGTTTTGCAGCATTTAAGTGAGCTTAATGGGTTCCTGAAACACTGTGGGCACTTGACTTCTCAGGTCATCAGCGCTGGGTGTGGGACTGTGTATTCTCAGTTGACGGTGCTTATTTGATAACTGGTAAAACTACAGCTTACATCATCTGTATTCCTTCTAGTTCTTGAGTTAGCCAAATGATTTTTTCTTCCTCGCAGCTTCATCTGACACCACCGCAAGATTGTGGACAATGTCAACTGGAGAAGCTATCAGGGTGTATCAGGGACATCACAAAGCGACCGTCTGTTGTGCTCTACATGACGGGGCTGAATCAGCTCCCTCGTAAGCACCGTGTGACCTTGGATGCTGTACATAACTCTGATTGCCTAGTTTCCAGCTTTGTTGTAACTGGACATGTGGCAACTGTTATGAAACTGTACACAACCATATTTGGGGGGTTTCGTGCGAAGTACTTGCATAATAGTATTTGTCAACTTGTTTTAGGAAATTGCTGGATATTTAATTATTTATGCAGAACTAGTGACCAAAGTACTCCATTTCTTTTAACAAGGGGTGCACACGTTACAAGATACAAATTTCATGAAATCTTGGCCAGCAATTAGCTTATCCTTTGGTAGATTTTTTAAATACGAAATTAGCAGAACCGGATTCATATTGAATGTACTTTACTAGACTACTATTTTGTTGACGTGGCAGTGCATTCTTGTAGACCGCGTTGCATCATACTCGTATAGCTGGAATGGATGGAACAGTTTGTTTATCAGAGTAGGCGCAGAAAGCACCCTCAGCTGCGTTTGCATAAAATGTAACCCGGGTAGAGTCGTTTTCGTTGGTTTTTGGCTGGCCAGTTACACGATGCAAGTGGCTGCTGGTGACACCATACTCGCCTTCAACATTATCTTCCGGTGGAAGACACTTGACGACTACTATAATGCATGGTCCGTATGCATCACAGTAGAAAATCCCGCCGACCATTACATAGAAAACGCCATGCGAGCACGAGCGCGACCGCTCTCTTTTCTGCAGGGGTCAGCACCGTGCACGTGACTCGTGAGCACGATATGAACAAGCACTGCGATATTTCCTTGCCGACAAGCTGTCTTTCACGTGAGTATAAAGTTTTCTAGAGGCTGCTGCATCGATCTCACACTCGACTCAACCCAAGAGCGCCCGACCAGGAAGGCAATATGGCATGTCATTATCAAAAAGAAGATGGCATGCTAGCTGCGTTAAAATATCTGGATAGTGAAGAAATAAATGGAACAGGCATACCCAGAGAAATTGAATGCCAGATTCAGAGTGAAAACTGGAGATGAAATGATGATGCACAGAAATGAATAAGTGACATGGAAATTGAAAGGAAGGGCTGGCACAAGACATTTGAATTATGAGGCCCGAATTTGGAGGTGAAAGTGCAAGGGGCACATAATCAGCATTCTGCGATTCCCCACGAATTAATATGTAATCAAAACTTAATCCAGCGTACGGTAAAATGAGCCATCTTATATTGCTTAAACAACCACAGCAATACAATAGCAGTTCCTACAGATGAATCATTTTATTGCTATCATGCCATACACTAAGTTAAAATTGCTTTTATCTCCATTTCGTGATGTTATTACTTCCATACAACAACGTGAACTGAAATAACTCCAAAGAGACAACAGGTAAAAAACAAAAAGAAAAGAAAAAAAAAGCTTACATCTAGCTCAGTCATTTTTCTACTTGGACTTTCCCAATTTTGGGTAGGGAACTAGGGCAAACAATGAAGGATTAATACAATGGTTCGATTATTCATAAATTAATGCAACAGAAAAGGAGGGGCTGAACAAAGGACGGACTCGGAACCACAGCAGGACCTCACTACGCATAGAAACTCTGCAAGAATTGGCCTTCACTACCACCGTTGTGTCTGAACTCAGTCGATATTTTTCCCCAATGCAAGGAACACTGACCTTGTAATCCCCAAGTCATCAATGTTGAAATGAGCGCACAGCAACTGACACCGATAACTTGTCATCTCGATAGGTGCGCATGGATGCTCATGGGATAAGTGAGCAGCAATTATCTGAGGAAGCATAAACATGCCTTCAAACGATGTTTGCATTCTTGTGGGCTTATGGGTGCTGATAGAATTAGGTTTGATTGAGATTACTAAAAAAATGTCCATAATAAATTGAAAGTTTAGTACAGATATATTCCATCTTTCTGTGAACTGCCATGACCTTGTCAAAACAAAAGGTAAGCAGCACAAAAAGTGGCAATGCATCTCACAGAAATGCTAAAACAAAGCGAGAACATCAAGAGGGCATAAACAGAGTATTACAGTTTTAGGTTACAAGATTAAAACTTACGAACACCAGCACTAACAAATAAATGAAGCAGAAAGGTTATATTACCTAGTTGACCAAAACCATGTCATCTCCAGCAGCCTTGGCAGCAACAACAGCTTCCAATTGTCTCCATGCAGATTCTCGTTGCTCCTGCATCTCTTTGGCTTTTGCTTGTTTCTCTGTGTACTGCTGTTGGCATTCTTCAAATAGCTCACTGTCCATGTCCAAAAACATCTTGCGTACGTTTGCGGTGAGACCATGAACAGCTTGATTCCAGTGGCTCTGTATATTCCTCTCAAGCGCTTCAAATATGATTGGAAATATAACACCACGATTTTGGGCTATCAAGCTTACAATGTGATCATTGTTCCACAAAAACAGAGCACGCTCAGCAACCTGACAAAGGAAATCAATAATCAGGCAAAAAAGAAAAAAAAAATCAGACATGGAGTGATCCTGTATCACAGGAGCAGGAGCTAGCAATTTGAATAGTGAAATACTTGTGGGGGCAGATTTTTGTTAGGCAAGGGTACCTTAATTTTTATTTATTTATTTTGCAGACCATACTTAGCAGGGTTATACGTATCCATAAAAATTGATAAAAGGGGTAAGGTAAATCTGTTAATAGGCAAAGGCCAGGAAAGAAATCCAGTGAGTGAAAGAGACATCATTCAGACATTGCACAGAGATACATGGTGAGTGTTAAGCAGAGAAAGGACAATGAAGCAACTCCTATTAGGTCCTAGTTTTGGATCATCTACATAACTTGGCTTACCAACCAGAAATCTACACGATAGTATACAGTGCCTACAACATTGCAATAATGTATGACGGCTTGAGTTTAGAACTAAAGAAACAGAATTTCAAGCATTTGTGCAAACAGTATAGCTTGAGTGTATAGAACCAAAATGCATCGTGTATCTAGTCTCCAATAGTACAAGAAAGCACTATAATGAAAAAGAAATTACTGCACTGCAGTTCCTTAAATGGATGTGTTTAGCTATAATCAGCTCCAAACTTCATGGGTAAAGAATGATTTGGAAACTTTATGAACCGACACTCACTATTGCACTATGACGAGACACTAACGAATTATTCAAGAAGACAGCGCATTATAGTTGCACAATAACCAAACTAACCAGAAATCATGGTAAATTAGTACTACCTCCAGTTTCATATATATGACGTTAAGACATCAAGATTAGTTCAAAAATGAACTAATCAAACTGTCCTAACATCAAATATATCAAAACAGAGGTAGTATCCAGTAAGCATAGCAGTCCAGCATTTAAGATTTAACACCCACAAAGCACTGATGTTCTTGATATGTTTAAACATTAACTATTAAGCAAAGGAAAATTGTTGGACTCAATACAGGGAAAGTTTGAACAAACAATTATAACCATCATTTAGACATAACGGGTTTCATGAGGCACAGTATGGAAAGAGTTAATCGGATACAACAACAGAAGAATCCTCTACAACAAAAAAAATGGCGTACCCAGTGTCATAGGCTCCCGCACTATGCGGGGTCTGGGGGCAGATTGTTTAGCACACAGCCTTTCCTGCACATAAATGTGCAGAGGCTGGGGCTTGAACCCTGGACCTTCCGGTCACAGGCGGTGAAGCTCTACCACTGCACCAAAGGCCGCCCTTTTACATGCCGATGTGATCATTGTTCACCAGCACAGAGGTTTGTGTTTCTATACTAAAAGGTCAATGTGACATATGGGTCAATATTATATGCCAATGACTGCATAGGCCACAAGGACAAATTAGCTAGACACCTATATTACATAACAAAATGAATGTTTGAAATCTGAACAGGGATTTATTGTGCAAATAGTTAAAATTATTAGTAATGCTGCATGTTGCTAGATCAGTTAACCAGTCTTGTCAATACCAATAAGTGATTTTGGTGCCTGTGAGTAAAATCCCTCAGAACCGATCGACCCGTAACAATGCATCTTAAGCAACTGCTGTGAAGGGACATGATTTTCTTAATGAAAAAAGCTAGCACAGATATATCCAAACATGCCAACAATGAACAGCTTTCACTGGGGAGCCAGACCTTTCAAACAGCTTCCGCTACTTTATGCGCGTCTTAGCTCCTCACATGACTTCCTCTCAGGTCAGTTAACGTTTGACAAAGTTAGCATCTAAGGTTATACTCATTTAGGACATTGACATGGTCTCCAATATGACACCTTGACTTGCATTTTTTTTCTATAAGTATATTATTTTAGTATTTTAAATAGAGTACTATACAATGAAGTATTTTCCATGATGAATCTAATAACATCAACCATATGTCGTAAATCTGCATAACCCTTTATATATTGATGGGTCAAGTTAAAGAAGTTTGACGGACTAGAATACAAAGACGACATATATTTGGAACTGGAGGGAGTACTAGCTACGGCTATCACTTAGACAATAATTGATAGATCTGGCTCTCCTTATAGACAGCAAAAATACTTTCTTCCAGGACTCGTAGACAATACATTTGCAGTTTTAAGGCTCGGTGCAGTGTGGAAAGAAAGTAATCTCTCGTCTCAGGACATAGTAGTGTTATAAGGAAGTGATTGCACAGTACTTCAAAGACTTTTTCATGCTGATAAGATGTATGGCTATTAGGTAGCTATGAAAAAAAAAAAAAAAAAAAAACAGGAGTCCACTAAACTGGATAAACTGTGACATAAAACAATAACATGAGAAAACAAGAAGGGAAAGGAAGGATTGATAAGCCAGCCCTTCTATCTAAAGTCATCTTAAATTCTATAATCCAATAGCATCCAAAATATTTTAAAATTGCAAGACTGGGAACTCAATAAATATATGCACCCAACTATTACAAAATATTGCTAACACTTTGTGACTCAATGGTTATAGTGTATACGGGTGGACACTGAATGACGGTGGTCACTAATTTACTGAGGAATCAAAATTACAAAATACCAAGCCTACAGATAGAAATAAGTGCCAGCTACCCAACATAGCTATGTTGCAAAAACTATGTTTTGTCAAGAAAAAACAGCAAGAGGCCATTAATCCTGTGAAAGCTATCAAGTTGCTACTACATTGTTTGGAAACAATTAGTTATTACCTAGTGTGCTCTACTGTATCAGAAAGAATGTTAGTTTTTCTCAATAACACAAAAGACTTGATGAGAAAGAAATCAAAATGATGAAAGCCTTCCTTTTCCCTGCAACACAGTTTCTGACTTCCCAAAGCAGCTGGTACACCCCAAAACAAACTTGCAGACAAGAACCACACAAAACCTATACCTATAGCAGTAAGCTATGAAGGGGGAATCAATAAAGGACATAAAATAAATACATGTTCAATACTATTAACTCAATGAGTCAGTGGTGGTGTGCTACCTGACTGAAAACTTATTTGTGTACACATCACGAAACTTTTTACGCTAGGCTGCAAGAATAACATGCATATAGCAATACACACATTTCATTTGCCATAGTATTAACATAGCGCCTTGTTATAAGAACTTTGTTTTCCATAACATGCAGATAGTGATTTGGCACACTTGGAATGAGGCATGCTTACTCAAAAGACATATCACGAAACATATGGAGCACATTTGACTAAAAAAACAAAACTTGTAAACGTATGCAATGCAAGCATGCTGATGAAAACATACTCAACTAGAAGCCAGCAAATCAATTAAAAATCGTACCTGGAAATGAGAACTGTTAAGGCACCGACCAATCTGCTTAAAAAGTGGTACCATGCAACGCTGGAACTCTGCAGGCTGTGTCGCCTCAAGCACTTCTTCAAGCTCTCCCAGAAACAACACCTCCTTCTGGCAATTTGTGACTGGCCAGTATTTGAGCAGACCCCTGATCACAGTATCTGCTAATTTGTAGTCCTTCTCAACAAACTGAACAATACAATAGGATAGCTGCTGATGGTAAATCGCAACAGACTTGGGCTTGTGCAGGGGGATGAGAGCACGGGCAAGGAACAGTTTGTGCTCCTCCTTCATTGGCAAAGCAAAGCCATTAATGATGCTTCCAAGGATCTCAAGGAGCTCCCCTATGCCATTGTGGCGTTGCGTCTCAAAGATGAACCGGTAGAACACATTGTTGATGGCCTTGCGGATGAATGGGCGGTGTACCATGAACTTGCCATAGATGCGGTGGAGCACAGTCTTGAGGTACTCACGCTCACGGGGATCCTCGGAGTCAAAGAGGTCAAGGAGACGAAGCACGAATGCGTGGTCCACGTACCGCTTGGCGACCTTGGTGTCGGTGTCAGGCGATACCACATACCGGAGCAGGAGCTCATAGACGAGCTGGAGGTGCGGCCAAGCAGGATCGAGGAAGGGCTCCTCCTCATCGTCGGGGGCGGCGCCGGGGTCGATTGCCGCAGCAGACTCGTGCAGCGCGGGTGGCAGCGGGCGGAAGATGTTGGCTGAGATGGCAGCGACGAGCGCCTCCTGGACGTAGTCCGGGAGGCGCGCAGGCGCGTTGGCACCCGCGGCCTGCGCGGGGGCCTGCACGTAATCGACGAGCTCTAGGAGCGCCTGGCGCTTGGCCTCCTTCTCCCGCGGGTGCTTGAGCGAGTCCGAGAGGTCGAAGATTGCGGCGACGAGGCGGAGCTTGCGGAGGAGGAGGCCGGGGCGGTCGGCTGCAGCCACATCGCGGAGGAGCGGGAGCGGCTCGAGGAGCGGCGGCGACGCCGACCCAGCCGCCGGGTTGGCCGCGAGCGCGGACGCTGCTATGTGCGGCGAGGTAGGCGAGGACGGCGACGCCACGGTGGCCCGGGATGCGTGGTTCACGGTGACGGGCGCGGCTCCCCCCGCGCCCCCGGCCCCGCCCCCGGAGGACGACGAGGGCGCGGCGGGGCGCGCCGCGTTCTCCCCGCCGTCCCCGCGCGCGCCCTTGCGGTTCCCCCGCTTGATGATCTTGTTGAACATGGCGGCAGCGGCGGATTAGGAGGCCGGCGGCGGCGGATCGGCCGATCGATCAGCCAACGAATTCGCTCCTCTTCCCTCGGGGATTTGGGGATTTGGTGGCGACGGGAAGGCGAAGGTGGTGGGGCCCAGATGGCAGGGAGAGGGGAGCGCAGTGGGGAGGTGGGGTCAGCCGGTCAGGGGCGGCGAGGAGAGGGGAGGAGGCGCCGAGGCGGCATCGGCATGGCTCGCTGGCGATGTGGGAGGCGAGAGGAGAGGGGAAGAGGGGATCAATGGGGCTATGGGGGTGGAAGGAAGGGGAAGGCTGAGGAGGAGGAATGGGGATTTTTGGATTTATTTTTTCGGCTGTTTTTTGTTTTGTATTTATGGGAGGCGTTTATTTTGTATTTTTGGAGTTATTTGATCGGTTTTTAGTTTCGGGGACCGGATAAATGGGCGAAGTTCTTGATCTGGCGTTGGTAGGTTCGACTTTTTTTTCCCTTGAAAATGTAATAAGTAGACACACTAGACACTATGCAGTTTAAAACACACATCGTCTTTACGAATACATGCACATAAAGTGATAGACTCCCTCCGTATTAAAATATTTGTTACTGTTGACCTTTTTTAATGTTTGACTGTTTGTTTTATTCAAAAATTATGCAAGTATCATTTATTTTATTGTGACTTTTTTTTATCATCAAATGGATTTAAATTTGAGTTATTTTTTAGAATTTTCACAACAATTTTTTGAATAAGACAAATGGTCAAATGTTGCAAAAAAATCAATAATGACAAGTATTTCGATACGGAAAGAGTAGCTGATATGGCTTGTATTGAATGACATTTTTCTAATATGTATTTGTTTAAGTGTACTTATCAAGGGACGTTTGTTCATTTATTTATTAATACACCTACCAAGGAGTTAATTTCACCCGTCAGCATAGTGGTGATATCAAGCTAGAGACAACCTGAAAAACTGAAATCCGGTGACAGGGTTGCAATTACCGTAGTATATTTGTTCGTGATGTTAGGATCTATATGATTTTCACATGAGTTTTCATCCTACGCCATACCGAACACACAAAATTCATATTTGATTAAGGATAAGAAGAGGAAGGAGCCATCTTCAATCAGACATGCTATTGGGCACTAGAGCCTATATTTAAGAGCACGCAGCTTACTAGTATAAGTTTGCATATTAGACATATCACAAATCAGTTTATGAAAAAGAAAAAAAAAACACGTTTAGTGGCTCTATCCACCTCACGAATATAGGACCACTACACTAACATAAAAAGGTAAGTCCAAAGTAGCTCGCTCATCACAATCCCCGATGATATTAGCATTTTTTTTTAAAGTGTGTTACCATAATTCTTCTTTCGCTTGAGAACGCCTCACTAGAAGAGCATGACGTTTAACGCTGATGGCAACGGCCATTAATTTGGCGTTACATGTTAAGGAGGTGGACTTAAGTGCTACTGTATTGCTAACGAACGTTGTGATTTTTCTTACACACGTCCAATTGGAAAGACGGAGGAGGATAGAGACGGGCAACTTTTGGATAAGTCACGCTGGAAGGTAGAGACGTGGAGAGGGTGACAGGCGGCACCGGTTATGATTGGACTAACCGCTAGCCCGCACCGTGTTCTTCACCATTTTTTTATAGCTTCCCATGTTTTACGAGGTCTGCCGTCGGTGTCACTCGATACTTTCCCGTGCTAAAATGAAACCGAAAACAATCGCCTGACTCGAGCTGTCAGCAACACGGATGCTCAGATTTGCAAGATTTTTTAGCCAATTTACATATTGACATGCAGATATATGTACAAGCCATCAACGGCAAACAATGACATGAAATCGAAACAAAGAAATGATGCTACCTATTACTGCAGTTTGCTAATTGCTATAGAGAGACCTGAGAGAACACTGAACACACCTCTACTTCTGCTAATAGAAGAACCCACCCAACATTGTCTGACTGCTTTTCTGGAGAGCATTTTCAGGATCGGCGACAAAAGCAACAGCAGACTTTGCATTGTTTTCACTTTCAGCCATTTCCAGCCGAAGAAACAGTTGCCTGTTTACAATCCTTGCATTGAAGATGTTCAGATCAACAATGGCAGGCGATCGCTGCAATGCAGACCAGAATCCAGAACAACGAAAGCAACTGTCACCATACATATCCAGATACTCCTATTCAACAATGAGCAATTGCTGAGGACCTCAACTCCCAAATTTTCAAAAAAAAAAAAAAAAAAAAAAAAAAAAAAGAACCTCAACACCTACAACTGCAGGACGCACAACATGCACAACTGAAGCATCCAGTAGCAAGGAAACAGCTCAGAGCAAGACTCGTGAACTCAACGTGCAAAAACAGTCTGCCGGACAAAAGTTATCTGGAATGCAACATCGGTGCCAGGTTGAAAACAGAATAGGCATAACAGTGCCAAGTAGGGATACATTGAGCATCTTCCAGAATGCATTAGGCATTCAGCTACCAAAAGCTGCAACACAAAGAGCTTGAGTCTACAGACGGTTCATCAGTAGCGATCATCAAAACGCGCTTCTCCCCTGCTGGGGCGATCATATGGCCCAGGCCTCTCCCTGTAACTTCCTCCATCATAGCGTGCAGGTCCTCCACCACCATAACGATCAGCGACACCACCGCGTGGACCATCCCTGTCATAGCCACCACCCATGCCACCCCTGGGGCCATCCCTGTCATAGCTTCCACCACCCCTTGGGCCACTCCTATCATAGCCACCGCCGCCGCCGCCACCACCACGAACTCCATCCCTCTCATAGCTTCTTTCTCGCTCCCTACCATAACCACTTGGTGCATAGCGATCTGGACCACCTCCATACCTGTCCGCACCAAAGTGATCGCCACCAGAGGTGTAGCGATCATTTGCATAACGATCACGGCCCCCAGCGTACCTGTCTCTTGTGTCAACTTGGTCACGGTACCCATAACGACCACCATCATCCATGTAACGGTCACCAAACCTATCTGATCCAGAGAAACGGTCTCCCCTTCCACCACCGCTGCCACCACTAAACTTAGACGGGTATCTGCCAGAACGACCACCAGCAGCACTAGGGCAGTCACGAACCCAATGGCCAGGACGACCACACTCGAAACAATTGCCAGGGGGTGCACCATCACCTCTCCCACCACGATACTCTCCTCGTCCACCACCACTGTCATACCTTGTGTCATCTGTGTTCATCTTAGGCTCAGCCTTGTTCACTGAAATGTTCCGACCATCTAACTCTTGGCCATGCATTTCTTTGATAGCACTGTCAACTGCCCGCCGATCTTCGAATGTTACAAAGCCAAAGCCTCTGTGGCGGTTGGTGTGTCTCTCCAGCATGATCTACAAGTAGAAACAATCATCAGTATAGGGCGAGGAGAAGACAAAAAGATACCAAGCCAAGTGAAAATAATACATATGTCAGTAACAATGACCAAGAAACAGTTGTTTCAATAAAACAACTTATACACAAGCATTTGCACATCCATAGTAAGTACTTGAATTTTAAAACGAAGCCAGGGACAATAATAAATATTAATGACAAGCAAATAATTCACCATTCAGTACAATTGTACCAAAAAAGTTTGCTCTTAACATTTCAAACTAAGCTTACTGTTATTTTAAAAACTACATTGCTCAAAAGGTTGACATACTGCTATCTAGGCGCAGTGATACACAAAGGAAAACACAGCATATATTATAGTAGCCGCTACATGAAAAGGACTTCACTATCCAGAATAATTTCTGGATAGATTTAGATGTAGTCAACTTTAAGACATTACCTTGGGAGAAAGAAGCATTGAGACTAGGTTATCCATGGATCTTGGTGATTCAAGAACAATCGTAATCCTGACACAAATACATCTAGTTGTAACTATCTTGATCAAGTCTATTCCCAAGACAGCAAAGCTCGTTATCATGGACAAGGGGCGAAGCTATAGAGCCTCTGGGCACCATGTTCTGGCAAAGTGAACTATTTCCAACCAGGCACCATTTTACCACTAGCCACATGGAACTAATTTCTCTCAATAATTTCAGTATACTCTGGTGTCAGGACAATCTAGCAGATGTGCAACTGCCATATATTCTACTTTATATACCAGATCATCTAAACCAATGCTGAAAACCTAGAGGGACAAGCAACTTCCTTTTCCACAGAGACAACAGTGAAACTCGAGATGCTGGCTAGCTGGTTTGCTAAATAAATCCATGTTTGTCTTCCCAATACTGTAATACAACAGATGCAGGCGGCTGAAAAAGCGATATCACACAGAGACAATGAATCAAAGGTCTGCACTGGTGAGGCTAGCATCAATTTTCTGCTCCAGCAGTAGTCTTTCAAATACCTATACATGATCACTGAACACTGTCCAATGCACCAATATGCAAATCTGGACTCTCAAGAAAATTTTGGTATCCATCAACGAAGACTTTACTTGAGTCAAGCAGGCAACCAGCAATGGTACTAATTAAAAAAATGGATTAAACAAGAAAGAACATTGGTGCAAGGTGTCCTTCAAAAAGAAGTTGCTCTAGTTTTAATGAAAAAAAGTGCAAAGACCAAATTTTCCGGGAGCTGTTAACTATGCCATGAACTGAGCAAATGCATAAAGAGTTGCAGACATGCAGAAAGGCTTTATCTAGTTCTAAGAAAACACTGAAAACATGGCCATAGTCACAACCAGACACTTATAACAAATTGATGATTTATGTTGCCTCTTATCAGCCAATCAACTCGGTTCAACCCGACAGAGCAGCAATTTGTTTTTGATCTTTTCATAGTGGAGAAATGAGCTACTCCTGTGTCATGGACGTGGCCGCTGTTGCTCGTTCTTCACAGGTGCACACAGTTCTTGTTCTGGAGGAGCAGAATTTCAAAAATCTCAAGGACTGCACATCAGAAACTAGAGAACCGGGCACTATGCTCATCTGATTGTTCCAATAAATTGTCAGTAATATCTCGTCTCTTTCATGAGAGCACCAAACTGAACTAAGGAATATGAGAACACTTGCAACAGTCAGGACACTAGCAATATCTCGTCTCTTTCAACGCAGGCAAAAGTGCTCAATTCAGGTCTAACTGTAACGAACATCATCAACACTTCAGCTTAGGAAAGCAATATGTATCAACGTATCACTGTGCAATCCAGCTCTGGAAATCTGCCAGCTCATTCAGCCTCAGCAAATAAAGAACAGTCGAGAGAACAGAGCCCAGTTGCAAAGAAAGATAGAAAAACAAGAGCAGCGAGTTAAATTACTGAGAGAAAGCATTCAACATTGAAAAAATAACGAAAAATGTTTGAGAAGTTATTAAGATGCATGTATATGCATTCCCTTTTGTGGCTTACTGCATACATGATACTAAATTCTTTTAGCCCAAGAAGGCCCGTCAGTCATCATTTTAATTTGGTTCTAGAAGCCAAAGGATTTGGTTGCCTCTCACTAAAGAAATTTATTTCACCTATTTGTGCTTACTTCCTAACACAGAGTGGCATAATAAAAGTAAGAAAACACAACCACACTTCATACGCAAAGCACATCCCCCCCCCCCCCCCCCCCCCCACACCCCCCACAAAAGCTGTGGATCCACCTTTCCACCACCACATCACATCCATCGCCCTTCCCAGCACCCAAGCGTCCGAATAAAAAACACCGCAGGCAACAGCAAACCAACAGATCTAGCAAAATCACCCGGGGCACGACGCGGCTGACGGAGACGAGCGGGGGACTACGGGTACCTGCGCGTCGACGACCTTGCCGAAGCGGCCGAAGGCGTCCTCAAGCTTGCGCTCGTCCGTCTGCCACGACAGGCCGCCCACGAAGATCCGGCCTTCCTCCTTCCCGCCCATCGCCGCCGCTCGATCGATGGATTCGATGTGCGGTGGGGAGGGAAGATTAGGGTTTGGGGAGAAGAGAATAGGAATACGAGGAGGAGGAAGAGGAGGTTGCGAGTGGAAATAGGGAGCGAGAGAGAGCATCGGAGGAGGTTGGATTTGCTGCGGGCACGGTGGGCCGTGAACTTGGGAGAGAACGTGCCCATAGGGATCTATAGGCACCTATTGGGCCTTGGCCCTTGGGTTTTGCGATAGCGGCCTTTCGAAGTTTTCCTCCCTCCATCCGATCATAAATAAACCTAAGTAAATGGTACGGTTTCTTAAAAAAAAGGGTACTGCTCTCCATTTTTAAATAAATAATTGCCATTTAATTATTCCAACTTTGACAGGGGATTTTATTAAAATGTATTTAAAATTTTACCTTAATATTACTACAGTTCTGTCTATATTTATTATAAATGCATCAATCGTATGTTTAAATAATATAGCAAATTATTTGAAAACGGAGGTAGTAAGTAGTAACTCTATCTTTATATATCATTATCATCTCAATAGGTGTATGATCCATACTTGTGTGACTACTGGGGTGCATACATACTGAAAAGAACATCATATCCGCGTTGATTCTTCATTATTCCAATTTATTTCATTCGGTGGCAACCAAATACATAGAGATGGCATGTACACATTATAAATCTCGATAAAAATATCTGCACTACAACAATTTCTTCATCAGAGCATAAAGGACCCGTTACATAAAGAGGCACTGTAGGTGTGAACGAAAGCCTAGACAAAATAAGAACATCACGCAGCTTAAATTAACCAAAAAGACGGATCAAAACACAAGACCAGACCCCTTGAGCTTGTCTTCGATAACATCATCTAACTTCTTAGCAATCTCCTTGCTCATGTGGTTCTCCCAGTCCCCCACCTTGCCTTTCCTGAAGAACATCGATTTCCCAACAACTATGCTGTCTCCCCGAGCAACGTCTCCAGCCTGGTTGTGCTCCAAGCCACTGAGCGTCTCGAAGCTGCATAGCCTCACCACCTCCTCGGGGGCTCCTCCTCTCGCTTCCTCCTCGGTGAACGGGACGGCAAAGAAGCCGGCAAGCTTCTTCACAGCCTCCACCGGGTCCGACACGATCTCTTCGTACTTCAAGAAAAGGGTCTGCCGAGGCCTCTCCATGCTCTGCTTCCAGTACTCGAGGTAGTGCTCCCAGAAGGGCCCGAAAGGGGAGAACCCCTCGCAGAACATGCTCAGCGCATCGTCGAATTCTATGGGAGGCGAGGAGTCTCCGCGCATGCTGTTCGCAAAGTACCACCACGAGACGAACGCGTCCTTGGGCTGCCGGCACAGGTACACGACGCGGCAGCCGCAGCAGGTGGCCACGGCCGGCGGGAGCAAGGAGAGGGGCAGGTGGGTCGCGAGGAGCCTCGGGGAAGGTAGATTGCCGATGCCGGTTAGGTCTCCGGCCGGATTGGGCACCTCGAGGTGCGCCACGACCTCCTGCGGGTGTTGCCGGCCGCCGGCGAGCAGAGGGTGGCCGGCGGCGGCGAAAGCGTGGCGGCCGCGGGTCGTGATGGTGAAGGCGAGGGCTTTCAGCCAGGTGGTCCCGCATTTCGGGTAGGTGGCGAGGATGATGTCGTCGCTGCGGGGCTTGAAGTGCTCTCTGACGGGGATGATGTGCTTGAGCCTCTCAGGGTTGAGCCAGTAATTCTGGTACAGGACGAGTGGCTTCGCCCACCCTACTCTCGTAGGGAGATCGTCAGATGAGGCTTTGGTGTCACTCTTGCTAGATTCGGAAGGAACCTGCTGCGCCATGGCTGTGGACTTGTGGTTGAGGATTCGGGGTTGAGGAATATGATGGCCGATTGTCGCCGGCCGTCGCTTATATCGGGGTGTGCGGATCGATCGCTCCGAGCTCAACGAAAGCACAGCAAGCAGGATAAGAACGCCGGCCGCACGGCCCGGCCCCAAGTCAAACACTCGTGGGTGGGAGTGGGACCCACGGTTTGGTTGTCCCTTCTGCTGAACCACGGTCTTTCGAAAACAAGCCAATTAGAGCTTCGATCAGGATGGTGGCCTTGACTATGAGCATCCATTTGGCCCCAGCCATGGCGCCATGTGCCACGGACCGAGAGCTACCACCATCAGGAAACGCCAGTTTCTGAAGGCACTAGAATGAACACGCCGCTTCTTTTTTTTTTTTTTGTGGTGCTGTATTGAAGTGTGATGGTAAAGCCTAATTCAAACATGTCTTACCTCATTGTGTGTCTTTTTTTAACATTACGATGCGCAAATTCGGAACTGGACATGTGTACCAAGTCGTTTTTAATATAACAAGCGCGTGACCTTGATGCGCACGCACTCATGGCACTACAAAGTAAGCATCCTAAGGGCATGTACAGCCCGTCGATATAAGCCGTCTGTGAGCCGATAATTTTGCAAAAAACCTCCCGAGTCATCCCACAGACGGGTCTCCGTCGTCTCGCGAGGCGACGCCCCGCTCCCGTTGCCCGAGGCGGACGAGACGTGCCCAGCAGCGTTGTACGGCCACGGCGACGGGGCGTCGGATCCCACGCGGAGCGAGAGCGCGCATACCTGAATCATTTTGCACGAGAGCTTTCGGCGCTGGAGGAGGTCCGCCTCGCCACCTCCGAGCTCCGCCTTCGCGCCCTGCCTGGCGCCGAGCAAGTCCACCTCGCCATCTCCCTCCTCCCGCGCTGATTTCTCCTCCCGGCTCCCGCGCACCCTCCCGAGGAACTGCATGGGCAAAAGAGGATGACCATCGGCGGCGAAGTTGAGCTCGAGACCGGCGGCAATGGTGACCACGAGATCTGCGATTCCCAAGGCTATGGGCCATGACCGGTGGTGCGAAGTGGATCGTGAGGGAGGTGGGAAGGTGAGGGAGTCTTGAGTGTGTGGGATTTTGTTTTGGTGGAGGGATGGCCAGGGATTTTGGCCGGCGGCAGAGCTTGCTCGGCTCGGGGGCGAACGAGCGAGCAGCAGGGGAACTGGGAACAGGGGAGATGGTGGTGGATAGCTTGTGAATGAGATGCAGCCACGTACTGGTTTTTTTTTTTTTTTTTTTTTTTTTTTTTTGAGAACCACATACTGGTGCGCATGGGCTAAAGAGGCCAGAACGCATGGGTCGAGCTAAACAAGCAGGCCAAAAAATATTGCTGAGGTATACACAAGTCTATTTATAGTAATCATATTTAATCAAATAACCACACAATGATTCCTAAAAATTATTGTAATCATATTTCTATTATTTTTGCTTGATATTATTCAATCAAATAACCACACAATGGTATACACAAATGCATTTGTAGTTAATCTTAACCTCCATGCAAAGCATTAAATAGCTTACAAACGGTCTCTCTGTCTGTGTGTTGTATGAGCTGTCTGTACATCTGTCTATATGATAAGTTCGTCTGTGGGCTGTACATGTCCTAATAACTTGATCTTGAAACGGAATTTTCAATGTTTTTTCATCCATGGCTCAACTCTGAAGAATATACATTGTTCCAATTTAGCAACTAATCAAAGCACTGGTTTGACAATTGAGCTGAATCTCAAAACTCCCTGAATCTTGAGATTTGGATTGCAAAATGTCCTTGCCTAGGTTAATATCGATGACACATCAAGCCCATTGGCAACACCAAATACCAATCATCAATTGTTTCATGAGCATTCAGCAACACAACCTTATTTGAATAAATTTGATCCAAAATCATCTCACCCCTCCACCATTGAATCCAAACGGTATTTGGATTCATGCATATAGTTTATGTTTTGGATTTAGCTAGAGAGAGAAATGCACCTCGAACCGAACACACACATCCTCTATCTCACTGCTTCTTCCTCTCTCCCTGCGATAATCACTTTGCAGCGCATAACGGCCTTGGCCGTATCCATACCCGTTTGCACCAAAGCGACCACCAGATGGGTAATGATTGCTGGCACGACGATCATCGCCTCCAACATACCAGTCTCTGCTGCCAACATGATCACGGTGACCATAACGACCACCATCACAATGATGACCAATGTAACGTTGCCAAACCCAGAAGAACGGTTTCCCCAGCCTCCACCACTAAACTTGGGAGAGAATCCATCGGAAGAACCTCCACCAGCATTATTATGGCAGTCACGAGCCCAGTGGCCATGGAGACCGCAGGCGAAGCAATTACCGGGGGGTGGAGCAACACCTCTACCACGGCGATAGTGTCCTCTTCGTCCACCATGACTACTACCGTAACTCATGTTGCCTGCATTGGCGGCCCTTCTGTTCATCTGAGTCTCAGCGTGGTATTCGTACACCTCAATGGTCCGGCCATCTAGCTCTTGGAAGTGCATCTCTCTGATTGCGTTGTCAATCGCCTGTTGGCTGTCGAAGGTCACGAAACCGAAGCCACGGGAACGCCCTGTCTCTTTGTCCATTATGACCTACAAGAAGAAATGCAATGCAAGAGGCGAAATAGATATTTAGACAAGTGCATGCAAAATAGTAAAATGTCAGCTGCAATGCAAGTGATCCAGAGATCAATAGTTACAATGCTCTACGGCGTAATCAAGCAGGCGACTGCCGGTTTGGCACATGGGACCAAAGGGGGTAAGAAACGCATATTGTTCAGTCTAAGCGAACACATTCAGCACAAACGATTCATAACCAATGAGATGCAGAACCGAGGAAACTAAAATATATCTAGACCTTGCTAATATAAAACCTGCTCAGGTGTCACATAGATTACCGATCCGATCGAAATCAAACCCCTTCTGCACTCGTGCACGGATGCTTGAATGGCACCAGAGTTGAGATTATTATTAGGCTATTCCTAGATCTTAAATCTCAAGAACACGATCCAATTTCTGACGCATGCAGCTACACATGATCGGACCTATCGTCGAATGCGGCAAGAGGCCTAACACAGTAGCACAAAAATACGGTCGTTGTCACAAGTTACGAGAAACCGAGCTGGGATCAATCGGAGGAAAGAAGAAATGGACCTCGGCGTCGACGATCCTGCCGAAGCGGCGGAAGGCGTCCTGGAGGCTGCGATCGCCGGTCTGCCACGCCAGTCCGCCCACGAGGATCCGTCCCTCCCACTCCGCCATCGCCGCCTCCGCCAGTGCCACTCGCAGTCTCGCGATCGGATCTGTGGACTCCAGACGGGGGAAGGAAATTTGAAATTTAAAGAGGAGGACGTTGTGACTTGTGAGGTGGGGAGCAAATTTAAAGGAAGCAAGCGGCAGCAACGAAAAAGAGCGAGCGACCCAGGGGCCTTTTTTTTTGGAGTACCGGTTATTATAGGTTCGCGAGCTTCTTTGAGGGCCGTGGGCCTGGTGTTTCGGCCTTCCACGCACGTGCGTGGGAGTTTCCATCCTTCCTTGGGCCGGGACTATTCTCGTGACCGAGCAGAGCCCACGGCCCCACGCTGCCCGCTGCTGCTCGCGCTTATCGCTTGCTCACGCACCTAAGGAAACGTGCGGGAACGCGCACGTCGTGCCTGACCTGATAAACCCCACCTGACCTGTCAAAAAAACCCGACCCGACTCAATCAGAGCACATGACAGGTCGGGCACGGGCTATTTTTTTAACCTGAAACAAAAAACCCGACATGACTCGAAAAATTACACGTGAAACCCGAAACTCGACCCGAACCCGACCCGACCATACCACGGGTCGGACGCCCGACATGACCTGACCCAACCCGAACCTGACACTACCGGACCTATGATAAGGTATAGTTCGGTGACAGTCGGCCGTGCTCCCGTGCGTGCTGGCCGGCGACGGAGCATCACACGCTTGGCGCCCCCAGGGACCACACGCGCACGGCGTGTTCCCGCGTTCGAGTGTCCGTGATGTGCCGAGGTACGCAAAGTCACCGCGAGAGAGAGTCACACACGGTAGGTACTAGCGGCGCATATATATTAGCAAAGCAAACCCTGCAAAAAGCTCGAAGCACAGCGCACAATTTCGTCCAACGAACACGATGCACCACACTGGCTGAAACGTGTATGCATCCTACAGGGATATATCAATTGACCCCCGATCGACACACAACAGCACATCAACGGACTATGATGAATTACACAACATATATATGCTGCTCAAGGAATAATCTTTCTCCATATCTCAGCTCGATCATCAACAAATTCAGACCTTGTTGCCACTGCCGCTCATCTCACTGCTACTGGTGGTGTCCTTGTTGTTGTCAGTGTCACTGACACCGCCGCTGCTGCTGCTCGCTTCCTCACTCACCTTCCTATCCTCCCTTCCTCCCCCAGCACCGTTGGCGGCTGCCGCCGCTCCGACCATGCCGACCTCCCTGAACTGCCCGTACAGGTCCCCTCGGTAGAACTTCCTGGTCCTCCACGCGAGCACCAGCGACACGAGCGCGCCGAGCAGCGTGACCACGGTGATGATCAGGAACGACTCCTTGAAGCACCTCACCCCGATGCACGTGAGGTCCTTCCCCTTCCGCCCTCCCTGCCGCAACGCCTCCCTGTCGTACATCCTCCCCGCGATCCTCACGTTGAGGATGTACGACCCGACGGGGCTCGCCACGGCCCCGAAGTTGTAGAGCGTGGAGTAGTACTTGAGCCCGAACACCTCGGAGATGATGGCGAACAGCAGCGGCCACTGGGCCCCGAAGCAGAAGCCCAGGATCACGGACGCCGCGTAGAGCCCGTTGCTGACCCCGAAGGCGATGAGCGCGTGGCCCACGCATGCGAGGAGGAGCACCGCCGTGAGCACCAGCGGGCGTGGCACCTTGTACTTGGCCAGCACGTACTCGGACGCGAACCCGGACACCACCCGGCCCGCGTAGTTCCAGATGCTGACGAGCGACACGAACGTGGTTATGGAGCGCTGCGGGTACCCCAGCGACTGCCCGATCTGGCCCATGTTGTCGACGGCAGTCAGCGTGCCGCCGATCCCGCAGATGGTCGCCACGAACAGCACCAGCATGTCCACGCTGAAGAGCGCCTGCAGGATCGTGTAGTCCTGGCCCCGAGCCGGCGGCCGGAACACGTCCTGGAAGCACGTCGGCGACGAGCTGTCTTCGGCATCGGCGGCGGCGGCGGCGGCCGGTGGCGGTGCGGACGGGCGTGTGATTTTCTCGTCGTTGTCGACGGTGGTGATCGCCGCCGCTGTCACGACGGAGGAGGTCGTCGGGAGCGGCGTCTGGAGGTATGTCTTGAGCTCTTGCTTGACGACGATGATGATGGGGAAGAAGATGAGGAGGAGGAGCACGGCGGCCGTGACGTAGTACGCCGGCTTGGGGAAGTGGATCACCTCCAGCTCCACGACGTTCATGACGAGGAGGTACACGGCGAGCACGATGGATGCGTAGAGGAACAGGAAGAAGACCCTGCGCTCCCGCCCCGCCGTCCCGGCCGTGTCGCTGGGCCGCGGCAGGATGCGGATGGTTGGGATAAAGAGCAGCGAGATGGCGGCGGGGAGCCACGCCATGAGGAGCACGAGCTCGGCGCCGTCGTTGTCGGTGCCATAGATTGCGCGGTAGAGCTGGGTGAAGATGGCGCCGCTGAGGCCGACGAACCCCTTGAGCAAACCCAGCACGACGCCGCGCTCCTCGGGGAAGTTCTTCACGGCGGTGACGAGCGCGCCCGTGTTGGCGAACGACTGCGAGTTGGCGCCCACGGCGATGTACACGCACATGAGCCACACGGGCGGCCGCGAGGTGCGGCCGGACACGGCGAGGTAGATCATGAGGTAGCCGGCCAGGTTCATGCCGGCGCCGGAGGCGAGCACGACCCACGGCGGGGTCACCTCGTTGATGAGGCCCGGGAGGATGCCCACGTTGGCGCCCACGTCCTTGAAGAAGCTCAGCGTGTTGAGCGTCTGCTGGTCGTAGCCCAGAGACGACTTCACGGCCTTGGAGTAGATGCCGAAGATGTAGGTCCCGCCGGCCGCCGCCATGATCAGGATGGAAGCGAAGAACATGAACCACCGCCCGCGCACCACGTGCCGCGCGAACCGCATCGTGCCCGCGGCGTCGGCGCCGGGGACGCCGCCCGTGGCGCGGTCGCCGAACACCATCTTCGATGGCCCTTCTGGTTCTCAGGACGGCTACGCCGGAGGCCGGACACAAGAGGTCGGCTTGAGGTAGCTGCCACTTGTGTGAGCTCCAGAACTTGTGGTCGATGGCTAGTTATATATGTAGTGAGACAGTGAGAGGCTGTGGAGTGTGTGAACTTTCTATCGGATACAAGATCGATCTGAGTGTGACTAGGCCTACGACTACGAGGCTGCGACGAATAATCGAAGGGAATTTTGATAGCATGCGTTTCCACTGCGGTTCTTCACCACAGAAGCAACAGGAGATGCCAAAAGTTTTGAACGGTTTGAATTTTCGCTCGAAAGATAGCTAATCATGCACGATCACAAATGGAAAGATAGTTTTGAATGGTATGTCATCTTTTCCTCCAAAATTCTCTGCCACTTGCACGTGCGCTTAGTGTTTATGGATTGTCGATTTGCATGGACTACGAACTTTCAATTTTTAATGCACAGACTCATTTTCTTTGGGCGCTTGTGCTAAAGTTTAGCATGAGCATTACAAACATTCCCAAAGTCTCTTGTCATTTTTTACCTCCAAATTTCTCTGCTACTTGCACGTGCGCTTAGTGTTTATGGATTGTCGATTTTCATGGACTACGAACTTTCAATTTTTAATGCACAAACTCATTTTCTTTCGGCGCTTTGTTACCACACCATTTGCCATTGGTGATACCTGTACGATAGGTGTAGACTTGCTCCATTCACCGCTAAACGAATCGTATAATCGAGTCTAAAAGCGTATATTCAAAGGTTGGCGTGGGTCTCTGTACTACTCTTCACATTACATATACAACGACTTTGCCATCGACTTACTAGAGCAGTGTTGCTATCTAGCTCTTGCTGGCCCAAAGACGGCCCAGTCAACTGGTCAGGACATAAACCGCCATTTGCCGGCACGCCACAAATTGTAAAACGTTCTAGATTATAGGCCTGGAATAGTCAATCGATTCCTAATAAACAGACTAGAAGGGTTGAAACTGGACAGCCGACTAACTTCTTACCAGTTACCACTTGCAAAACCCAGCGTGGTGTGACGTGAACACGCTGCCTTTCTTTCCAGGATGGATGATGTGTGATTGTTCCTAAATGCCGGTCGTTCTACTCTCCTGTGTGCTCACACGTTAGGATAAACCACAACCTCGTGAATCTCAGAGGCAGCAATTTATTTAATTTTCTTGATTTTGTACTGAATGTTACGGACACTTATTACTACATCTTTTCTAAAAAAATTGTTCGGGAAAACCGAGAATTCTTTTCAGGTGGGGTAAATTACGGACACTTCAAATTAAAAGGAACAAAACTAAGCATAAGAAAGTAGGCAAAAGTTTTTGGTTAGGACGTGAATATATATCCTGCAAAAATGAAAGGAGAAAAATCAGCCTATAGGAACGCGAGGTTATTGACTAAGCATAGAGCGAAATGCTGTTAGCTCTAGACCCAAAAAAGCGAGCAGGCAACTGTCTCTTTCACCTGCAATCACCGTCGAGTAGAAGAAAACCTTGGCACACTTCCGTTCCAGAACATATTCTTACGGAAGCACCACGAACTCCTCACGCAAATTTTTTGTGAGTTCTCCCAGAGCCAAGTGTTTCGGCCACGTCAAGAGAGCAGGGATTGTGAATGAGGACTAATAGTCTGATGTACTCGTGTGCAACACGTGCCAGGTTGAAAGCTATGAATGTACGTGTTTGCCCCCTTCCTACTAGGGAGCAGGTTTTCCCAACTACCGGGGATCGTCATAGACGCCGGGCCTTCAGCGGCTTCATCCTTTGGCACAATGATGTCAACGATGCTGACTGGCGACTGCGCACACGAATATTCAACCGAATTCCGCGTCGAACACCGTCACCATCGTCTCTTTCTCTCTGACTAAACCGTGTTAGAATCTTCAAAGGGCGATGCAAATTTAAACTCTCGAGTCAGCCAGCTCCCGCCAATAATGACACTACAATACTCCCCGTCTGCGAGCTGATAAGTCTGAGGAGCGTTGTTTCCAGGCCGTTTCATGGCCGGATAAGCGCACCGGCTTCTCATCTATTTGGGGTAGTCTCCAACTCTGCGTTCACATGTGGCCAATGGCAACGCAACAAGCCACAACCAAACCGAGAATTCTTTTCAGAAATACTACTGATTAATGAACGACAGATTTGCATGATAAGTACTTCTGACTAAGCAGCTGGGTGTGGATGATTGCGTCAAGAACAGGTAATCCTTCATTGATAACAAATCTAGAAAATTAATGCTAATGCCGCGTGGATAGTGGTGATGAGACGCTGACACAGACATTGCGTGCTCCGAATGCAACAAAGAGCCCCATGATTTAACAGGTGCAGCCATATATTTATATCCCGCTATAGTCAAAGCACTCACAGAGTCACAGTGCCTGTACAAGGATGACATACTAGCGTTAGCATACCAGCATATTCATATGCAACACCAGCAAGACTGCAATTGAACAACCGAAAGGTAGCAACCTGTAGCTGTCGAAATCACAAGAGGCAGTCCTGAATTTGAAGTTCAGCACAAAAGTTTTGCCATCGTGACAAAATGTTGCCATTTTCTGAAGAGTTTTTAATGGTCATGCACCTGGCCTATGGACTAGTTTGCCATATTTACACCACACAAAGCTACTCCACCTGGAGTTTCATGACCAAAAAAGCACTGATGCCTGTCCTTGCAGGGATTCCTTCAGCAGTAGAATATGAACTGCTTGACGTTCTCCTTCACTTTGGGCAGCGGCTTCACTAGGACTGCGTGATCGTGCGGCCGAGAACTCGCTGCAGAAGACGATCCCTGGTCAGAGAAGCCATCGTCCAAGTAGTGGCGCGCACGGAAAGCCGCCAGGTGTGCGTAATATGCAGGGGGAACTGTTTGCAACATGTTACACAATTGGTAAGGAAACAACACAGAATTTGGGAAACAACCAGTAACTTAAGACAGTATAAAGTTGCAGGCCAATTGCCTACCGATAGAAACTGATCGCGTGCATCGTGCGTACCTGAAAGCCAAAACATACAGTGGAGATAAACAGTGTCCAATAGGGAAATAGGTAAGATAACGCGAGTTTAAGTATCACAAGGTAGGTGGTAAAAGCTGCTTACGTGTAGCACAGATTGTATGTCAATGTCTGCAGTGCATCAGCAGTGAAATGGTTTTCATCAAACAGAACATGGTAGTGTGTTGGACGGCTTGTTCCCTGTCATAGGGCGGAAATGAATAACCCACAAACAAAGCAGAGGATTCGCTATGTAAGAGTCACATGATTAAGCATCTGTTTACCTGAATACCAGAGTGACTACAGAGATAGAAGTCGAATTCACTTGGATGGCATATCTTCATGTCAACAACAGTTCCTGAGAACACAATGCAATTATTAGCAAGAACTAATAGTGCAGCTTCATCAGAATCAAGATCAATTTTGTGCCACAGAAAATTTATTTACCTGGCAGAATATTCCCACTTCGATCTATCTGATCTCGTGCATGATGATCTTCAGGAAAAAGCCGTGTGTGATGCCTCTTTTGCACCACAACGAATGTAACTGGAGGAAGGTAGCCCTCCTCCAAGCTAGCACACGCCTGAGTGCAGAAATACAAATATCAGCACAATCACATAAACAAAGACAGGAGAAAAGAGTTTACACGTGCCTCCACTAAAATATGCCAAAAGGAGGATAAGGCAGGGAAAAAGGCACCTTGCGAATTGCATCCACTTCATAAAGCAAGACCTGGCTAAACTGCCCTTCACTGACACCATCTCTGCAAGTCAAGGAAAGAAAATGAGTTGAATACTTAGTTTTTAGGGGAAATGGCAGGTGTTCTGCCTTTCCATTCAAGAAGGGCATTTTCCTGTACGGACCGATAGAAAATTATCCTTCCAGGTTTGCGACTCCCATTTGCCCTGTAGAACGACACAAGTAGTTCCCTGCAGCAACATTTTTCTTTTAAAAGGAAAACAGGAATTATTTACCCAAATAATAACGAAGTTATTAGCCAACCAACATGCCTGATCATTCCACCATAAACAAGTCCCTTTTGGGGATCCTTCACTTGTGTGAAAAGATCAGTTATGATCTCTTCTCTATGACCTTGAGAAGACACCAAGCACCTGTACTTTGAAACTTCTGGCCAATCTATTGATGCAACAACCTATCACATAACAAATCAAGTTAATATTATAACAAATCAAGCTAAGATCAAATAAATTAAAAGGAGGCGAAATACAAACTGCAGCAATAGACGGAGATGCATCCTCCCCTGGAGCTGGATGGGTAACATCAGCTCCAAAGATCATTGTAGGCAAATCTGTTAACAAATGTATTCTCCTAAGCAATGCATCTTCCAGAACTGTATTACGGCCACCAACCTACGCATGAATATTGGGCAGTGTAAGCAAACTCAAAATTAGTTCCATGTTGCACTCTTTCTTTCTTGAGCTAGAAAGCCAAACCTACAAGTCTCAAACTTCACTGAGACCACAATCAGACTAAGCTCAACACAGCTAAAAATTGACAATACAGGAACTCAACCAGTGCGTCTACAAAGCCACATCAAACTGGCAAGGGTCACCTTACCTTAACATTAATTTTAAGGGCCAGGTTTTGGAGATACTGTTGACCTCCTTTCTGAACATTCTTAGGCATACAACACTGAGTTATTACACCAAGCTCAGTTTCACAAAGCCGCTTTGCCCTTCCTGCACATGAAAGAAAATGTGAACTGTAATTTAGGATAGCAAGAAGATATACGAAATATAACCAATAAACAAAGAGAAAAGCTCTGGTGGTCCCTTCTATGAAAATTGCACGAATTTAAAAGCATGATTAATTAATTTCTTAATCATTTTCAACCTGGGTCTTGTCTGGGCCCGACCCTGCCGACGCCCGGCTCGTACCCGGCCCGTGCCCATGAGAGAGATATGTTCGATTGTTGTGTCGTTGCTTAGGCTGCAAACGGAGCTCGTGGCACCTTTCCTTTGCGTCTGGCGCATCAGTGGCGGCCCCCAAGGAGGGTCCGCCCTTCTCTCCCCCAAGAGCTGGGCCGAGAGAGCCACCGACGGCGGGAACTGCTTCTCCGGCGATGCGCTCGCGCAAGCTCCGCGTTGCAGGAAAGGAGATAGGAACACAGGTTGCAGGTTCGACGGCGGCAGTGCTCCAGATTCGTCCTGCCCGTTCAATTGTTCCCTGGCGCAAGCGCCCTTTGATGTCCATCTAGTTGTCTGCAATAAGCACCACCACCAAGATGGCAATATCTAAATAAATTAATTGATCTCTCTCGAATCTCAATCCTTTCTGCACTGAAGGAGGACGAGACCAAGGTCATCTCTTTCCTTGATTGTCATAATTAAAGCTGGATCAGTCATGGATGCTTGTCGTCGGCATTCCAAACTCAGTTGCTGGCTTGCTGCTAATCCCCAAGGTTCAGAGTAGGTTCATGTCTTCCGTTGTTTGGCACCTTCCTCACTGCGTAAGCGGCGGCAGTGCCACCGAGGCCCTACTGTCGCAGTGCCACACGGCCTTTGTGCGTCCGCACGGCATGCAGAACGGCGTCACCGGCCGTCGTCTCGACGAGACCGAAACCCAAAAAAGTGAATCGCATGGAACCGAACAATAAGGTGCAGAGAAATTAGAGTGGACCGGGCTGGACTTGATCTTAGTCTGAGCACGGGTAGGGTCGGGACCTTACATGCCCCAGGTCGAAATTAAATAAAATTAATGACTTAATTGCTTTAAGTTTCGTGCAGTTTTCATAAAGAGGACTACCGGAGCAAAACTCATAAACAAATACTACCAAATATGAAATCCATTTGACGTGCTTATTACCATAGAAAACACTTGCATTTGCATCTGGTAATACTATGATAAGTAACTCAAGCTGCTGCCCACTCATGCCTTGTTGGGAAAGCACTTGTGCAGATTGTGCATGTATATTTCTGAGTGCGCCTTCTAAGTTATCTGGGCGTACTTGCCCAATGTCAAGACATGATCTCCCATTCATTTGCTACCACACAAAACAAAAAGAAATGAGAAACCAGCACAAACGACATGAAAGGAGTAGATAACAAAACCAATGCATCTTTACCATGCCCATATTGTTGCAAACACCGACCAAGTTGTTGCAAAACATCCTGACATCATTCAGATGCAAGCGAGAAGCAAAAGTCACACAAGCCCAATACCTAATGGTTGCTCCATTGATCAATCTCTGTGAAATACACACAAAAAAGATGGTTGACCAACAATGATATGGAAACCTAACAATGACTACACTTAGTGACCAATGAGTGCATATGCCTTGGTAATAGAAGTTGTCACCAACAAAATTGCAAGTATGAATGGAACTAAAATTCTAATCAAAACAAAACAAAAAATTTGGGAGTGATTGGATAAAAGTGGGGCTTATAAAGAAATAGACATGCAATACCTTGTTGTTCATGTTCCACTGACCAATGAAAGGATTACACACTTTTTCTCGTCCAGTGTCATGGTATTTAAGCTGAAATGGAAATAAATTATCACCAGTATACGATAACAGGAACAAGAGAATAATGTAAAAATATATGATATCCATAAAAAGAACATGTACCCTTGGAGCTGGCAGCACACGAGCATCAACCAAGGCAAGTTGATTTGTCACAATAATGCCAAATTCTTTGGCACAAGAATCATTACCATAATTGTTCCTGCTAACTACCTAAAAATATAAAAGAGGGTGGGATATTTTAAATAAATAATGAATTCCAAATGAAACTATAGACCACAATGTAATGGGGGAAAACGAGAGAGCCAAAGATCGGATAGTTACAAGATTCACCTCTAAAATGCTGCTCTCCCTCCGAGTTGGTCGCTCACATGCCAACTTCAGGATGCTCGTGACTTGGCGCTCATTTAGCTTTCTAGAATAGCGCTGTCCTTCGAGTATATTGCAAACCTGCATACATAGAAGATGTATCATGAAGAAAGCTGACAAAAATATTAATGCAAAACGGATGTCTTGTATCATAGTATGTAAGTAACAAGATGAAGACATAAGCATGACCTCCATGGGTAAATATATTGGCCTGCTCTCACTGCCAGCTTGAAGGCATGGCCAGTGAGTGTATTTCAAACAGTAATTATATTGGTGTTTAAAGTACTCAACAACTGAAACCCTTGTCCCATCTTGGTCAAACCTGTATAAGCAAACATAAATATATAGTGCGATTAAAAGGAGTATGGCATGAGTTAAAGAAAAGTAGATAAACTAAAACTGAATAAATACTTTAAATCATTCAATGGGATTGAAGTTATCCCCATAATCCTGTAACGCATGGATATATCACGGCGATGTGTTGCCACAACCCGGACTCCTTTGAGGGCATTTTTCAGCTACAAAGATTAAAAAAAAAACATGAAACAATAAAACCATATGACATAAGAATTAAACGTGCCCACAGTAAAGGCATCCTGGTCCGTACTTTTATGCGATCCTGGTCAGTCAAACGTCTCGAAGTATCACGGATGTTGAGATACTCCGATGCAAAGTCTATAATGGGTTGAGCCTTGTAGAATGCAGTTGCAGAAATATCTGAAAGAAAAACAGAAAAATGTCATCGAACAGCTACTGGTTAACATTGAAACTCATCTGTAATGCAGTAAAGAAAGATGATGCAATTCGAATCTCATCTAATAAAATAAGATTGCTATAAAACTATCAAAAAAATAAACAATTCATGAGGTGGTTACCAGTATTTGCTCGAAATTGTCAGGAAAGAAGTCCCTACTCAATTCAGTAGGCCCATAATATCATTAAGAACTAAAGTTAATTACTAAACTTGAAAATAAAGAAATAAAAGAAAATCCAAACTAAAAACAAATCCATACTAGTTTCGCTCAATTGTAAGCTTATTTTAATTCTTAATGTAATTCTGAAGGAAAAATAATGCTAACTATTGTGCCATCCTTGCCATCAAAAGCTATTGTGCCATCCCACAACCTATTTTGTCTAAATGGTTTTTTTCCTGCACATATTTTTGGACTTTCCTTTAATTACTTATCCATACGATTAAATTAATTATAACAAATTAAAGAAGTGCACATTCAACAAATTTGTCTTATGATATTTATAGCATAACCTGCCCGTACATATCATAAGATACATGCAAAAGAATACAAAAAATGTTGTTACTATTTTACTTTAGGAAAAAGTCCAAATTATTCCCCTCAAGTACAGACAAAGTTTGAATAACCCCTTAAAGTATAACTTGGTTCAATTTACCCCCTGAACCATACAATTTGATTCATTTTACCCCTAATACAATTTATCTTTTTTATTTCTCCATGCATAGATGGAATTCTAAGTTGAAATTTTTCAAGATGATAGGACAGATCATAACACATGATAGAAAAAATGAATCATATTTTTTATGATTATTTTGATAGGTTCAGATATTTAATAATAAATTAACAATTGAAATTAAAATTATTTGAAAAATAATGATGAAAAATTATAACATATTTTTTTGACATGCATTGTGATGTTCACTACAACCCTGCAAAATTTGAAATTGAAATTTAACCTATGCATGGAGAAATAAAAAGGACAAATTGTATTAGGGGGTAAAATGAACCAATTGCATAGTTTAGGGGGTAAATTGAACCAAGTTATAGTTTAGGGGGTTATTCAAACTTTGGGTATACTGGAGGGGAGTAATTTAGACTTTTTTCTTTACTTTAATACTTGTAGCTTTTCTTATACGATAACAAGATATGCTGGTCTAGACTTGATAAGTTATATTCGTCCGCAGCATGCCATGATTTTATTTCAGAGTTTTGTAGCTTGAAGAAAGTATAGAAGATGTGCATTTGTGTAGTATAGTTAATAAAACAGAACATATGCAATCTTATATAGACTAGTAGACATTTGAGCCCTGAAAATCAGTGACACAATTCACACAATCTTAATACATTGATGAGTATGTTACAAATGGCACTATGAATGTGGGTAATGCATTATTCGCAATATGATCCAGAAGCAAACATCTTAAATTTAGTGCAAAGAGTAAATTTCAGTGTAGGTCCATTAACTTTTACCGAAGTCTCATCTGGGTCCGTTAACTAAAAAATCGGTCATTTGGGTACACGATCTATTAAAGTGGTGCTGCGGAGGTCCAAAACCATCCATGGTGGCACTTTTCGCCTATGTGGCACGCCAGCATGGCAACATCTTACAAAATACCCCCATCATCTTTTATTTCTTCTTCACTCTAACACCCTTCCTTCCTCAACCTGGCGCCGTTGACTGGCGGCACACCGGCTCCGGCGAGCCTCCTCCGGCCAGGCCGCCGCCGACAGCAGGGCCACACCTCCGAAAGACGCGGACCCGTGCCACCGTGACTCCTGCGGCCGCGCCAGCCTTGCCCGCCCTCCACGTTGCCGCTGCGCCGACCTCGCCAGCCCTGCACGACGGCATCTCCACTGTGCCGCCCTCGCCCACCGCACGTCGTCGTCTCGCGCGCTTGTGTTGACGCCCACCCGGCCCTGCGGCACCAGTTGCGCTGCCTCGGCTGCTGCAGCCACGCCGCCCCGCTCGCGAGGTCGCACCGATGTGCGCCCCCCGCCTTGCGACGACAGAGCCAGTGGTGGCAAATCAAACCCAGGGGAGCTAGCAAGTCGTAGCAGTGGGAGACGATGTGGACAAGCGTCGTGCATCCGCCATCTGAGCAAAGCTCCGCTACGGGGGAGCTCGATCTACTGTCAAGAGCGTGCTTGAGCTTGCCCTGCGCCAAAGAAGCTTGGCCAATGCTTGCCGGTAAAATTCGTAGCATTCAATGGGTTTCGTCTCAATTAATCACGTTGGAAGCTTCATAGGTTTCTTGCGAATCGAATTTAGCACCGATCTTTACAAATGTTTGAAAGAGAAGGTTGGAATTTCACTTTTCCTATCCGCATGGCATGTCTTATCTCTTCTTCGTGTTGGGCTTGAGAGGCGGATAGAGAGCGGCCGCCGCAGCTGCCGGAGCCGCCCCGACCTCGCACCATCGAAGCTCGCCCTGTCTAGGCTTGGCCCCTTCGCCATCCTCACCATTGGGCCGACGGAGAGCCATGTCTTCATCATCGCTGCTGAAGGACCGGACATTCTTTATGCTTTCGATGTGCCATCTAGCTCGGAGTTGGAGAACTAGCTTGTAGATTTTAACGGTGCTTGGTTTCCATGGGGCTGGGGAGGGAGCAGTGGCTTGTGGGGGGAAGGAGAAGAATAGGGGCTAGAGGAGGAAGAAGAGGGACCCGTGGAGGGGGTCTGCAATTTGTTTCCACGCTGGACGGTCCACATCAGTAACTAAAGCCACCTTGGACGGCTTTGGACCTCCATCGCGCCACTTTAATAGATCGTGGACCCAAATGACCGGTTTTTTAGTTAACGGACCCAAATGAGACTTCGGTAAAAGTTAATGGACCCCCAATAAAATTTACTCTAGTGCAAATGTAGATAGTACATATATGACAGCCAAGTAAATAATGAGGATAACAATGCGTAGTGCGTGATTTAAGGTGCAAAGAGTCAGCCAGAACTGTACCAATATTTAGGGACAACCCCATCTGAGTAGCACGTAAACTTTGGTAGTAACCCCTCCAGCATTCCACACCGCTGCCAATCTCACCGCCATGCCCAAATGCTTGTGAAAAAAATGAGCTTGAGATGGATACATACCTGTCATAGTTTGCAAAGAAAAGGGTCAGAACTGATGAAAAAGTTCGGAACTCAGTCGGATCATACACACCACCTGCCAGTGTGTTACACAACATAAGCTGACAGGCATTACCTTGCACTTGGGCATTGCCTCAGAGCAATATCAAGGGCTTGGATAGTATCCTGTGGCAGTTCCCTCTGCCTACCAGCCAAGAACTGCCTAAGGCTGTACAGATCTATTTTTGCAGCATCTTTTATGGCCACCTTGTACTCTTTCTCACTGAAGGCGCAGGAAGGAGTCATGGATCAAAACAACACAAACACCTAAAAAAAAGCTCATCATGCATGAGAAGCAAAACATATCATACCCCTGGTTTGCTCTCTCAGGATTCGTTAGGTTCAGAACAAATTCTTTGGCGTTGAACGGGAGTGGACCAGCAGTGAAAAGGCCCTTTTTGCCATCATAAACAGGCAGCCACCCATCCAAGTACTGCTTGTGCGATTTGACGAGCTCGTTCACAATCCATCGGTTTCTCTCCCGTGACTTCGATTCCGGAGTAATCATCACCTGCGCCAGTAAAAGGGACATAGATTGTAGTTAGAGCTAGAGGGGAGATGAATGTGCATAGTTTCAAATTAACAAGGACGGCCATGATGCAATGCATACATCGTAATGGTAGATCTCCTTGTCGGCGGCCTGCACGAGGAAATGGTTGGCGCGCACGCGGCACCTCCGGCCGACCGTCCCGTACCCCGGCCGCGCGGGAAACACCAGCGCCTTGCTCGACGCCGGAGGCAGCTGCCTCCCTGCCGGCGCGGCAGCAACCACCTGAGCAGCCGGCTGCAGCTGCATCCCTTCCTTCTCAGCCTGCGCCGGGGCAGCAGGCGCATGCGTCGGACCCGAACCCGACGCTGCCTCCGCGATCGTCATCCCCCTCTCCATCTCGCCTCTCAGCACCTCGACCTCCGCCGGCGACGGCGCCGAGGCCGAAGCCGACGGCGCGGCGACCTGCCAGCGCCCCTGAGCAGCGACGCCATAGTGCTGCTGCTGCCGCCCACCTCGGCCGCCCACCGGCTGGACCCCGTGAAAGAAGTGTGCCCCTCTCTCTCCGCCTCCACGGCCGCCGAGCTCCGCCGCGGCGCCGCGGCCACGCCCTCGGCGACCACCGCCACCTCCACGGCCTCCTGCGTACTCGCCACCGCCGCCACGCCGGCCGCCTCCGCCACCACCGCCGCGCGTAGACATGGGGGCCGAACCGAAGCTCGTCGGGCGGCTACTACTAGTAGTGCGCAGAGCGGAGGAGACGAGGCGGGTTGCGGGAGCGCATATATATCGGCGCGGTCTTGGAGAGGCGTGGGGGTCGGGCGCACAGGGAATCGCAAGCGACACGCGCCGGCATTCCAACTGGTGGGCCACTACGCGCGTCGGCGAGACGTGGCAGGGTGGAGGCCTGGAACTGGGAGTGGGAGTGGGAGAGCCGGAGAGGGCCTCTCCCCGCGTTTTCATTTTGCACTCTTGATGTAGCGCCCCGTTGCGCGTTGGCTTGGCCCTCGTGTCAGCGGCGCTCGACGACGCATCGCACCTCTGGTGACGGCCGCAACGGCGTGTGTGTGGCGGCCCCTCGTGGAGCAGCGATCGGGTCGCGACTGCCCAAGGCACGGGCGGGGTGGTGCGCTGGCCGGCGCGGCGCTTGGGGAACCGTGTGGGACAGGCCGGGCAGGAGCGGAGCGCAGCGTTGGCTCGAGATCACGGCTGCTGCTGGCGGCCGGGCTAGCCAGCTGTTGATTGATCCCTCGCCCTCGCACGGGCGGCGGGAGGACGATCAAGCACACAACGGGGGTGCCCTGGCCCTGGCTAGCTGGCTCTCGGGCGTGTGTACCGTGTTGCATTCTTTGCGGCCGGACGTTTTGCGTACCTTGCGCCTATGGCCGCCGGAAGATACTCCTTCCGGTTTGGTAAAGGAAGTCGTTTTGGACAAGATTTGAGTCAAACATTGGGAATATAAATCGTGAATAACTTTTAAGTCGTTGAGTTTGGAAATGTGAAAACTACATGTATAGATTTGTCTTGCAAAATACTTTCATAAAAGTATACATATGTTAGTTTTTAATAAATATCTTTATAAAAGTAAGAAGTCAAAGTTGTACTTTGGAGACCGTGTCGCTGTCCTAAACGACTTCTTTTACTAAACCGGAGGGAGTACATAAGCCACTCGAGCGGATTTTCTAACTCTGCCGTTAGCTACCTCTCCCAAATATATAGCGCCACCACTGGCTCCGGCGGCCGCCGTCCACCACCCCGTCACCTCCGTCGGGTCGGCCGCCACCCCTCAACCCCTTCTAGACATCTATGGTCGGCAACATCACCCTAACCTGGAACCAATGTTCAAGAAGGCGCTAGGCGCTCTCTAGGCGGTGACCCACTGCCTAGAGCCTAGGCGCGCCTAGGCGTTTTCTAGGCGTTTTTTCTATTTGTGTAATTGTCTAACTAATATATGAAATAAACACCAAGATGGTTGCATACATACCTTGATTAGTCTTGAGTTTATTAGTACAACCTTGTTCTTGAGGCAGATGCATATTTTACACAACAATTTGCAATCCATAGACACTCTTCATCAATGATCAAATTGACAGCATGACTATAAGAGCAAACAACAGAGGGAGGAAGAGTAGACAGAGAGCAGGCAGCAACCAGAAATTGAGGAAGAAGGACAGCCTTAGAGAGGGGAGAGGAGAGGAGCAAAGGAGCTGAGGAGGGGGAGACCTGCAGAGGAGGGATGAGTAAGGAGCAGAGGCGGGATGGGCGAGGAGCAGAGGAGGGGAAGACCTGCAGAGGAGGGACAAGCGAGGAGCCGGGAAGGGATGGGCGAGGAGCATAGGAGGGGGAGTACAGGGCATTCTTACCTTGGATCTTGAGGGTCGCGCGCCAGCCGCCGCCGCCGACCTCGAGACCACGGCGCGCAGCGGGACGACCTGGGCAGAGGGGGAGCTCAGGGTCACGGGGACGACCTTCGACCTTGGCAGCGGCAGGAGGCTGCAGGGTAGCTGGGTCACGGCGGGCGGCGGGAGGAGGTCACGGCGGGCACCGGGACAAGCTCCACCAGCGATGGCAGTGAGGAGCTTTTCTAATTCTCCCTCCTTCTTTACCCCAACACATCCAGGCCTCCTCCTTATCCTTCCCCGCAGCCACGCGCCAAGATTTTCCGTGCCAATTTCATTCCCGCCCACGCGCACCGCCGCTCGCGCGCGCTGCTGCGCGGCCAAAAAATCAGCACGCCGCGCGACTGCGCCTCCACGGGCGCATATCCCGCCTGGGCGCCGCCTTCTCGCCACCTCGACGCCGCAGATCCCGCCTAGGCGCCGCCGCCGCCTGCCCTCGTAGTCGCCGCGGTCACCCGACGCCTCGCGATTAGTCGCGCCTAGGCGGCCGCAGAACGCCACCTTCTTGATCGTTGCCTGGAACCCTAACGCCTCTGGCGGTAGCGGCTCCGCTGCTGAGCCCACATGGCAGCGACCGTAGGAGGAAAAGGGCTAGAGACCTTTAGAGTCAAAAGAACGTTTACACCTCTACGGCTCTACCATACGTCCGTAGAATGGCTCGACAACGACCGAGGACGAGCTGAGGATGGCGCCAATGAGGTGATGAGGCCGAGAAGTCGGCCCAACGGTGAGTGGTGGTCTTGCCGCGGATCCTGTAGGAGTTGTCTAAGCTCGGCCCCTTCCTTTCGTCGTGACGTCAGGTCGTCTTTCACCTCCAGCCGCCGCCGCTCGCCCTCGCCGCCCTCACCTCCCATCGCCCGTCCACCACCACCCGCCCGGTGGCGCCCTCGCCGCCCACAAACCACCGCCACCGCCGGACTAGCCGCCGTCGGCCAACCTTAAAGATCGAAGGTGAAGGTCGGCGGCGGCGGCCGACACCCCCTAAAACCCAAGTCCCTAAGGCCGCTGGCCTCCACGGCTGCCCGCTCCGCCCACCTCCCGTCGCCGCCACGTCATGCCTACGTCAGCCCTGGCGCCAGCGAGCACGAATCTTAATGCAGCCACGTATGGTGAATAATAGGGGGGCGAGCTCCTGTCTACACCAACAATACGGTGGTGGTCCGTGGACAGGATACGGCTGCGTCACCACGATTCATGCGGTGGCACTGGACGATCGCCGGCCGTCGTCGTCCCGCCGGACAGAAAAAATGGCTCACGCGCTGCGCGCCCGGCGGGCCGGGAACGCGCGTTTGCCGGATGTTCTTGCCGGACCGAGCGAGCCGCCGCGACACAAACACGCCAATCTTGTGTCCACGGGCCGACGGCAAGCATGATCGCAAAGTAGCGTGGCATACACTATTTTGAATGTAGCACTCGAGAAAGATGGCATACACTTTTAAATGTAACACCAACGAATGATCATTTCTTGCACTAGACAACAGCTTTAGTAGGGTTTAAGAAATTCACGGTAGAAAACGCATCAAGATCGACATCTTCGTACAGCAAACGGAAACAGTTGATAATCACAAAAGCCTTCAGTTTAAGTACCATCCATGACAACGAAAATGAGTGAGCTTTACAACTTGCGTCTACAAAGCCAACGAACTCAACAGCATTACTTCTAAGCCATGCACGAACACAAAACGCTGCAATTATACGCCAGGTCCTAGAGGGACGCCGTCCACCTCTAGCAGTAGAACATGTACTGCTGGACATTCTCCTTGATGCAGGGGAGTTGCTTCACCGGGACAGATTGGTCATACATCCGAGACGTCCCCGTTGATGAGCCCTGATCAGAAATGTCGTCCTCAATGTAGTAACGCGCGCGGAACGCAGCTAGGTGAGCATAATATGCTGGAGGAACTGTAACAACATCAAGAACAGAACAATGTGTAAGCACAGGCTTGAAAGGATAAATTGGGCTGATGAACAAACTCCTTTTGTAAGCTTAGCACAAGGTTTTCAGAATGCAGTAGTGCTCACCTATAGACACTGAACGAGTGCATCGGGCATATCTGAGAGCAACAATACATCAATATGAGAAAGGCCAAATCACGGTAAAATGGTATGCTTTTTGCAAACTGACGAGAGAATGTTGCTAATGAAGCTTACGTGTAGCACAGGTTGTAAGTCAAGGTCTGCAATGCATCAGCAGAGAAACCATTTTCATCGAAAAGAACATGATAGTGTGCTGGGCGGCTTGTTCCCTATCCAACGGGTAAAACAAGAACGAGAATATTACATAACATATCTTTGTTGTAAGTGTAACTAAGGAGAACGCTAAATAAACAAAACACAAGACATCAGTAGGATTGGGCCAGAAAACATGCAACTTATACATGAGCAGCATACCTGAATACCAGAATGGCTACAGAGGTAAAAATCAAACTCGCTGGGATGGCAGATCGTCGTGTCAACAACCGTACCTGGAGACGGTGAAATTTATACTTCAATCTTGTTTTGAAACAAGCATTGATACTTCAAAACAATCATGCATATACTATTAACAGCTTCCGAACGAAGTAGACGTACCAGGTAGGATATTTCCACTCCTATCTGTCTGATCTCTAGAACGATGATTTTCAGGAAACAGGCGGGTATGATGCCTCTTTTGCACAACAACAAATGTGATTTTTGGAAGATAGCCCTCCTCTAAACTTGCGCATGCCTGATCACAAATAACAGTGTCACAAAAAACAAGCAATGCACAAAATGGAAATGCCGAAAGTGGGACACAGAAAAAAGACCTTCCGAATAGCATCCACTTCATAAAGCAATACTTGGCTGAACTGCCCCTCACTAACACCATCTCTGAAAATAATTGAAGATTCAGTATGTCAGTGTCAAACAAAGAAGAGATTGAAAGCGTGAAATTATCTTAACGAACCGATAGAATATTATCCTGTGAGGTTTATGGCCAGTCGACTTTTTGAATGATATAAGCAACTCCCTGGAATGGAGAAATGTTAGTATCACGAAAGGAGAAAAAAACAAAACAATGTTTTGTCTTAACGTACCTAATCATTCCACCTCTGACAATGCCCTTGACTGGATCTCTCACTTCTTTGAAAAGATCATTTATGATTTCTACCCTATGCCCTTGTGAAGATACCAAGCATTTGTACTTAGTAACTTGTGGCCAATCCATGGATGCGACAACCTACACAGATAAAAATTAAAAAAGCTTTAAATCAAACATTGTACGCAAAAAATTGGAAAATAGATGTTCTCGCATGTGTGTTGTGTGCGTTGAGAGAGAGAGAGAGAGAGAGAGAGAGAGGGCATACCGCTGCAATAGATGGAGCCGTGGCCTCACCAGGAGATGGATGAGTAACATCAGCTCCAAAGACTATCGTAGGCACATCTGTCAGAAGTGGTATTCTTCTGTTCAAAGCATCTTCAAGCACTGTATTCCTCCCTCCAACCTAATTGGAAAATGCAATGCTGTCACTATTCTTTTAATATGATTATAAGAGGATAATAGCACTGCATTTAAAAAAGCTTCAGCCTACCTTAGCATTGATTTTTAGGGCAAGATTTTCAAGAAACTGTTTTCCTCCTTTCATAACATTCTTAGGTGCGCAACACTGAGTTATTACGCCAAGCTCAGTTTCACAAAGTCTCTTAATCATTCCTACACATATTGAGTAAAAAGGGAAACAATTAGAACTTTGGGTTGGAAAAAAGGAATGGAATAATTAGCTTGAAATCTATTTAAAACAGCTTACCATAAGAACCAGTCATATCAGGCAAAATTATGATAAGTAACTGTAGATGTTGCCCTGTTAGACCTTGTTGAGCAAGCACTTGTGCAGAATGCCCATGAATACCTCTGATTGCAGCTTCTACATTGTCTTGGTGTGCTTTATTGATTTGTACGCATGGTTGGGTATTTACTTGCTACAAACAAAATAGTAAGATACTTTTAAGCAACATAATTGATGGTGTAAGAAGTTCCTTCTAGAGATAAACTTACCATGCCAATGCTATTACACATCATTACAAGATCCTCACAAAACCTCCCAATCTCATTCGGATGGATACGAGAGGCAAAAGTTAAACATGCCCAGTATTTGATAGATCCTCCATTAACCATTTTCTGAAAGAAAATCACCAATTATGATATGATATTGTGTGACTATAAATCTAATAGACAAATAAGATCTAAAATCACCAATAGAAATTCCGGAAAAAAAATGGGCTGATGTATTTTAACACATTGCAGCCATTACACAATTACTTTATTTGTTGATAAAAGTAGAGATTACAACACAGTTACCAGTTAAATGAGTAAGTACACCAAGCAACATGAATGTTGGTAACAAAAAGTGTGTGCAGAATGAGAGGAGGTTAATACAGAAAAAGAGCATGGTACCTTGTTAATCATGTTCCACTGGCCAACAGAAGGGTTACAATCCTTTTCTTTTCCAGAGTCATGGTATTTAAGCTAAAAAGTAGAGGTTAATAATTAGTAAATGTTAAAAAACAATGATGTTATTTCCTACTCCAAAAGAAGAAATACATTTACCTTTGGAGCTGGGAGCACACGAGCATCAACCAAGGCAAGTTGATGGTTCACCTTAATGCCAAATTCTTTTGTATAGTCATCAGCAGTATAATTGTTCTTCTTGAGTACCTGAGGATGCACATAAGGTGTTCACATTGTGAAAACACAATTAATAGTGTGAATTAGAAAAAATCATATGCACCGGAAAATAAAAGGTGAAGTCACAGCTAAGATTAATGACAGTATTCACCCCCAAAGTTCTCTCCTCCCTATCTGCTGGTCGCTCACAGGCCAACCTCAAGATATTTCTGACTTGGTTCTCATTCAGCTTACTAGAGTAGCGCTGTCCCTTAACTATATTGCAAACCTGCATAAGAATAACATTGTACTAACATGTTAACAGATCAGGTATATCTTGAAGGAGGTTGACAAAAAAAGAGCATAAAAGCGAAACCTCCATAGGTAAGTAGGTTGGTCTGGTAGGATTGCCAGCTTGAAGGCATGGCCAGTGAGTGTATTCAGTGGGTAATTATATTGTCGTTGGAAGTACTGCACAACTGATGCCCTTGTTCCATTTTGATCGAACCTATAACACAAACATAAATATTCAATGATACAATGTGATTACAGAAATGGAATGGCAACATGAAGAGGTAAGTAGTAGAAAAGATACGTCAAATCATTCAATGGAGCTGAGGTTAGCCCTGTAATCTTGTAGCGCATTGACATATCACGGCGATGTGTGGTCTCAACCCGGACACCCTTAAGTGCTTTCTTCAGCTATGATGTAAAAAACAAAACAAAAAACATGATGTAGTGAAATAATTAAAAAGATAACTAAACTGAGGGCACTATAAAGGTATCATGGTCCATACTTTAATGCGTTCCTGATCAGACAAGCGCTTTGAAGTATTACGGATGTTCAGATACTCCACTATAAAGTCTATAATGGGTTGAGCTTTGTAAAATGCCGTTGCAGAAATATCTGGAATACAAGAAATATAAAATTCCATCACAAGTACTAATTTTCAGTAACAAACCTCATAGCAAATACATGAGCTACTAAATCTTTGATTCCTTTCACCCAAACATGAGAAGTGTTCCATACACTTAAATGTATAGAACACTTCTCATGGTTGGGTGAAAAGAATCAAAGATTTAGTAGCTCAAGAGCTTCACTGTACACAAGATCTCATTTAAGCAAAATGTTTTTTACACAGTATATAGACTTCACGTTTACAAAAATCTAGCCTGTGCAATCCCAGCTAGTTGATGATAATGCTACACAAGAAACTTAAATTGTGGGCATGGACCATGGATGTGGCAAGTATGCAGATGTGTATACAACATGATGAAAATATGCAATAATAAAATAGTAGAAGAGAACAAAATAAAGCTCGTCTGATTGAAAAGGTTTGTTATAAACGAGAATAAAATAAAAAATGCTAAATTTCCAGGAGGCTGCAAAACAGAGCACATATCCTATAAATTATGACTGCTAATACTTTTACTTAAGATTTTCTAGAATACAGAACATAGAAAACTAAAAAATAAATCAAACTGATAATTAATTCATTATTCTCTTGTTGAAGGTGCTATCCTGTCTCTCAATCCCAAATTTCATAAAGAAAGGTTTCATGCCCGAATGATTAATTCATGCTAGGACTTCCTTTCTCTTCATGTCTCTTTTCTGAGCAAGCTCATATTTACTTTTTCATTCTGATAAGCGTCAAATAAGTTCAGTGGAGATTAGATCTTTTTTCCTCTTAGTACAGAATGTGCAATGCCAATTGTCACAGTTATATTACCATAATACTGTAACAGTTATTAGTTTTCTTGTAAGAAGCAAGAACACTATAGGATGTGACGCAGAAGCTTTTACTATGTTAATATGATACAGGGTGAAGCAGCTGGCTACAAATTAATTGGGGGTAGGCACTTCATGTGCGACACATTATTGATTTTATCAGAGTCATGCAGCTTTTAAATTTAATGTTTATAGAATACTCCACGGTCGGTGAAAGGTATCAATTTTTTTGTTGAATCGGTGAACCTAAATGTTGAATTAAGTTAGCTTCATCACTTCGGGGCTCAAGTGCTTTGTTGTGCCCATGCAACAAGATGTTATCTAAACAACATATTTATTACAACACGAAGACTGACATTTAGCATAATGAGAAAACGAGCTCGTGCAATCCCAGCTTAGTTGACGATAAAGCTACAAATTTCAATAGGAATGTGGAAGTGTATTTTCCAAAAGAGAAGCATGTGTCTAGGAAGGAATTATGGCGAGTTTGTTACTTGCAAAAGTTAGAGGGGCAGATGTGAATGTAAAGAAAACAGTAGAATGGGCAAGCAGTGATGATTTAATTTAAAGTAAAAAAGCATTATGCACGAGCACAAACTGTACCAATATTAAGGGACAACCCCATCTGTGTAGGGCGTAGGCTCTGATAGTAACCCCTCCAGCATTCGACACCATTTCCAAGCTGTCCACCAGGTCCAAATTCTTGTGAAGAGAAAAATGATCTTGAGATGGATGTATACCTGAAAAAAGATTGGAAGGAAAAAATAAGGAGCAATTGATGTATCATAAACTAAGGCAAAATATGATCCTTAATTAGCTAGCTTGGAGAAGTAATACACTTATATCACACAGTAGGTACAAAATGATTGTGCGTTACCTAGAAGTTGGGCATTCCCTCAAAGCGATATCAAGAGCCTGGATAATCTCCTGTGGCATTTCTCTCTGCCTACCAGCTAAGAACTGCTGAAGGCTGTACATATCTATTTTTGCGGCGTCCTTGATCGCCACCTTGTACTCTTTCTCCCTGCAGGAGCAGGACGCATAGGACATAAGCACACAGGATAAAACAAGATAGATGCATGCAAATGTTAACGGCGAAGTCGTCATCACATACCCCTGGCTTGCCCTCTCAGGGTTTGTTAGCATGAGGACAAATTCTTTGGACTTGAATGGCAGTGGAGCTGCTGTGAATAGGCCTTTCCTTCCATCATAAACTGGAAGCCGCCGGCCCAAGTGCTCCTTGTACAGGTTCACGAGCTCGTTCATGATCCATCTGTTTCTTGCCCGTGAGACCGATTCGGGAGTGATCGCCACCTGCATAATAAGAAGATAAAGAGATGAATATACATCACACTCACAGTTTACATACACTGTGGTTTTCTTGAAACAAAGGTTTAATTTATCATTATTTTTTGCAGGCATACGAAGAATATATACCAAACGATCGAGAGAGAGCAGAGGGACAGGGTTCAGGCATACATCGTAATGGTAGATCTCCGTGTCGGCGACCTGTACGAGGAAATGGTTGGCGCGCACGCGGCACCTCCGCCCGGCCGTCCCGTACCCAGGCCGCGCGGGAAGCACCACCGCCTTGCTAGACGCCGGAGGCAGCCTCCCTGCAGGCGCCGCCAGCGCCATCTGAGTCGTCTGACTCGGTGCCTTACCTTGCATCTCCTGTCGCGGCGCAGCAGCAGGAGCCTGACCCGGCGGTGCCGCCGCCCGTGCTGGCACCGCCGATGAGCTCCCTGCAGGCGCTGGCACCACCACCTGGCCCGGCGCCGGCGCCCGTGCTGGGAACGACGACGAGCTCCGTGCAGGCGCCGGCGGCACTGCCGCGTGACCCGACGCCTTCGCTTGCATCTGCGTACGCGCCGCGGCAGCAGGCGGCTGGCCCGGCGCCGGCGCAGGTGCCGGGACCGGGAACGACGACGACGTTCTCCCTGCAGGCGCCGGCTGCGCCACCTGGCCCGGTGCCTTCGTTTGCATCTGCGGTCGCGCCGCCGGCGCAGACGGTGGGCCCTGCACCGGCGCCTGTGACACCACAGCTTTCCTCTCCACCTGGCGCCTCAGCGCTTCAACCTCCGCAGGCGTCGGCTGGATCGGCGCCGGCGCGGTCACCTGCTGCCCGCGGCCATGAGCGACGGCAGGGTAGCCACCTCTCCCGGCCCCGCGGCCCTGCATCGGGGTCTGGAAGTGGCCGCCTCTCTGGATGGCGCCTGGCGGCGGGGCCCCGCCTCGATCTCGATCGCCACGGCCACCGCCCACTCCGCGCGCGGCGGCGTCGGTAGGGTTGCCACTGAGGTCCGCGGCGCCCCCACGGCCTCGCCCTCGACCGACTGCCGGCGCCGCCACCACGGCCGCCTCCCTGGTCCCCCCGGCCTCCTCGCCGGCCGCCGCCTCCGCCGCGCGTGGACATGGCGCGAGCCCTATGAGAAGCACGGCGGACACCAACAAGACTACCTGCGTGGGAGACGATGTGTGCGCTTGCAGTTCGCATAAATACCGGCGGGCTGCGGGCTTTTCGCATGGAAAGAAAAGCGCAAGGAATCGCAAACGACACGCGAGAACATGCTACTGACTGACATGTGGTCCCATTAAGGTATAGCCCCACACGTCAGTGACTTTAAAGCGGTGCGACCAAGCCAGCGAAGGCTGCGCTAGGAACCCGGAGGCCACACAGGCCACGACGCGCCTCTGCAACCATTTTGCATGCCCGACACCAGGACCCGCGCCGCCCGCGGCAACGCGGTGCGCGTGGAACGGGCCCGGCGTGTCAGTGGACAATCGCGAAGTACTAACTGCCTGGCGGAGTGGCGGGGCCCGCGCACTCGGCCATCGTCATCGACCTCGCGGGCGGGCAGGGCAAGGGCAGCCCCGCCGCGCGGCGCGCGGCACTCGAAAATCCTGGTCGACAAAAAAATCCTTCGGCGGCTGCAGAAGATCTCGATCGGTCGAGATCACTCGCCGTTAGGTCTAATCGTATTTACTCCGGCGTGGCGTGTGACCGCGCGCGTGAGGCAGCGGTGGCGAGGGGGATCTACAAGTTACGAGGCGCGCTACGCGCTCTGCCCCCCTCCTGCAGCGCGCGGCGCGGCGACGACCGGCGAGCGAGCGGGCGACTACGCGTACGCTTCGCCGGCCGCGGCGGGCGACCTTTCAAATCGTCGTCGATTTGCACTGTGCATGTTCTGCTTTGTTAGCTCCGTAGCAGAGAAATGAGAATCACACCGGGGAATTTGCAAGATTCAAGGCATGATCGACCATGGAGTGTGTCCCAAATTATGGATGCGAAAATAAGAGAATAATGGCGTTCGTAAATTGTATCGCAAAGGGATCCTTATTGGCCAGGTTAACCAATCTGTTTCGAGCTGAACGCACTATCTCATCTGGATCAGATGAATCTAGTATGCAGTTCAGCTAGCAATGCGTTTGATGCGGAAAACTCTCTTGTTTACCACCGATACGTTGATCTATTCTGGCAGCTGAAAAGGCATTTCAATATCGGATCAGAAGAAGCCAAACTTAAGAGGAACATTCAGATCATTGATGATTTCGTGAAGAAATTGAGAAAATAATATAATGTTTACTTTTCCGTCATTTGACGCTGAGACACTTCCCTCTTTTTTTCCCGTCCTCCCTCTTTTCTCGCGCTCCTCCAAAGGGAAGAAAGGTGCTTTCTTACTCTGAATAGAAATAGAAAGCGAAACCTTTTATGGAATGGCTAGTTCATAATTGGTTATTTATAGAAAATTTTGCTACTGCGCTGTTTTGTGAAATTAATTAGTCATAGAACGCTAAAATAATTCTTCTTTGCTATGACACAGTAAATTTTTGGGTTTTTTATCCATGCCATTACAATTTTCACGTTTTGGAGATATGCCATTACAATTCACCTATTCGGAGATATGCCATTGAAATTCCTTCTTTGCTTGAGATGTGCCATTCTCTACGTATTTGATTCTCTTGGGACCACGTGCAGGCTCCGTTGCTTTTGTATGGACAAAAATGCCCTTGCTTCACCTCCACCTTGCACTCACTAACTCGTGGGCCCCACATGTCACCAGCTTCTTCTTCCCCAATCCTCCTCTTTCCTTTGCCCCTCGGTCGCGGCAGCAGCTTGTCGGCGTAGGTCGGGCGAGCGCCGCCTCGCGCGCCGGCCTCTGTGGTCGCGAGCCGCCGGGGGCGAGCTCCGCCTCGCGCGCCAGCCGCCGCGGGCGAGCTCCGCCTCGCGCGCCGGCCTCCGTGGGCGCGAGCCGCCGGGGGCAACCTCCGCCTCGCACGTCAGCCGCCGCGGGCGAGCTTCACCTGGCGCGCCGGCCTCCACGGGCGAGCCAGGAGCTAGGAGCAGGAACGACGCGCCTACGGAGCAGGAGGAGCGGCGCGCCGGTGACCGCGGCAGCAGGGTGGGCCGGCGGAGCACGAGCACGGGGAGCAGGAGCGGCGCGCCGGCGCTTGCGACGCCTGGATCTGGCCGCCGGCCGGCCTAGCAGCGGCCTGGAGCCGCCCTGCCCCATCGCCGCTCGACCACCCTGCTCTGCGCCCCTGGCGGAGCAGGGGGTGTTGGGGATGCACCTTGCAGGCACACTTCATGTGTAAAAGAGGCCAAATTAGAGGTATAGGGACTCATTTGTGGCATCCAGGGGCATCGATGTAAATTCCAGAGACCTATTTGTAATACTTAATCTCACCAATGGAATAAGTATAAACAACCACCTTCTCCTCGTTATAAATAGAGCCAAGGGCTTGGAGGAGGGGACACTGGGCCTTTTGGTTCATTTGTTCTCTTCCAATTGATTTGTTTTCTCCCTCCTTCACCCCCATCTCCTTGATGTCTGGGATTTCTGATCCCAACAAGGGGGAGAAGCGGCGCGCCGACGACGAGCTCCGCCTCGTGCGCCGGCCTCTGCGGGCGAGCCCCGCCTCACGCGGCCGACGGGGACGGGGCAGATCGCCATCGGCCGATGGGGACGGCGGCAGAAGGGGTCGCCGATTGGAGAAGAAAGGGAAGAAGAAGATGACATGGGATCCACACGTCAGTGAGTGGAGAGAATAGAGATAGCAGGGGTATTTTGGACCATACGAAAATACGGAAGCATCTGGTGGGTCCAAGGGAATCAAAAACGAATCTACAGGCATCAAATACGTAGTGAATGACACATCTCAAGCAAAGAAGGAATTGTAATGGCATATCTCCGAATAGGTGAATTGTAATGGCATATCTCCAAACTGTGAAAATTATAATGGCATGGATCCAAATAACCCTAAATTTTTTATATGGCTATTTTTTTTGTCCCACGGCAATATAAAAAAAATAAGCAGTGTCCTATTGTAAAATTTTCCAAATAAAATTGACTGAAAAATGAGAAGCAAATCGTTAAAAAACTGAAAACAAACTGCAAAGAAGAATTGATGGACAAAGAAGCCATAGTAACAAATCAGTCAAACGTACTCAAGACTATTTTCCTCTTTCTACTCTCGGGCACCGGCCTGACTACTCCAGTGCAAGGCCGTGCGGTGAACCTGAACTTCGTTAACCCCCTTTTTTTTCTCCTCTTGCTTCATTCTACCTGTGCTGCCATATTTGAGCTTGTCTCGCGGCAAATCATTCACAAGTCATCAAAATAGGCCCTAGCTGGATCAATCACTATCCCCAGGGCAGCAATGCCTGCTGCTTCACTCCTTCCCGTCATCAAAATATTGTAGGATACCTGGAAGCCGGAGTGGTCTTTATTCTATAGTTGATCTCGCTCCAAGATATGTGCCCTTTTGTCACATTCTCATGTATTTCAGGTGTATTACTTTTTCCCTTGTCATGAGTGGCAGAGCGAGGAGGCATAAAGGCTAATGTGCCATAAAGTAGTATAATTTTTTTTTACCACTCTCTTCACCGGAACAGTGAAAAGTACAAATGTACAGCATATGCATACAGATAGCTCTTCTCTCTCATGCAAGTGGACAACACTGTGCACTCATGTGCTCTCTCATACATTGTGCACCCATGTGCTCTCTCATACACAGTGCATTAAATATTGTAAGAGAGCACATGGGTACACGGTGCATTCAAAATAAAACCTTATGACACTGCATTTGGATGTTGACATTGGAGTACCTTGCATTTACTGAACGAAAAATAGCATTGTTTTATGTATATAAATAATCATTTGTGAAGACATCACCTGTATCGGTACAAATAATAAAAGGCAAAGAAACACCACACAGAACATGTACAATATTTTTTTTCTACTAGTTGTACAACAAGTAATTTTTTTTTCCATATCCCTATTCTCATATAGCTAATCTCATTAGCATGTTTATTCATCCTGTCTCCCTCTCTGTACATGATCACACAACTCTCTGTATAATAAATGTATTCATGTACATATATCTCAAAGAATAGATTCTTCTTTGTTAGCTAAAAGAAGAAAAGAATTATACCGTACGAAGACTACGGCTTGAACCAACTTAGCAGTTTGGGGATGGTGGCCGGAGAGCTTGACCGGAGTTGTAAGTAGCGGCGACGCCGGAGCTTGGCGGGCGGACGACGGCACCGGCACCGGCACAGGAACGTTACCGCAGTTGGGCCGCAAGTGGGCCTTCGTCAACTGTTCAAGTTGTGCAGCAGCTGCCAACCTGAATTAATAACAGATTCGGCCCATGAATGAATCTGAACAACGAAAATAAAACACATGGGTGCTGTAAAATCTGCGTTTGTGCTAGCAAGGCTATAATTTCCGTGAAAAACGACAGGTCAAGATGAATGACACAAACATGTCTTGGCTGCTAGGTGACGGTATTTGCAGAGGTTTGACTTTGACTTGAATCTCCTGTTGCTGTCAGACGTGAGATCGACGGTATCATGCACATGCATCAGGTGGAGTGTCCGAGTGTGGAGTTTCACCAACAGGGGCTATCTTTGCGGCCGCCGCTAACTCTGCAACTCGCTCGAAATGGCTGAAATTTGCAAACTAAAAGGTTAAAATTAGGCCACTAGAATCTGTAAGCTCATTGGTACGTTGACTTTTGTTTTGACTTGAAACATTTCATTCTCGATCGGCCATGTCGCTATATTGCGATACCACAGCAGCATTGCTTGAACAGAGTAGTTGGATTTCGTCCTAAACTTCGAATATAACGAGATTCACCCGGCCTCCCAGAAGGGGAGGAATGCACTAGTCATCTCGCACAAAGTCCTTATCCAACTGGAGCTAGTGAGTGTGAGTGGGGCACGGTGATGAGTATGATGTGAAAAATGTGATTTTCTGGTGATGATGCATTTAAATCAAACGTGACAGATATAAAAATTCAGCAAAACATCAGCCTCAACCATATTTACATGATATGGATAAATGACTACTACAACAAGCAATGGAACGATGCATTATTCAGTCCTTTTGCTTGTCCAGTCTACGAATGACTACTACAACAAGCAATGACCACAAAACATACAACAGTGCTTCCATGACGATCTTTCGGATTGTGCTGAAAGTTGGCAGAAAATGAAACAGATCAGTCCTGACACAAGCAATGGAATCTTGCCAACAAAAATTCTGTACCAAACCAAATGCATCTGATATACCGTACGGTGAGCTAGTGGAGTGACAATCTTTTAATTTTGGCAAACTTAAATTTAAATCGTGTATACATGCAGTGACGTCCTTCCTTTCTGTTCTTTTCGTTCAGTGATTCAGTGACTCGACAATACTGTACACATGCATGATGCATCGTGAACATTTTTTTTTATCATAATAATGCAGCATTCGGTAGATGATTCTACTGGTGCTACGTCCAAAAACACCATTTTTGTCTTGATCCTAATATGATACACTTCTGATGATCTGATCATTTGTATATATATATATATATATATATATATATATATATATATATATATATATGCTTGTTCTTGTTTGATGTAAGTATATAACTTAGGTTCAGCCAAGCCAAATGACATCTGCACTAACGTCAAAAAAAAAAAAAATCTCCGAATCCTAATGTGACAAGCTTGTAATCAAGCCGTTCTCAACATTCGTCTTGCCTGCTGCATGTCTTCTCTGCTCCAGATGTTCCCGACCCCTGATAAATGCATGGAGCGATGGAGACCGAATCGCATTATTAACCATTTTGCAATACTTTTGCAACTTTCCATCCTGTGAATTTTGGATAGCCTCACTGTACTGGAATTAATGGATGTTTCGGTTCGAAGTCCATCGATTAGGTTCGTCAACTACTGAATTTGCTATTGACTTTATTTGAGTTTTTGTTATCTTAATATCTTTTTGTACAACCGTATGATGGAAATGATTACTGACTCTGTTGTGATATCTCCAATGCTTGGCGAGAATAGTTCATTACTACATTGTAGGATATGCATAACGTATATAGTGAGTAGATCAAAACTAGGACTTCAAATTAATTTTTCAATAAAGGTAATTATATTGTTTCGATGAATTTTTGGAACGGACCAATTTCTGCTACATACAGAATTGTGCATCCGGCCCTTTCACAATTTAGTTGCTTCCACCCCCAGATTGAGATTTAATGAATTACCCTGAACACCCATAGACAGCATTGTGCATTGAGATCATTTTGATAAGGAAAACTTCAACCAAAACTTGTGGATCTGCAACATGTAAACTACCCTATCACTACTACAGAAAACATTTGTAGGAGCCAGGTGTTTTTTTAGGGGCGGACTAAAAGGCGACGCGCCCCTACTAACCCGCCCCTGCAAATAGCTATTTGTAGCAGCTAAAAGCAAGGACGGATTTTGAAGCCTGCCCCTGGAAACACCCGTTAACCCGCCCCTACAAACGTTTTCTGTAGTAGCGTATACCCTATATATAGTTAGCTACACTTCTAGATGACATGATCAACAGTGATCACCTCTCTTCCCCGGCCGAAATTATAAACCAGCTAGGAACATATTATTCAAAGCTCTACCAACTTCATTTTCAATTGCTTATTTCCATTTTTTCTTTACAGAATCCATATCCAACTTTTTATCTAATCGGTTGGATGAACCTGGATTTTCATTGAGACATGAACACATAAATGATTATTCTAAGCATCCAATCAGGCCAATAATTAAGAATAAGTACTCTTAGTTTTCTAGGTCGGCATACACTCAACTAGGGAAGAACACCGCAGTATATGCTGCAACCTGCACCGCATCCTATGACACACTTGAGAGGTGCCAACTGGGGTGAGATGTTCATTGTGTGATTGATGTCATCTTTTTAACTACTCTAATAAACATTATCAACACGCCAAATAAGCGACATATAATTAGATGCAGTTACAGAAGTGGAATTAACTTTACTAATTACTATCGAATCTCCGTAAAAGGAAACTTACCAGGCCCTCTCCACCAGCCAGTCAATTGTGCAGACAAGATGAAAGAAACAACACTGGTTAGGTCAGTAATAAGCTGCTAGTGACCAAGCGGCATCCGTATGAAGGGAATTAGAGTTAATCTTAATCTCGTTTCTAATACACTCCAATCTTTTTCAGCTAAGCAAAAGGTTAAGGATAAAAAAAATGTGAATCGTTATTAGGAATTACCTATATTATTACTTTACTTGTTATATATCTGTTGATCACGATCCAGTAGGTGCACGCCCTAGATGGATAGATAGATAATCCCGCTTGCGAATAGGTAGAGCTTGTAGCTTCTAAGCAATGTGCTTGTGTAGTCTATCCCTCATGCTTGGTCTGTCATTGGCAGTTTCCAATATATTTTCTAGAACTACTTTTTTTTATCTATCTGGAGCATTAGTTTCTCTGCTTGGAACAATTTGTTAGAGCATTACAAATCTAACCAAATATAAATATCATTTCTCCTAAATGTTCTATTTTGTATCCATTATCAACAATTATAAGAGAAATTTGATTATATGCCCCTTTTTAATTCCACACTAGGTGTATAAATACTTCTCAATCATGTCTTTCATTAATAAGTTTTTTTTTGTTTTTATTTAGTTATTATGACGCATAAGTTTCTTGGCTCAGATGAAGACATGCACACTTGTTAAAATCACTGTTTTTATTATATTTATCAATAACTAGTCTTGAGAAATTTTTTTTGAGTCAAGAATCATGACTCATAAGCTAGCTCACCTGTCATCCCAGTTTTACTTTAAAATATGCATGGCGGAATACGTTATTTGCTTACTTTTGCCTTGGACTTCTGTTCTTTCCGGACTTAGATAGCCGCCAACTGTTGGATATATTTATATAGAAAATCAAATTCTTCTACAGCCAGTTAGCTCTGAATTAAAATGTGAAGAAAATGGTTCAAATTTTGATAAAATGCGAAACTAATACATGGCCATCGGTTTTAGCCATCGACGTTAACCACAAGACATGGTGCCATACCGTTGGACTAGCCACCCACTGTCATCTCCATCCTGGACAGTAATTAATTACCAGCCATTGTTCCTCTAATCCTCTGTCTCTCTGTTTCAGAAAGCATCGCATAGCTAAGCTAGAAAGAGAAAAAAACGATATACAATTAGGTAAGAGCCAAGCTGATGCAGTGTCATGCACGCACAAGAGCCCAGCCGGGGTTTGGTGAGAGGGACAGAGACACCCAAGATGAAGCTCCAAGTGCACCGGGACCGGTTCAAGCCACCTCCCTGCTTTGATAAGGCCGTGTCAACCTCTCTGTTTCATATATGCATGACGACGTCCAGGCTTGCATATAGATATTGTACAACTATATAATGTTGTGTTTGTCCCAGTATTCAGCCAAAAAGAAACGAGAGCTACAAACCCAAAGCCCAACATCTCAGACCAAGTAGCGCACGTACAACTTCACACAACTCTCCCTCTCTCTCTCTCTCTAGCTCCTCTCAGCTAAGCTAGCTCACAGCAGAGCAGAACACCAAGTAGCAACCAACAGCTTTGCTAGTGTTTTCCATTTGTACGTGCATGCACATAGCAGCAGGCGTAACGACACCATGAAGGTGAAGATCACGAGCTCCAAGGTCGTGAAGCCGGCGTACGGCGGCGGCGGCGCGGCGCCGAGCACGGCCGAGAGCGTGCCGCTGAACGTGTTCGACAAGGTGACCTACGACGTGCACATTGCCGTCATCTACGCGTTCCGGCCGCCCAACCCTCCGAACGCGGCGCTGGAGCAGGGCCTGGCGCGCGCCCTGGCCGTGTACCGCGAGTGGGCGGGCCGGCTCGGCGACGGGCCCGACGGCCGCCCCGCCGTGCTCCTCAACGACGCCGGCGCGCGCCTCGTCGAGGCCGCCGTCGACGCGCCGCTGGCCCGGTCGATGCCATTCAAGCCCTCGCCGGAGCTTCTGCGCCTCCACCCCAGCATCGACGGCCCCGTGGCCGAGCTCGTCCAGGTCCAGCTCACCCGGTTCGCGTGCGGGTCCCTCGTGGTCGGGTTCACCGCGCACCACCGCGTCGCCGACGGCCAGGCCACGGGCAACTTCCTCGTCGCCTGGGGCCTCGCGACGCGACGGCTGCCCGTGGCGCCGCTCCCCGTCTGCGACCGCGCCACCCGGTTCCGGCCGCGTGACCCGCCGCGCGTCGAGTTCCCGCACCGCGGCGCGGAGTACCACCAGCCCGTGCCCGCCACCGCCGGCGAGGACGCGGAGGAGGAGGAGATCGGCGGCGCGGCGCACGACAAGATCAAGGTGCACAAGGTGCTCTTCACCAAGGAGTTCGTGGCGCGGCTCAAGGCGCGGGCCTCGTCGGGCCTCCCGCCGCCGCCGCCGTCGCAGCAGCAGCAGCGGCGCGGGTACAGCACGTTCGAGAGCGTGGTGGGCCACCTGTGGCGGGCGGTGACGGCGGCGCGCGGTCTGGGCGCCGGGGACGCCACGAGGCTGCGCATCTCCGTGAACGGGCGGTCACGGATGCGCCCGCCCGTGCCGCGGGAGTACTTCGGGAACATGGTGCTGTGGGCGTTCCCGCGCGCCGACGCGGGGGACCTGGTGTCCCGGCCCGTGCACCACGCCGCGGGCGTGATCCGGGCCGCCGTGTCGCGGGTGGACGACGGCTACTTCCGGTCGTTCGTGGACTTCGCGTCGTCGGGAGCCGTGGAGGGGGAAGGGCTGGAGCCCACCGCCGACGAGTCGCAGGTGGTGCTGTGCCCGGACCTGGAGGTGGACAGCTGGCTGGGGATCAGCTTCTACGACGTGGACTTCGGCGGCGGGTGCCCGTTCTACTTCATGCCGTCGTACCTGCCCATGGAAGGCACCATGTTCCTGCTTCCCTCCTTCCTCGGCGACGGCGGCATCGAGGCCTACGTGTCGCTCTTCGAGGGACACCTCGAGGTGTTCAAGAGGATATGCTACAATATCGCCTGATGATCCAATCATTGATCCGGCCGCCTTTGACGAATAAGAAAAAGCTAAGAAGTTTGTTAACCGAGCAAGAGAACATCCAGCTAGCCATGATCGATACCGTATAGGGTAGCTGTGTGGTGGCTTGGTTGGCATCGACTCCTCCTAATTCCATTTGAAGTAACGCTTTGTTTTGATCCTTGTGCGTCCATGCGCGTGTCAGTGTCACGCATGCATGCAATGGGTCAAAGCACCGCCATTGTGCTGGTGATGCAAGGAGCGACGGGCAGAGGCCACAGGCGTTGAATGAGGCGTATACAATATATTATACAGTATATGCAGTATGTTTCCCTAGGTTTGTACCTCGTGCAGCCTTGTGTTGTTTGCTCCAATGACTGTCCTAATCACACAGCTAGCTTAACCCCCCCCCCCCCCCCCCCACCCAAAAAAAAAAACACACACACAGACAGCTAGCACATAGTAGAACCACGTATTGTTCGTATTGAGGGAGTGGGCGGGAAATAAACAAATCAAAGATTCTCTGTGTGATGTGACTAGCTACGTCAGTGGTAGTATTTGACGTCTGTTTTTACGGGATAGGTCACTTGCTGATCAGTAATTTAGGCCTTGTTCAATTCTAAAATCCAAAATGAATGTTTGGACACATGTATTACGTACTAAATGTAGTTGGAAAACAAATCGCATTATATAGATGGTCTGGAAATCACGAGACGAATCTAATGAGTCTAATTTAGGCCATGATTATACACTAAATTGCTACAGTAATAGGTTTGTCTCGCGAATTCCAGACGTAATCTGCAATTCGTTTTTTATTAGTCTATGTTTAATACTTTAAATGTGAAAAGATTCCATTCCAAAATCTTTTCACCAACGAACTAAACACAGCCTTAGTCCGCTTTATATACGGAATAAATGAACTTATAGCAATTGCTACCATGGAAAAAGAAAGCAGCCATGTACTTAATTTCTGGACCATGTGTAAAAAAATTTCAACTAGAATAACCGAAAATGGTATTATATCGTTCCCGTAACAATATATTTCACGTACTTCTTACGGAAATGTGCTACAAATTAATACTAAAAAAATCTTTTAGATAAAGCACTAAAATTATCCCTTCTGCTGCATCAACAAAGATGCACACCTAGCCAAGCCAGCACACTGAGCACAAGGTCCGTCCATGGTTAATAAAGATGTGCAATTGTGCATCACAGTCAAAATTACGTTTTCACGGCTGTAAATTGTAGTGGTGTCCGTATTGCTCGTTTTTCTGCGAAGTGGATTAGCCCCAAAGCACAAGGGGACCCGGGCCTTTGCTCAGTGATGTACTGGCTGTAGTGCGTACGCGAAGGCATGCGCGTTCTTGTGCGGCGCGGATGGACGCACCGACGACGAGCACTAGTATTTACGTGGGGGCGCAGCTGAACTCGGACGGTGGCTTCCCTGTTCACCGTGGGGGCTCAGCAGAACCCGGCGCCGCAGCAGAAAAGCACGCTCGATCTGACTTGGCTTCAAGGTACTTTTTCCCTGAGGGCCTCTCCAAGTCTCCAGCGATGGTGACTCTAGCTATTTGCGATTACACATCAGCACGTGTCCTAGGTGGAGGAGGGAGAAGGCAGAAAAAGAAAAGCGCTAGCTATTGTTTCGGCGCTGGTCTCGCACGGTAAACGAGGCACAAATCGCTGAACTCGGATCCGCTGCTCCTATAGCTCTTGTTCACGCGTTTTCCCCTGAACTCGGATCCGCTGCTCCTCCACACCGTGCGCGAATCCTTCCCCCCACCTTACCTGATGCGCGCGCAAATCCTCCCTCCCTACGGGGGTGAACTCCTTTGATATACTTAGACTGCACTGTGCGCGAAAGAGATATTTCCTCCGTTTATTTCTTTTGCCCTCTCTCCTCCTGGTTCCAAGCAAGATCCAAATCGATTTTAGATAGCTATAATAGATAGTCGTTGAAATGCTAGCTTTTAGTGTGTCCTTTTGACTGATGTGGAGGTCTTCTAGCTAGCAACTAGCTAGGGGACGCCCTGAGAGGCCGGGCAAGCCCAACGCGGAGGGGAAAAGTTGGTTGCCTCGGAAAAAAGTAGCTGACCACGTAGATAGAGAAGTGAGACTACTGACCTCCCAGCACAGGCCATCGCTCACGCATTCGTCACGGTCCCACCTCTTCTGTGCCTCAGCAGAGCCACTATCGCCCATGACATGGAGGGTCTGTGCATGCGTGGCCGCCGGGGCTCCCAGTCAGCATGGAGCATTCGGCTTGGCCTGACTCGACGGCTACCGCCGGAACACACGGTCGTCTTCCACTCCGGCCGGTGCGTACCTGCAGGCAGTACTAGCTGCGTGTGGCCTTGCTTTGCTAGAGCTGGATGATGGATCCAAGCTGGCAAGTGGGTAATGGGCCCTCCGTATAGCTCTTCAGAAGTCATCTTTGGTTTCCTCCAAGGTCCTGGTCAGATGTATCAACGAGAGATTAATTTATGCTAAACAAAAACTATGCGTGACGATTAAACCAACAGTAATATAAACAGTAGTTTTGCTCGCAGTTGAAATAAGCATACCCAGAAGGGACGACCTGTGGGCCGAATTGATGCTGTACTTCCATACAGTAGTTGGGAAGGAAGTTACTAAGAAGGGCTCAAAACAGCCTAAACAGGCAGGGACGTGTGGTGATAGTGTGTGCAAAAGCGCTATAGCAAGTGTACAGTCTATCACTCTAGCTCTTGGCAATAAGTGGCTAGAGCTTTGATTTATACTAGCAGCATGACAGACGGACGCAGCGAGGCCGGCCGCGCACGTACAACCTGCGTGAGCCTCCTACTTGTTGCAGAGTTGCAGTGTTGCATGCAGGCAAGCAGCCCCCGTTCATCAGTGAAGCATGCGTACCAGAAATGAACGAACCATGCATGGAATCCGTGCTGATGAGCGATTTTTTTTAGGAAAAAATAATCCAAGGATTTGAATCAAATCAAACACCCGTACGCCGGGAGAGGTTATTTGCGTGGCACATTTTATTTTCTAGACTATACCTAATTCTATATATGCATTGGTCTGTATTTGTTGAACAAGACGAGAATTAAGGGGGTAGATAGACTACTATTGCTTCCAAAGGTTTTACAGTCGTAGGTTTAATCATTTACGTGGTTAAACCCCTGCGGGCACGTCAGCTCGTGCATGCATCCATATATGTAGGCCGGTTAATCACCTGCTTATTGTACGCGAACGCCTGCAACTCCTCTTCTTACAAGATAGCCAGAGCTCCTGGTACACTTAAAAAAAAATCACCTGCTTATTACTATACCAAGCATTTATCTGAGGCAGTTACGCGTGCGTTTTGGGAGGAACTGCTCCAACGTGGGGGCGACGAAGTGCATGAGTCACCTACTTAAACAAGGCAGCAGGCGTTCATCAATCAAGTATTCAGTAAACTGTCACCTTCCATGGAACTCATCCATCAACCTAGCTACCTTATATATGCCTGCCTCTTGTAAATCTCTCTCGGCTCTTGTACGCTAACGTTACTGTGTCGCCATTAGCTGCCATTAGCTGCCGCTTAACCGTCCTCAATGTACAGAGATCGCCTTGCAAGCCCTCCATTAGCTGCCGCTTAACCGTCCTCAATGTACAGCCGTTCGATCTGAATCTAGCTGGCCCACCTGGCAGGCTGACAATTAATGCCAACTCTTGTCAGCCCAGGAGACAGCCCTGGAACGGAGGACGGCTACGGCGTGTTGTTCTAGCTCGCCGGCTTCGTCAACCCGGCCCACCAGCTGCTGGCTCGCCTTCCCGGGCTATGGACACCTGCTGCCCGGCTCACATGCACTCCGCCTCTAGAGCTTCGAGCGTCCCCTGTTCCAGCAGCAGCCTGTTGCGCACGGATCTCCTCCCGCTCAAGCTCGGCGGTATCTTCCTCAAGACGAAGGACCGTCGCCTCCTCAAGCTCCGGTACTTCCTGTGCCGACAGTCCATGGCCGATAGCCGGTATTCGTATCTCCCCAGGACTTGGTGCCGGAAGAGTGAGAAGATAGATTTACTCGATTCCATGAAAGTTTCAACTCTCTAGTGTTCAATCGTCCAGCAAATTTCGAGTGAAAGGCCACTACTTACGTATTTGACAAGCAGAACCGTCGACCCAAGTTTAAACACTCGTAGAGGTCATCGGATTGGGCAGCAGAGTAGAGTAGAGTCGTGTACGTTATATACAAATGCACTTTTCATGACTCAGTGTGGGCCACCAATGCACTTATGGAGTATGACATCAGATTTCAGAATGGCGCCTCAACCCACCCAGTGGCCGTGTTTAGATGCTCTCCGAAAAATTTTTCGGAGGCATTAAATATTTAAATGCAAAGAATTTTGTATGCATGAAGCACTAAATGAAGTTTATTTGTAAAACCTTTTCACAGATGGGTGTAACTTTGCGCAACGAATCTAATGAGCATAATTAATCTATAATTTGGTACAGTAACTCTACAGTAACCATCTTCTAATTGTGTGGTCAAAGACCTCATTAGATTCGTCTCGAGAATTTACCTAGGGTTGTGGAGATAGTTTTGTAAACTGCCTTTAATTAATACCCCTAATTATTGGTCAAAAGTGCATTTATTACCCTCAAAAACTTTTCAATACCTATCTAAACACGGCCACTAGTGTGAGGCCGACTGCCATGTAGGAATATGTACTAGGATTGGTAGTCGTGTTCTTAGGGATAATAAACTCTCCTTTGTTAGTGAATCTAGTGAGTCTATTTGTGATGCTTGTCAACAAGCAAAGAGTCATCAATTACCTTATCCACGGTCGGATAGTGTTTCCACTTTTCCTTTACAACTTGTGTTCTCAGATGTTTAGGGTCCAGCACCTGCATCCGTCGGTCGTTATCAATATTATGTAAGCTTTATTGATGATTTCAGTAAGTTTACCTGGATCTATCTTATTAAAAATCGATCGGATGTTTTTCAAGTGTTTCTTAACTTTCAACAACTTGTTGAACGAGCTCTTGATAGAAAGATCATCACAATGCAAACTGATTGGGGAGGTGAATATCAAAAACTTAATTCTTTCTTTCAGAAAGTTGGCATTACTCATCACGTTTCTTGTCCACATGCACATCAACAAAATGGTTCTGCTGAGCGAAAACATCGTCACATCGTTGAAGTTGGCCTTTCCCTTTGTTGACGCAAAAATCAGGCGGAGACAGATGCGCCAACGCACGAGCTAAGGCGTGGCCTTGAAAACCGGGGCGTGCTAGTCAATCTAACCTGTTGATTGACAAGGATAAAATCGGAGATTAAGAAACAGCCGAAGAGCCGATTCTTTCGTTAGTTCAGTCGCACGTTGAAAGTCCGATTCCGATATAAGGTGAAAACAACACAGGGAGCCGATTTCGGTAGATCAAACAGCAGAAAGCCGATTGATGACTAAGCAATAAGAGACAACCATGAAGCGATCCGATAAACCTTAGTAAAACAACACTTAGAGCAATATTAATCAGCTATCAGATAAATCCTAAGATTACGCCTTTGATAGAGCCGATTAGATAAAACCCTAAGCTGGATAGATGGTGGTAAAAGCTAAAACAACAAGAAAAGACTTGCAGATCTAGCAGATACCCATAACTGTCGAATAAATCTAAACGAAGCAACAGCGATGCGCCCGATGTTAAAGCTTAGATATTACTCAATAGAAGCGGAACTCACGAGCAAGCCTTGAAGATCTGGATCACCTCGACTAGCCCAGGAGAACTCGTGAAAAGGAAAAAGCTTGGCGAAGTCGCCGACTTGTATGTAAATTGCGAGTAGTAAATGCAAGTAGTAAAGATTTTGTTTATTGATATGTATCCCTTTCTCATGACCCTCAGGGTTTATATTTATACCCTGGAATTACAGACTCCAAGTCGATCACGACATGAACAAACTTGACGCAAAAGAAAGAAACTATTTAACCTAAGACCCTAGACGACCAGGCCCATCAGCGGCCCAATTCAGCCCAAAGCTCACGACGCTCTTGATCGGTCCTCCGAGTCCGATTCTGAATCTATGGTCTATATTTGATCCGATTCCGACTCGAACTCCTCCTTCAACCTTGGTCTGATCTCTTATCAGTCTTCTTCAAGCGCCGGCCCTAACACGTGTCAAAAAACGCAATCAACACATGCCCTCCAGTTTCGGGACAAGATGTCCATATTGTCCCAAAATTCTCGGCCCCCTTCGATTTGTTACCGTTTTATACGGAACCCTAATTTTTAATCTAACCACGCGAGATTCCTCTTCTACCCTTACGGGCGCAGCCTTATAAATACTTCGCCCCTTCTTCCTCCTTTCAGCCGTCGTTCCACCTTTCGCCATTGCTTTTGCTTCCAGAGCTTTCAAGCGCACTTGCCAAGAAACTCGCCGGCGACCTCATCGGTCTTGACATCTTCCCTCGAACGAATCACCGACCCAGCAATCTGCGATGGCCTCGAGCTCTTCTGCCCCCCAGGTAACACATCCCGACCTCATTTTCTTATCTTTTTCGCTATTCTTCACTCTTCCCGTAATGCCTCCAGTTTCGATCGATCTAAATTTCTTTTCCTCATCTTTTCCCTAGGCACCTGCGAACGAGATCACGATCCCCATTCCAGAATCCCCTGGTCTTTTCATTCTGGGCCTGGGCCCGGTCGGAAATGAAGATCCGACAGGTTGGAGCTAGTATGCATGGCGAATAAGAAAGAATATATATTCATACACGATTATAATATACATGCCCTTGAGATGATTAACCCGGAAAATTAATTTGTAGACTACAAATGCCATGACTTGTCGAGTAGGTACGCAGAGAAAATGTACCCCGAGCCCAGGAACAGGCTCACCGGCACGCTGTAGCATCCCATCAGCACCAGTCTCAGCAGCACGAACCCAGCCACGGCAAAGCACACCACTGCGGCAGCGAAGCGCCGGAGCTCCTTGGCGCGGCGCTGCTCCCGTCGGCCACGGTAGAGCCGCACCGTCCTCGCCTTCGCCTGCTCCGGCATGACGCCCCAGTACAAGTCGGCCAGCTTCCGCCGCAGCGACCTGAACTCCTCGTCCTGACTGTACTGCGGCCACCTGTTCATCTTGTGCTTGCGCACCTGTATTCTGATGGGGTCGAGCTCCTTCTTCAGGTCATGGAAGCGGAGGCGGCGCGTCTTGTGTATGTAGCGTCGGTGGGTGACGGACCACACGCCGTAGCGGTCGCTGATAAGAAGGCTTGGGCAGCCCTCGAAGGTGAACCATCGCCGGCGGATTCGGAAGGTGATTCGCCTTGGACCCTTGTAAGGCGGTGCGATGGAGCTTTTGTCTGACTGCCGTCTACTCTCCTGCTGGCGTAGGTCCATCAACAATGCAAGCTAAGCTTCGACGATCTGAGTATCCGAGAGTATCGTCGAGCCTGGGGATCGTCTAGTTCGACTGTTCGAGGGGCACCCCATCGCGTACAGCACCTCTGTATAAATATGTGCAAGGAGTCCCGACCTGATGTCCGCCGATTTCGAGGGCGCCTCCGAGTCCGAGCCGGAGCCAACTTATCGGCGATCGGCTACGAACTAAAAACGGAACCTTGGCAATTTAGGAGCATTCTTCCCGTGATGTCTCATATGCAATAGCCCGTTTCTTACAGAGCCGGAGCCGGCCGATAGCCCAGGTCTGCGACTGCGAGGAGAGCTACTTCACCTGAAGTCCCAAATGCACGTGCCCACCAAGCTCATTGTGCATGGACGGGTGCGAGTACGCCAACGATGAATCGAGCTGGGAATTGCAGTGCAAGAACGAACAAACATGTCGTTCGTCGTCTGTACTGTATGCTCCAAACCGGTATGCATTTTTTTTAGATCATGTTACTTCAAAAGAATACTAGTTCAGCATATAGGAATTAGCGTACCATTCCTTTTTCCAAAGATAATTTGCATACTGCCCGGCCTGTTATTTTTTTTTACACCGGCCGTGCCTGAAACTAGAACGAGGAATAACAACCTGCCTCTTGTTTTGATAGCTTCAGAGCGAGGTCCTGTTTTTGTTAGTTGTTACTACTGGCAGGGTAGACGTGTTCTGCTGACAAGAACCATTTACATACAGTTTTTTTGCCATTCAATTTGAGATGTTACAAATTTTTGATCGATAAAATTATGTCGTTCGTGTGGTTAAAGCTGTGTGTAGTAGAACTTCATCAGCGTAGCATAGTGTTACAACTCTTGCAAATCCCAACTCCATCCGGTCATCCAGAAGAACGACAGCGAAAAAGAAAACTCTGCAAGAAAAAACCCAGCCGACGGACATCCACGCGCGCAAAACGAAATTCGAATAGACTGGGCCACCATGTGTGTGCTGGGCTAGTATATTGGAGAGCCCATTCTCTCTGTTAGGCTGAAGCCCAAGCATGCTGGAGACGGCCCGTTACGGTCCTCCTGCAACTGTAACGACTGCCCCGAACATGTTCAACATGAGAAGTTCGTTCTGCAGCTACTTTTAATTTGAATGTTCAGTATGCATGTTCGGGCTTGGGGTAAAACTGATAGTTGAAAGTTTGGAACTAGTAATACTAGTCTAGTATCATACAAAAATTGGGGATAGTGTCGTTCAAGCCGCTTGATTTCACACCCATCCTGGAAACAACCTTGGGAGTTGGGACTGAATTACCAAAGAAGCTGACAATGCAAGAACTGCAATTGCCAGTCTGCCACCGTTGCCAGCTCTCCACGAACCGAGCTCAGCCCGTGTTTAGTTTCCACCTAAAATTTTTTCACCCATCACATCAAAGGAGAATCTTAGATGCATGAAGTATTAAATGTAGGCGAAAAAGATGAAAAGTTACATGAATAGGCTGTAAATCGCGAGGCGAATCTTATGCATTCAATCCCACAACCATGTGGTGCCCCACATCTTATCTGCAGCCATACCGCGTCAAGATTCGTGTTCCGACACCGGCGTATTGACCGCTTGTCTGCCGCCACCGCATACGAGAAATTGGCTCACTTCTCGCCGCCCTTCTCGCCTGCGCCCTCCTTTATTCTTCCACTAGAACAGTGCGCGACGTTGCCGCGCCTAAATAGCCCTCTATCTATTTGATTTAGAATTTATATTTTTATGGTTAAATGTAGCCTACAATATTTATGTGATGTCAAAGACTGGACTTTGAAAAGTATATTGTAAATAGATTCATGCACAAATCAAGATGCTGTATTTCATTTTTTTTCCTTAGATTTAATATTTTTATTGGATGCATCTGGTTGTAACAAAGCCAACGAAAGCTAACTTATATTTTTATCATTTTTGTATGTATCAAAGTGCCTGGTTGCATTATATAAGCCAAAATGGCAGTCAATTTATTAGTTATGAAATTATCAGTATGTATCTCTTTCATTTTCCTATGTTTTGTTCTATTTTGCAAAACGGAAGTCCATTTATTAGTTAATAAATTATCAGTTTGCATCACTATCATTTTTGTACATATTTTTCTATATTATCTGTGGGTTGGACAACGAGTTGATTTTCTTAAAGATAGAGTGTTTTCTTAGGAAATTACGTGAGAGACATCAACGGACTGCATATTGTATTTCGACGAAGTACGAGGGTTTTCATAGAAAAATCATAAGAGAGGCCTTGGATGGCGGGTTCGATTCCGGTGATTCCAGGCTATTTGTATCTAGACTACAGGTTGGATTTTGACAAAATTTGTTTCTTTTGTTTTTGAAAAAAATTTATACAGGCTTTGGACTGCTACTTTGATTTTGACAAAGTCCGACATGTTTTTTGAAAAATCATCGCACCTGGGTTCAACAATTTACGCCTACAAGTTGGATTTTGACAAAGTTTGAGGGTTTTTTTTCCCTATGTTTCAAAGTGTCCGGGTGCATCATATAGGCCAAAGCTCAATTTGTTAGTTAACTAATTATCACTTTGTATCTTAAACATTTTTACATGTTTTTGCTTCTATTTTGCAAAGTGGTAGGCGATCTATTAGTTAGTTCATCATCAGTTTGAATCTATATCATTTTTCACATGTTTATTTATTGTCACGCCCGTTTTCAGAAGAAAACGAACCATCTCATATGCAAGTCTTTAACCAAGGCAACTCACATATAATCGACAAAAATAAATATCACAGCGTGCAAGAATAAATAGAGAGTAGTAAATAGCATTATTACAAGCCAAGGTTTGTCTCCATAGAATAAATAGAGTCTTTATTTAACGCTGCAAACGAAACTCCTCTAAGACCTTGAGGTTGCCTGGCAGAGACGCAGCCTAGAACTCCTGAAAATCGCCGGTGAACTCCTCAAAGCTCTCCACGTCTGAACAAATCCGGATCGGTCGTTGCAAAAATAAATGAACAAGCGTGAGCACATGCCGTACTCAACAAGCTAAAGATAACGAGATGATATTCAAGGCTTAAACAAGGATAGGCTGAAGGTTTAAACATTTAGCATTTTAATTGATCAAATTTTAATTAAGCAAGCTTAAGTATAAGTTTATACCACCCACAATTAATGAATAAAATAACATAAAGATGAGAGCCTCAACATAAAGTAAATGATTTGAATAAAGTTCCGATAAATTAAATATGTGAGTGTCCAGGCCGCTCATAACCGTGAGCACGGCTATCATGATAGTTTTTTATTAACCTTGCAAGGTTTGTACAGCTTTACCCAGCAGAAGTGTCACCTTTTTTGCCGAGGTTTGTAAGGCCCCATTAGACACTTCCTTTGGTGAATGGCCAGGGGTTCACTACGAAACCTTTACAAAGATACGTTAGTAATGATAGCTCGCTAAGGATTCATGATCAGCGTGATGTATAAACCTCTCCAATGGGCACACCTTAGCAAAGGCTTCCTCCCAAATAGGGGCCGGGTTATACACCAACTACAGTCTCCCCCTCTTGCCTCTTGCGAGTAAAGCTACCAAGACTAAAATATCTAATTAATTGGCTAAGGCCAGAGCCCATTAGCACTGCGGTTGTACGGTATGTCCCGGGTGGTTCTCCATGTTTCCAATTAAATAGATGATCTTGTTACCGAGGCATAACGTGATAAAGTCAAAATTAACATAGGGGTTCAATTCAACAGTAGAGCACTAGCAAAAGCTACAACAAATTTATTAACCCATGGTAAAGGCATGATAATCAGGATAGGGTGGCTAGGCATGTCCTTAATAGGAAAACCCATCAAAATTAAATATAACATGCAACTATGGTCGGTTGAACATAAAAGTAAGTTCTTAATTTAAATAGAACAAAGCATGACCAAGGCAACTTGCCTTCAGCGAACCCTTGCTGCTGCCCGAACTCCTCGAACTCCACTCCCGAGAAGTCAGCAAAGCGCGGATCGTCTACCGGTACACACATGCACAAGCAAAAGAAATAATAAGAAAACAGTACAACAATCATAAGAAACCAACACATGGTCCACACATATAGATTGTACATGAAACGACGATTCCAACGATATCTTGAACGCGTAAAACGGAGTTAAGATGCAAAAGTTATGATAAAAACAAGATTAAGGGCTTGCTGGTAAAGATCAGGAACTTCCAAGGGCCTAAACGTAAATAAAAGGACTAAACCGTAAAGATTTGAACTGCGCGAAATAAATATGTAATTAAGAAGAAAGCCAGGGGCTTTTATGCAAAACAGCAGACGGCGACGGCGGCTTGACGGCCGGCTGACGCCAGCATGACGTCAGCGCTAACGCCGGCGCTGACGTCGGCGCGGGCGGCGCCGTGGACCGCGGTCGTGGACCCGGTCCACTGGTCCATGGTGGACCGGCGGCTGGGGGTTACGCCCCGGTCTAATCCGAGCCGTCAAGGCCGGATCAGACGACGCCCAGCTGCCCCGGCGCTCCGGCGATGAGGGAGGGCGACGGCGCACGGCGGTGCCATTGCCCGCGGCGGCGGCGCGTGCACGCCAGCGGCTACGGGCCCTGGGAGCGCGCGCGGATAGCACGGGGACGCGGCGGAGCTCACCGTGAACTCGACGGTGGCGACGGCGACGGCTGAGGACGACCGGAGGCGGCGCTAGGGTTCGAGAACGGCGGCGGCGGTTTGGAGCGCTAGGGTTTGGGGGAAAAGGCGGCGCGGGGGTTAAATAGCCCGAGGGGCGCCTTGGCGTGCGTGCCACGCCACGAGGCGGCGCGGCACGCGCGGTCGAGCGCGACCCGGACTCGAGCCCGAGTCCGGTGCGGCGGCGGCGAGCGGAAGGGGATGACGCGGGGACCCCACCTGTCAGCGGCTGAGAGAAGGCGGGCGGAGGCGCGGGCGCGTGCGAGCGGAGAAGGCGGAAAAACGGCAGCGCGGCCACGGGCGCGAGCGCAAGGCGAAAGCGGCAAAGCGCGCGGGCGTTTTCGACGCCGCGCGCGGGGAGTTAGCGGGCCGCGCGGAGCTGGGCTGAGCTGGGTCGCGGCTGGGCTGCGGAGAGGGAAGGGGCGAAGCTGAGCGGGCTGGAAAGATCAAGGGGCGAAACTGGACTTGCTGAAGTTTAAACAAAACACCAGTCAAACTAAATTCGAATTCAATCAAATTTGAATTCGAACAACTCAAAAATAAAATGCAGCAGCATGAATACAACAATGCAAACTAAACCTTATTTTAATTTGAGAAAATATTTTCCAACACGCATTTAATTCGAATAAATTCTAGAAAATCCTTAAAAATATTAACTGAGCACGAATGAATTCTAGAAATTTTTATTAATTGCAAAAGTTGAATTTTAGGGTGTTACATTTATATTGCTTGTGGTTTGGATGACAAGGTGATTTTGATAAAGGTAGAGAGGTTTCATAAAAAAATGTGTGAGAGAGGTCTAGACCGGGTTGTATTCTGACAAAGTAAATTTTAAAAAAAAGTATGAGAGAGGCCTTGGATGGCGGTTCGATTTCGACGATGTTTGCAAGAAAAATTATATGCAGTTGTCGGACAACTGGTTTAATTTTAAGAAAGTTTTGGGTGTTTTTTAAAAAAAAATCACCGGTCCTTTGTTCGGCGATCTAGGCCTGCAAGTTAGATTTTGATGAAGTTTGAAGTTATCTAGAAAATTTTATGCCAGGCTTTTGGACTGCTGGTTCGATTTCGATAAAGTTTGGGCTGTTTTTTTAAAAAAATTAGGCATCCTGTATTCAAGATCTGGACCTATGCACTTGATCTGACGGCTGAAATTTTTTATAGCAACGTGGACAGCCTCCTTGGCCTTGGGTGCGACCAGGTTTAAGTCATTAAAGATATGCTCCGACGCCCCTTCTTTTTTTTTTTGAAATTTCCGACGCCCCTTCTCCGATGAATCCTTAGCGGCCATGTTGTCTCCACCTCTCCTCGCCTAAGCCGCAGATCTGCATGCCGCCTTCCACCTCTCCTCCACAGTCGCCACTGCCCCTTGGTAGCTGCTCTGCTCTACACGTCGCCGTCCCCAACCTCACCCGTGCCCGACGGCACTCGTCGCCTCCTCTTCTGTCTCCACATCCAAGGTATTTCTCTTTCTCTTCACGGTCTCTCTATGCTACAGTTCTTGCTTGCCCTCCCCGTTGATCTTCTTATCAGCAGTGGTAGTATATGGTGCTCTATTATGTTTAAATCACATATTTGCCTTCTGAATCATGTGCACCGGTAGTAGGATTTGTATGCTATAGTATGTGTGTTGCCATCCTTCTGTATTTGCGTTATGTCAAATTTGTATGCAAACTCACTTGGCACTGATTTTTACTTGCATATTACGATGAAGCCATTGGAGGATTCTGTAATTTCTACAGATATGTGAACTGATATTTACAATGCCTGTTGTTTGCCTATTTTAAAGGAATTTAGGCATCACCTTTATTTTATTATAATCATTTCAGAGTTTGAAAACATTTGCAGTTATTTTACATTGTCTCAAGTCCACTAAAGCATTATGTTTCACCTTTCTCAAAATACTTTGTTACCATAATCTTGTTGCACTGGCCACTTTAGTTACGATAAGTCGTAATCCTCTATATTTGTGGACCATATTTTTCAATAATAATATTATTTCTTGCAATATTGATTTTGATACCTTTATTTTGGATCCAGTACACCACTTGTGCTTTCAGTTTTTGTAGCATGTACATCACACTATACTGACTAGGCACACTATGCACTTATAATCACATTTTCCTACATTACATATAGTACTGTACATGTATTTACAAATAAACCTGAATCATTCTATTCTCTCTCCATGGTGTATTGTGTATTTCTCCACTCTTGAAGTTTGCGCTTTTAGATTTCTGGTGGAATCTTCAAAGTCTCATAAGAAGAGTCATGAATTTTCTGTTTAATAAAATAATTAACACATGTAATGCTCATATATAGATGTGCATAACAAATTCAGACTATTCTACTGTAATTAAGCTCTGAAGAACTGTTCTATTGTAAACCTGTCAAGTTATATGTTTGCTTAGAAAGTTACATTGTCTCTTGACTCTTCCGAAGTCATACAACACTAGTATACAACACTACGTATTCACTCACTCAGTATACTTCAATAATGTACTAGTATACACGCAATACTGATGTAACAGAGTGCAACAAAGAATTATGTATCATGAGAGGAGATGAATAAGCAAACATATCTATATATTGGAGAACATGATTATTTAGTAACATAAAGAAGAAACATGATATATCAGATATTCACATATTCTGTACTTGTGTATATCTACATCTGTAGCATGTATATCTCACTAATATATACTCTTAAGTCTTAACATGTATATCTGAATGAAGATTCAAGCATGTGAATGCCTGAATTTTGAACTTTTTGATACCTTAATTGCATCCCTGAACACTCTGGTTGTTGCAGCTTCTGGAAAAAGCAGCAAATCAAGGAGGCATGTCATTGTTCAGATACTTCATTTGTGCATAACAAAGTACATAGAAGGCACCATCATGTTTGCTCCTGTACACTGTACAGTAGTATGATGCTCTGGGTGAAGCCTTTCTTGCATTTTGGCCTGAAGATATTTGAAGCTCTTATAGTTAACTTTGCAACCTTTTCGGTACTTGTTCTTTCCCGTATCAGATACTGATAGATTGTGCGAATCACTCTAATGTTGAAAAGGTATGACTTCATATGAATGTTTTTTTATGGGAAAAGTCCATTTTTGACCATCCAACTCTTGCCTCAGTTTGGTTTTGGCCATCGAACTCCAAAACCGGGTATCTTTAGCCATTCAACTATCAAAACCGTTCAAATTTGGCCATCGGGCTGTTTTGATGGGTGGTTTTAATTTTTTTAATTTACAATTTAGTCCTTAGATCTTAAAATTATTATTACTTTTTGTTCGTACCTCTGATTTAGGTGATTCTTGCGGTCACACATTCATAACGGTGAGCTTTATATTTTAAAATGTTATTTATACTATTTTATTACTATTTGTTATATTATTCTTATGTTGTTGTGTATAAACAATAATATAAGAAAAACAAAACAAACAATTCCAAAATAATATGAACAACATTTTAAAAGATAAAGCTCATTGTTACGAACGCATGACCACTAGAATCACTTAAATCAGAGATACAAGAAAAAAATAGTGATCATTTTAAGATTCAAGGACTAAAAATAGTAATCATTTTAAGATCGAAGGACAAAATAGTCATGATTTTTTTAGATGATCACTATTAGATATTTCATCTAAAAGGACAAATGAAATATCTGAATGAGTAGTCTGTCAAGCATACAAATTGTAGTATAAATTATGAACTATAGAAGTGTATAAACTATAGTATAAAAGATGGACTCTATGCATTATTTGTGATTGTGTAGTGATGCAAAAAATATGAGAATGCTATATATATTGACAAAAATACAATTACAAACTATACAGTGCCTTGCATGTAACAAAGAAGTGTATGCATAATTTTGAACAATCTTCTCCAAATTGGAGACTTCACATGCCATTTTGCTATAATCGATACAATAATATAAATGTAGGTTAACTAACAGACTCTTTTGAACCGTCAATTTAGCAGTAGCTAATATCCTGATGTAGTAATAAGAAATATTATGGGGCTGTGAGATCGTGATGTAGTAATGAGAAATTTAGGAGTCTATATCGTAGCCCCCTAATATTTAAGTAGCAAAATAGTGTAGGAATCAATTGAATTTAAGTAGCAAAATAGTGTAGGAATAGAGTAGAGGAACCACACTACTTTCAATATCGATTGCACTAAAGTATAACCGAGCTCATAATTCCTGCCTGTTTATATATAATAATAAACTTTACAATTCATTGCCAAATTAGATTTGTAAAAATGGATTTCAAATTCATTATCAGATTGAACTATAAGCCCATAACACAAAAATTCCTAATTGTTACAATTCATTGCCAAAGATTAGACTGTAACCTGCAGCTGACTTCTATGAAATAGTTACAGATCCTATGCATTCACTTACTGTTTTATGGCTAAAATTCCTAATTGGTGCCTACCACGAACATTGTTACCTTACTACTCCCACCACCATAGATTCTCACACTTCACCATTCAAACCATAACTAACTTGTAAGTTCTTTGAGGAAAAAAAGTTCCATGGTACAGGACAACAACATCAGGAGTATCATGTTCTTGGTGAAGTATTTGTGTCAGTATACTTACTCTTGGAACCCAGGAACTGTGATATCCGTATCCAAACAAGCTGCCCCCCATTGCTCAAGTCTCTGACTGCTTCGAAAACTGAGAGTATACCTGACATAATCAACCACAGACGCAAAAACATTTTGTAACTTCCATTATACTAGTGACGAGGTACGATTGCTAAACTTAATGTCTACCTTGGTTGCACTGTAAATTTGAATTCATTGCAACAGCATATGGGCAACTCTTTGTCCTTGTTTTTTTATCTTCACGGTTTCCTATCCAGGACTTAGTGTCCAGCAATCCTGAGGGATAAGTAAAGCCATTGCTAAGATAGGTGTCACAGTGTGCAGACAAGGAATTGAACAAAGAATTGAATAACAAGGTTCTGAAACCTACCAACAGTGGAATCTGAATCCATATATAGGCTATTTAAAACTGCGCAGAATGCATTGGGTACATCCCTTTCAACAGAGTAATGGCCCATGTCTTTGTTTTCAAAATTATTCCTCTCTACGTCCTTTAGCACCATATCGCAATGGTGGAGATCTAACACCATCTTGGACCCTGAGTCACCATCAATTTACAGCCAAAAGAGATTAATAATTATTATATAGTACTGCTAGAGTAGCAAAAGACAACCACTAACCAATGCAGGGATCAAAGCTACACCCGGGGCAATTGACAACTTGCATGTCTGCAGTAGCATTAAACGGAAAATGACAGTAAGCTATCAATGGTTTTTTTTAACACGGCTATGAACTGAGGATACGTGGCATACCAGCAATCCACACGCCATGGCATGCATTAGGGAGGAGGCATGTTCCCATCAGCTCAATGCCATGCCGTACACTATCAGCATGCACTAGCGGCAGCTTAGGCACCGGAAGCCTCGCAGTGGCCAACAAATCACCATGAACGAGGAATCCACTTACGCACCGCCCATCTACATCTAACAGGCATGGCATGCACATGAGACTGGCCTGATGTCACTAAGTGTAAGTGAGAATAAAGTTGTACTGTTTGAGCTTACTTAGGACACTGTCCTTGTGTAGAAGAGGCCGCGTTCCTTCTATAAGAGGATGAGCAAACGTATGAGACCGCGGTCAGATTTCAGTAAGATGACTAAGTACGTTAATAGAGCATTTGGTACTTACCGATGATGGTTACATAAAGGAGATGCCAGTAGCGGTGAGGGAGTGGCTTGATGACAGGTAGGTGGAGATCACGGAAAAAGGTGTACCCCGAAATTGGGTCAGTGCCGAGGAGGTCCAAATCGCGGTAGAAGGCATAGCGCCAGATAGAATCATCAGCGAGGAGGTCATGGAACCAGCAGCATGTGCAAGACAGCCGTATTATATCAGATCCTGCCAGATGTTTGGCAACCTCGGTCCACAAGTCAGTAACATACCTGCACAGATCAAAATCAGATTCTAACCCATTCAGTAAAGAAAATTATGAAACGCTCAATCAAAATAATTTGCAGCTCAAGCCTGTGGTAGAGCAATGGTGCTCTCTGTTTTCCTTCAGTTAAACCATTATGTGCTTGGAAGCTCAAGCTTTGTTGTAACCTAATGCTCCCTGAGCAAAACGATTCCATTCCCAGCCTCGGCTGGTCTCAGTGGTAAATGTCAGGTGTGGATACCCAATTTCAGGGCACCCACACCATATTGTATTTTTCCAGGAGGGGTTTGCACTTTTACGGAGACATGCTCGACAAAATGTGATGGCGACGAAATCCGAAATCGCTTGCAAACCGAGCACACAAATTTAAACGATGGAGATGGGAAATTGAAACGATCATAACTAAGCAGCGTCATCCAGGAAGGAAGGAAGGTGCAGGAAGCACCTCTCCGGCGGGAACCACGCCTCCGCAGCTGCGGCCACTGCCTCACTCCTCGTGATAGTTGCCTTCTTCTTCGGCGGCGCGGAGTCCTCGTCCGCCTCCCGCCACGCGCTCGTCCTCGCCTTCGTCTTCTTCTGGAACGCCGCCGCTTCGGCAGCCTCCGACAGCGACGCAGCCGTCTCGGCAGCCTCCCGCAGCGGGGCGCTCGGGGCCCTCATCCGCGGCGACACCGCCGACTCAGCAACCTCCTCCCGCAGCAGCGACGCAGCCGTCTCGGCAGCCTCCCGCAGCGGGGCGCTCGGGGCCCTCATCCGCGGCGACACCGCCGACTCAGCAACCTCCCGCAGCAGCGACGCAGCCGTCTCGGCAGCCTCCCGCAGCGGCGCGCTCGGGGCCCTCATCCGCGGCGACACCGCCGACTCAGCAACCTCCTCCCGCAGCAGCGTGCTCGTGTCCCTCATCCGTGGTTGGGTTGAATTGGCCAGGGTGGCTTGGTGCTGGCGAAGAATGCCTATGCTGTATATATGAGCGCCGTGGGGCAATTGGGATTTCAAATTTTCAAATGCCTGCTAGAAGAGAAGCAGGGGAAGGGGACGTGATCGACTGATCTGCGGGGTCCACCGAGAGGCTCGGCTGTGAGAATTGCGCGTGGAAAGAAGAAGGGCTAATTTCTTCTGTGAAAATAAATGCAAGAATTAATTCATCGCAGTAAACAAATAAATAGAAGCAGCAGCAGCAACTCAGCGAGGCTATGGAGGCTCTGCTGCACCTGCATTACCAACCAATTCTCTTCTGAAAGGGGCACCCCTGTTAGATCAAACTAACAATACTTAGAACAAGCTTTAACTCAGGATCACTAGTCAAAATAGATCACACCTAGAACATAAGCTAATGTAAAATAGATGAACAGTTCGGCTTATACCAGTCGCAGTGGTGTCCATGGCACCAGTTGAGGTAGATGTAGCAGAGACAGCGAGAGCACGATCAGGGACGTAGCGGAGTCGTTTCTTGAGCGTCTTCGGCGGGTAGCGGTGACCTTCAGGGCGCCAGCGGCACTGCCCTGCTTGGCGACGGGCTCGAACTTCCGAGTCTTCCAGCGCCCTTAGCGATCGGTGATGGTGGAAAGTAGTTTAGGCTAAAACCCTAAATTGATTAAGGAGCCACGGGGGGTCTCCCTTCCTTATATAGATGGCGCTGTAGACACGGGGCCGAGTCCGTTTACGGGCTTATTGTTGCCTCCCGATCAAGGCAACGGACTTTATCTGTTGGGAACGAGATCCCGAGATCCACGGGAACAGAACGCCCCGTTTCTCTCTATCTCGTTGGTTGACCGAGGTCAAAACTAATATCCAACATTCTCCCCCTTGACCAAAGGTCAAACAACTTATTCTTAACTTAACTAAACTTAACTTAAACTAAAGTCCATCCTTAGTAAATCAGCAAGTACCAGACCAATGTGTCGTCAGCAGCACAGCGGCACACTGGGACTATATTACCCATAGCCTCACTGAAAAACTTTGTCAGAACTCTTACTCTTATTTGGGGAAAAATTTTAATGGCCTTGAACCAGGACCTTATGAAAGCTATCAACCAATCCCATACCTAGGACATGTTGCTGAAAGAGGGATGGTGGTAGACCTTTTGTAAGTGGATTCGCAATATTGGCCTTAGTATTGATGTGCTCAATATTGAGTGTGCGGTCCCGGTTTCTTTCCTTCACGACACGATATTTAATATCAATGTGCTTAGAAGCACCAGATAGTTTATCGTTAGCGCAAAAGAACACTGCGGCCTGATTATCGCAGTGCATTGTGATAGGTCTCGAGATACTATCAACAAGTCTTAAACCCGGAATAAAACCTTTAAGCCACGCTGCATGTCCTGTTGCGTCATAGCATGACACAAACTCAGCTTGCATTGTAGATGCGGCAGTCACACCTTGCTTACCACTTCTCCATGAAATTGCTCCCCCTGCTAGCGTGTAGACATATCCAGAAGTGGATTTTCTATCGTCTTTATCACCAGCAAAGTCAGCATCGGTGTAACATACAACCTAAAGGTTGTTTGATCTCTTATATGTGAGCATGTAATCTTTAGTGCCTTGGCAATATCTTAATGCCTTCTTGACACCAACCCACCAACCTAGTAAGCCCATCCGGGATTTGACTGATATCGACTGAAAACTCCGGTTGCAAATGCCAAATCTGGACGCGTACAGACTTGCGCATACATCAGACTTCCTACAGCTGAAGCATAAGGAATATTCTGCATTCTTTCTCTTTCTAAATTATTCTTAGGGCATTGCTCTTCATTAAACTTATCGCCCTTCTGAAGTGGAACAGGCGACGTGTTGCTCTTATCCATATTATATCTCTTAAGCATTTTCTGAATATAAGCTTTCTGAGATAGTCTCAGTACTCTTTGGGCTCTGTCTCGGTGTATCTCAATGCCCAACACATAGGAGGCATCACCAAGATCCTTCATATCGAAGTGGGATGATAGAAAGTTCTTAGTCTCATGCAACATGTTCTTATCGTTGCAAGCTAATAGTATGTCATCCACATATAGTATTAGTATTATAAGTTTTCCACCCTTTGCTTTGACATAGATACAACTATCCATATCATTTTCCCTAAACCCGAATCTCTTAATAACCTCATCGAATTTAAGGTTCCACTGTCTGGACGCTTGCTTAAGTCCATAAATGGATTTCTTTAATCTGCATCCCATATGTTCTTTGCCCTGTACAGCAAAACCTTCCGGCTGTGCCATATAAATTGTCTCATCTAAATTTCCATTTAGGAATGCAGTCTTAACATCCATCTGATGCAGCTCCAAATCAAAATGAGCTACTAATGCCATAACAATTCTGAAAGAATCTTTGGTAGACACAGGAGAAAAAGTCTCATTGTAATCAACTCCTTCTTTCTGTGTAAACCCTTTTGCTACAAGTCTAGCTTTGAATCGTTCGATGTTCCCTCTAGAGTCACGTTTGGTTTTGTAGACCCACTTACAGCCTACTGTTTTGACTCCATCAGGAATTTCTACTAAATCCCAAACCTTATTAGAACTCATAGATCTTAATTCATCTTGCATGGCTTCAATCCATTTAGTGGAATTCTCACCCTCAACTGCCTGTTTGAACGTGGCAGGATCATTAATTTTCCTGACATCATATAAATCCTCACTTAAATGCGTATAAACTCTAGGGTCAATGGCGGGTTTCCTTGTCCGTTGCGACCTTCTTAATGGTTCGTTCGCAACTGGCTGAGGAATTTGCTGAGGTATTACTTCTAGAATTTCTTCCACCTGAATATCAGCATCTGGCGCCTGAGGCTGGGGAGCTGGCTCCACATGCTCCTGCTGAATGACATTAATTGGCGCAGTGCTGCTTGTCTGAGTAAGAGGAATTACCGGTGGTACAAACTGATACACCTCCGTAGGCTCTTGAAACTCCGGATCAGGAAGCTGAACCCGTAGTTCTTCGAGACTCACATCCCTCTTAGGAAAGCTCCCACTGACTCCTGAGTCCTCTAGGAACACAGCCTGTCTGGTCTCAACGAACTTAGTGAATCGACCAGGACAGTAAAATCGGTACCCCTTAGACTTTTCTGGGTATCCAATGAAGTGACAGCTCACCGTCTTAGGGTCTAATTTCTTTTGCTGTGGATCAAATAGTTTAGCCTCAGCGGGACAACCCCAAACTTTAAAATAGCTGAGTGTCGGTTTCCTCCCAGTCCACAGCTCAAAAGGTGTCTTGGGAACTGACTTGCTTGGAACCCGATTAAGTATATAAGCAGCTGTCTTTAATGCTTCCATCCACAGCTCCACAGGCAGGCTAGAATAGCTAAGCATGCTTCGTACCATATCCATTAGTGTACGGTTGCGTCGCTCAGCAACTCCATTTTGCTGTGGTTCGCCTGACATAGAATACTGAGCTCTTATGCCATTTTCTTCTAGGAACTTAGCGAATAGTCCCTTAATTTGACCGTATTTATCATGTTTCCCATAATATTCACCTCCTCTATCTGATCTTACTATTTTAATAGAGGTGTTGTGCTGTTTCTCAACTTCTTCTTTATAAACCTGAAATATTTCTAAAGCATCTGAACGCCTACGAATAGGATAAATGTGTCCATAGCGGGAATAGTCGTCAGTAAATGTTATAAATGAATCATAACCGTCTACTGATGTCACTGAGAGAGGGCCACAGATGTCTGTGTGAATTATTTCTAAAACGCCCGTACTCCTAGTAGCACCTTTCTTAATTGTCTTAGCGTATTTTCCCTTAATGCAGTCGATGCACTGCTCTGAATCTGAAAAATCTAATTCATGAAGAATCTCATCTTTAATGAGACGCTCCATTGTCCCCCTCGAAATGTGACCAAGGCGACAATGCCACAATTTCGAAGAAGTCTCATCGTCACGCTTGCGCTTATGCGATACATCATTAATATTCATCACAGAATCACCAAAGGAGAGCATGTAAAGTTTGCCTTGCCTGATAGCAAGACCGACATTTATTGCATTAAACTTTATTACACACTGATTGTTTCCAAACTCACAAAAATGTCCTGAATGATCTAAAGCTGATACTGAAATCAAGTTTCTCTTTAAACTAGGAACATAAAGAACTTCTTCTAATCTAAGCTGGAAGCCACCCGGTAGCTCTAAGTAGAAGCTTCCAACGCCTTCGACTTCAACGGTGTTCCCATCAGCCACTTTTAGGCTTCGCTCCCCCCTTTTTATAGTTCGGATTGTATGGAATACCTGTAATGAATTATAAATGTGCACAGTGGCACCTGAGTCAATCCACCAAGTATTAGGGGAAAATCCGCTAAGAATAATTCATCGATAAATGAAACAATATCATACTTATACTTACCATTTTCCTTTAGCCATTCCTTGAAGCCTGGACAAGCCTTCTAGAGATGCTTAGGAGAATCACAGAAAGAGCACAACATCTTCCCATTGTTAGACTTGTTGTTCTTCTTGAACTTGTTGTTGTTGTTGGGACCAACCTTCTTGTTCCAACTCTTCTTGTTCTTCTTCTGGCCTTGCTTACTACTTCCTGACTCACCCTGATTCTTAGGAGGATTATTGATGTTTAGGTTCCCAATCATGTTCACCACATCCTTCATCTTCTCAGTCTTAAGTCTTTCTTCCTCCTCAACACAGTAGCTGATTAACTCACTGATAGACCAAGTGGTCTTGTTTGTATTGTAATTTATCTTAAACGCAGCGTACTGTTGAGGCAGTGAGGTCATAATGAAGTGGACAAGAAACCCGTCAGCAATCTCCATCTTCATTTCCTTAAGCCTGTTAGCCATGTCACACATACTGAGGATGTGCTCTCTTATGCCATTCTGACCAGTGTACTGAGAAGCTACTAACTTCATGATGAGAGTGCTTGCATAAGTCTTAGAGGAGCTCTTAAAATTCTCCTAATTTTTGCCAACAAGGCCTTAGCACTCAAATCTGCACCCTGTGCATCCTTAGTAGGGATAGCGCCCTTAATGCCAGCGCTAATGGTCTGAAGCATGACCATGGTCGCCATACGGTCAGACCTTTCCCACTTATCATAGGCAACTGAAACCTGTCCCGCAGCTGGAGCTGCAGGCTTATCCTCCCTTAATGCAATGTCGAGGTCATTCCAAGCCAAGCAAGTCATGACCTTCCCCTTCCAATCTGGGTAGTTCGCTCCATTGAGCGGCTCGATGTGGTTCAGGAACGAGGCCACAGCGTTGACGTTGCTCACTGAAAATCAACAACAAAAGACTTAGCTTAGTAAACATATATAATGAAATGCAACATTAAAGCAAGATAATAACCCTACGTTGGTCTGATTAAAATCATGCAAAAAATAACAACTTGCATCACCGTTAGGGAAAACAAGCGAAATTTTATCTTAAGACTCATGATTAAAACAACGTTGGTCAGTATTAACCACAAGTTTACTCTAAATAAATTTCCCGTTGGTTCCATTTATCTAGAGGCGTCTCAAAATATAGTGGTGGATCAAACTTAAATAATAATTCAGTGACATAAAATAAACATCAACCACTAAACTTAAAATAGACTTATGCAACAAATAGCTCATCTTAATACTGAAATAATGTGTGCTGAAATTGAAAAAGAGAAACTTAAATTCGTAAAAAGAAAAACTCAAATCAGCCCACTCATCAAAACAGCCCAGCAGCGGCCCGCGAGCGCACAGCAAAGCAGCACGCGCGACGGCCCGCAGCGCAGCCCAGCTCACAGCTCGCGCGGCCCAGCTAGACGCGGCCCAGTCTTAAAACGCGCGCGGCCCAGCTTAACGGCCCAGCGACGCAGCAGCCCGCGAACGCGCGACGCGCGAGCGCGGCCCAGCCCAGCGCGCTATCCCTAACACGCAGCTGATCTCGGCCGTCCGTTCGATCGAACGGCTGACGGCGGCCCGAGCGCCCTTAAAACGCCGAAATCGGTGGGGGGGAGCGAAACCCTAACTCATTCGCTCCCTCCCCCGAGCCGCTCCTCAGCGCCTCCGCCGCCGGCGAGCGCGCACCGCCGCCCGCCGCCGCGATTTCTTACTTCCTCCCCCATTTCCGGCGAGAGAGGGTCAAGACCCGAAGGTCCCAAGCCTGGCGCATCCGTGCGTCACCGAGCCGGAGCTCCGCGGGCCTCCTCCGCGGCGCCGCGTGCGTATCGCGCGCGGCCCGTCGAGGGGCTCCGCCGGAGTTCCACGGCCGGCGGCGGTGCGGATCTGAAGCGCCGCCACTTAGCGCAGCGCGGGCGCTCAGGGAGCACAGCGCGCGCACACCGAGGCAGCGAGCCGCGCTGCACCTTACTGATTGTGCAGACGCGAGCATGCGCCTCGGCCTCGCCGGATCTGAAGGCGGCGGTCGCGTGCGCAGCAACTGAAGCCGCGCGCGGCCGCCATGGCTGGTAAGCCTCTTACTGCTTGAACTTAGGGTTAGGGATCTTAGATCTAGGGTTTGGGTGGGGTTTGCGGGGTTTCTTGGGTGTTTGATCTGAAAAATTTGCAATCCCCTCCTTCTAATCTCTCTGAGTTGGCTCTAAACAACATGATTTCGATCGAAAACAGTAGAGTCTAGGTAGTAGCCGAAACCCTAACCTTAATTTCTTAAGCTAAAACATGAAATCCATCTAAAACTTCGAACTTTAACATGAAAAACACCTAGAAAACGTTACTGACTTAACTATCTAGGCATGAATCATCTCTGACTTAAAAGGAAATCAACTAAAACTTTATCTAAAACATGGCAATTACGCATAAAACTCACTGACTAACTTAAACATGAACTAAAAGTTGAAGTAGATCACCATCTACACCTTCCTCAGGATCAAACCGAACCTAGAAGCTTATGATCTATGGCTAGGAGGATCTAAAACAACTAGGCTTAGGTCATCTGATACCAATTTTTAGATCAAACTAACAATACTTAGAACAAGCTTTAACTCAGGATCACTAGTCAAAATAGATCACACCTAGAACATAAGCTAATGTAAAATAGATGAACAGTTCGGCTTATACCAGTCGCAGTGGTGTCCATGGCACCAGTTGAGGTAGATGTAGCAGAGACAGCGAGAGCACGATCAGGGACGTAGCGGAGTCGTTCCTTGAGCGTCTTCGGCGGGTAGCGGTGACCTTCAGGGCGCCAGCGGCACTGCCCTGCTTGGCGACGGGCTCGAACTTCCGAGCCTTCCAGCGCCCTTAGCGATCGGTGATGGTGGAAAGTAGTTTAGGCTAAAACCCTAAATTGATTAAGGAGCCACGGGGTCTCCCTTGCTTATATAGATGGCGCTGTAGACACGGGGCCGAGTCCGTTTACGGGCTTATTGTTGCCTCTCGATTAAGGCAGCGGACTTTATCTGTTGGGAACGAGATCCCGAGATCCACGGAAACAGAACGCCCCGTTTCTCTCTATCTCGTTGGTTGACCGAGGTCAAAACTAATATCCAACAACCCCATGTTCAATCATAGCAGCAATGCATTTACCAATTTTGGGGGATGAAAGCAAGCAGACAAGGGAGGGAGGCTCACCCTCACCGGGAGGTTGCGGGCGGCATCGTTGAGCATGTCGGTGACGGCGAGGAGCTGCTTGTGCTGGCTCGGCGCAGGCGCCTCGTCGACGACGAGCCACTCGGAATCGCCGTTGAGTGAGTTGAGGCGGAGCAGGAAAGCGCGGGTGGGCTCGGAGGAGGCCATCCGGCGGCGGAGGAGCAGGCGGCGCGGCATCAGTTGCTCGGCGGCGACCGGCTGGCGCAGGCAGCAACCCCCCAGGCGTCCGATCTTGACGGCGGCCTGGTTGGGGTCAGATCAGATGCGCTGCCGAGCCTCTGCCTGGACGCAGCTGCCTGCGCGCAAGCAAACAAACCGGAACCCAAACGAACGTGGAAGATTAGATGGGCCTCGGCCCAAATTAAACCAAACGAAGCCCACTCACAGCCCAAGACTCACTCACCTTGGTTTTTATTTTACGATGATTTTTTTTCCATTCTCTAATCGACGTGAAGAGCGCGTGCACGTCGATGTTTTTTGAAAGTTTTTTACATTCTAGCAGCTCCAAGAGATTCTCTAAATCCTTCATAACTACTAATTTTAAAGATTTTGATTAAAAATGTACCTTCCAACAGCCTCTTTTTCTGGTTATTCACTCTCTATTTCGGATTTCTCGCTAGCAAAATATAGAAAAGAGAATAGCTCTTTAGAGAGTGCATGCAAGATATAGAGAAGCTGTTGGAAAACATGAAGATATAGAAAACGAATTTTATGCAAATGACTCCTTAAATGATGATTTAGAGAGTGATTTTTAGAGAGCTCTAACCAATTTACATTTTCTTCTACAAGTATCGCTGAATGAATGATTAGTCTAGACTTAAATATGTCACCAATGATTCGTTCGCTCTTTTTGTTTGAACAAGTAGAATGATTCGTTCGCTCTTTTTGTTTGAACAAGTAGAAAGATCATTAAGATGCTTTCTTATTGGCCCGGAAGCATGTGCATCATGTCAAATAATCCGGTACCACTAGTATACTGGGAATTTCTGTTCATATTTTCTCACTAAAATCTCCTGATGGTTTTTTTTGTTGATAATATATAGATCGACTACACCGTCACCAAGTATCTTATTACGGGCTGTACCCAATGGAGTTCATATTATTCTTATTGCTAAAATTAAGTGATTATGCGTCATGCATTTACAGGTGTTCCAAATTTTAATATTTGTGTAGAGCATGGGAAATGAGTCAGAGACTTTTTTTTCTCTGAACGCAGGAGAACTGCGCACGTTGTATTAAGAAGAGAAAGTAAGTTCAATTTTACATCATCGCGTAGTCCAAGACACACGCACTCAATTAGGTGCAACAATGCACGCTAAGAAAACTCCATGACATCAGATACCCCACTCCTTGCTTTTCAAAAACTACCTAACTTCGGGCACCAACTCTTCAAGCCGGCATCCCTAGAAAGGAGGAGGCGTTCTTGAGGGCGGGCATCAAGTCCGTCATCCCTAGAAATGAGTCAGAGACTCAATATATATTTGCGTAGAGCATGGGAAATGAGTCAGAGACTCAATATTTGGATGCATACCTATTGCTCTAGAAACACATTTGTTCTGATTTTAGTTTGTATGTGTACTATCTTTTGTTCTTTACAGGTCTCATTTAGAGAAACAAGCAGAAACTACATTTGATAAAAATAGAGTATCTAACTCCTGGATGGCAAATTCTATTGCTGGAGTCCATATTTTGTTTTCATAGTATGCACCTTTCTTTTGTTTGTTTCCATATATATTTTGTACTACCTTATGACAGCTCTAGGCTCTATCTATGCTAGTCTGGTCATTTGTGGTTGTCAGTGGGCATGTCGTTCCAGCAAGGTTTCTCTAGTGGTGCAGATATACCTTATGTCTAAACATTTAATTTCTCTTAGATAGTTGATTCCTTCTGTTGCGATATTACTTCTAACTTGAGTAAGATAGGACAGACAAGATGGGATGCATTTTAGCTTCCTTGACATCCTGCTATTCACTGTTTCAGATTTGCCACCACATGACGAAATAAGGATGCCTTCACTCTCCCCTACCATGCATGACTGAAGTGCCTCAATCACTAGTTGCAATCATGTACAAACTAACAAGTAATGACCCAATAAAAAAATAAAAGTGATGCTTCAGGTCTTTTAAATTGTCCATATGTGCTGTCAAAACACGTGTTGAACTTCTTTCAGGTAAACATTGCAATGCTGAAGAAAGGAGTAAAGTTTCACCTGGTGAAGTCCTTTGCAAAGTGGAAACCGTAAGATTTCTTAATATGTGAACCCAGGAACTGTTCATTTTCTATTTTTATTTAGTTAAGCTGCAGAGGAAGATAATTCTGGAGTTCATGGAGGACCGGTATCTTGCTAAGATTATCCATGAAGATGGTGTGAAAGAGATTAAAGTTGGTGAGGTACCCATTTCCTGATGCGTAGGAGGCATATGTTGTGCTCTGCTGATATGATCTTGATTTATTTTTACTCGTGTTTCTGCTAGTTAGATTATTGCTGTAACTGTGAAAGAAGAGGGGACATGGAGAAATTTAAGGATTACAAACCTCCATCTTCTGCTGTATCTGCATCTCCAGCTGAATCAAAGTCCCAATCTGAGCCCGAAGAGCCTAAACAGGAGAAAGAGGCTACTGGGCCAAATGTGACAAAAGCTGAAGAAGCTTTTGATTCAGGGGATCGCATATTCTCCAGCGCAGTTGCTAAAAATTTTGCTGAAGACAACAATGTACTCATCAAGCTTTTCAGATCTACTGACAATTCATATGGAATGCACTTCTTGAACTTGTGTGCCCCCATACAGGTGCCTCTGTCTAGCATAAAAGACACTGGTCCAGACAGGTGTATTTTTTTTTTTAAAAAAAAACGACTATAGGGATCTAATTCCCGGCCATATTGATGGCTTAGACAGAGGTGTATTTTGAAGGCAGATATTGAGGATTATTTGGGTATGCTGTTTTCCTATGCTTTCATTGGCACAAACAAAGAACCTTTATCGTATGATTAGTCATGAATGATGATATGCTTATTTATGCAAGCGAAAGGAGTAATTCTTATTAATGATGTTACATTTCTGCTCTAAATAGGGATTCCCATTCTTATGCTCATGGTTTCAACTATGTTGACCTTCAAATTCACAAATAAGGAAGGTATAACCAATGCCATTGAATTGTCCCATGTCATTTTCTTGTTCTGATTTTGTACCCATCTTAATAACAATTTATAATTTCCCTAGGTGACCGCAACCACTTCCTCCAGTCAAAGCGAACTTTGTGCAAATATTCTTTATGTTTTATCCGCAGATGATTAAAACATGTTATGAATCATTTTCTCAACTAATTTTTAGATATCTCAAGTTTTCAGGATGTGATGCACTAATCTATTTCTCATGCAGGTATGACAATGTGAACATTAATGTTGCTGAACAACTAGAGCCACTGTTTATTAATTATTATCCTATATTCTTGCAGTCCATTGACTTGTATTTGATTTATAGGATGCAGACAAGAAGGGACTAGCTACTATTGCTGACGAAGTGAAGCAGTTGGCTCAAAGAGCAAGGGGTAATAGCCTTAAACCAGAAGATTGAGAGGTATGGACTCCAATCCATCTGGGAATGTATTGAATAGTATCTGCCCTTAACAATTGAGACAACTCTTTGTAGTACACACTAAAGAAATCTGGTTAGCAAAGAAGTTGGCGACGATGCTGATAATAATATCATGTATAGAGGCTGGATTGCACATGTGTAAATAATGATGTGGAAGTTTAATTCCAGCACATTCAGCACTTTGAACTACTTTTGGAACTGGTGTAATATATGTTTTTGAAATTTAAACGTAATTTCTAGGTGTTCAATTTCTAACAAGCAAGTGACCAATAAATACCAGATACCTATTTGTAACATTTTTGTGAGGGTTTAAAGTTTTCTGTCGGTGCTCTTAAGAATGAAAAAAATTATGAGCCATGAAAAATCTCTTGAGATTTCTGGGTGAATTAGAACAACAATGTTGCTTTTTAAAAGAGCAGATCACTTTGGTGATATACTCTTTTACATTCGATAGAACATGGTGGCCCGGCATGTTCATATGGCTGGTATTTCGATGTTTAGAATTCGAGTACTGTGAGACTATAATTGTCTAACTATGTATGCACATGTGCATTTCTGGTCATAGTCAATTTATTATTGCTATATAGTTGTGTCATCTTTTATTAAAAGAATTATAATATGCTGGTGGTACCAGCATGCAATCACTTTCAAAACATCACCACACTAGAGAGAGTTCTGAGTTTTCTCTGTCCCTGAAAACATGTTAGCAGCAGAAATGTATCTCGGATATCCTGACTCCACTTCCAACTCCATCCTCATCCGCGACAATAATCAGAACTCTAATCTAATCTAACCAAACCAAACAAGGTCTGCCCACCATTGATGAAGCAGAAACCACAAAGTTCTGAAGTTTTTTGAGGAACTTAAACATTACAGCCGAAAAGAGCATGATAAAAGAGTAAAGTTTGAGATCAGGCCATGAAAAAAAAAACACGCATCGTGCCTTTGCAAGTTTGCATTTTTGCAGAGTCTTCGTAGCCCTTTCTTGAGCTTGTTCAGCATCATTGCATCTCTTTGTCTGTCTTGTTCTTGTGTGTGCTGTAGGAAAGTATAAAGATGCATTTAATATTTATCTACTACACCATTTTCTGGGAAACTATGCATATGAAGTAGTAGTCTTTTTTGAGGCAAGGTGTATAATATTCTAGATCCATTCAGAGCAAGTTGCATCTAGCTGTTTACCGAATAGGGTGGTGGCAGCAGCAGCAGATGTATTCAGTTATTTTGAGCAAGCATCCTGCTGGCCCCATTTCATCACCTGATAGGGTTGGGTGTAGTGCATGTAGAGACTTTACACTAACACTAGCACTTGGGAGCTGAGCTACTGATTGTTTGTGATGTGACTTACTTGGGGGCTGCATGTATTAGATGATACAAAAAGGATTATTTTTATGGAGTGTACACAGGTGTTATTCACCTGGTTTCTCTGAATGAAAAGATGTGCTGTTTTGCTATATATATGCAGGTACAAAGGAAAAGCTGAAACGTCCAGGAGGAATGCTGCTGCTGGGTTCCGCCCACAAGAAGCTGCCTGGAATCCGGAAGCCAATTCAACATGATGCTGGAATCATGTTGAAAGGTAGACGGACAAACTAGGTTGGGATGCTGATGTTTTAGTCGTTGATGATTTTCTATGTATGGACTAATTTATGGACGTTGTTGTATCATTGACAGATGCTGACGCTGTCGTGTTATTTGCGCCGTGGTTTTTGATTGGTGGGTCTTTATAGGGTCTGGGGTGCTTGCGTTCTCATTCGGATTCTTCTATTGCCTGTGTAATGGTTTACCATTCAGGTAATGGATTCTTGATTGGCAAAATAGGCATTGTAGTCTTTCAATTTTTTTAAATCGGCCAATCTTGTCGCTAAATTTTTATATTTGGGGTCAAACTCATCCTAATACTGATGTGGCGTCATGAGACTAATGCAAAATGCCCTTTCTATCCTTTAGTTCTTTTTTTAAAAAAACTCCTTTGTTTTCTTTCCCTCAATTTCTACCTTCGCCATTTGTGGTGGACACGGTCATTTATGACACCACCATCTAATAAGTAGACTTAGCTAGCTATTCTAACAAATACAACAACTTGTGGCTGAGCTCTCTGCTCCTCTGTCGAGCAGAGCATCAACAGCCAGTGCATGTGCATCCTCCTTTATTTGCTTCTAGCACCACAGAGCAAGCGAGCCAGCAGTGCAACAATTTCCTGCTTTTTCTATAAGTTCCACAACAGGCCCTGTTCAGATGAAAGGACTCATTTTTTTCGAAGATGTTCCCTCACATGCATGGCATATTAAATGTAGTCGAAAAAAAAACTCATTATATGGATGGAGTGTACTTCGCGAGACGAATCTAATGAGCCTAGTTAGGTCGTGATTAGACAATAAATTGCTACAGTAAACATGTGCTAATGACGGATTAATTAGACCCATTAGGTTTGTCTTGCGATTTACTGACAGAATCTGTAATTAGTTTTGTAATTAGTCTATATTTAATACTTCAAATGTGTGCCCGACATACTGTAAATTTTTTTCCCAAAACCTCTAAACGCGGTCAGCTCTCCTTTCCCATTGTCCGTGAAAGCAAGCAAGAAACAAATATACAAAGTACAGGCATCTCTCTCTTTCTCTCTCTACAGCCCCAATGGACAAGCAAGCACCAGCTACCGCTGCTCTGCTCTAATTTCTCTCGGCAAGCAAGTCACCACCACGAGCATGTCGATCCCTCCTCAGCTCCTCCGTGCAAGCATGAGTATATTGATGAGCATCCGCACGCTAGCAACCATGCGAAAATTGAAAATTGAGGGTAACTCTCTTGACATTTCAACAGCAAGCCGGCAGCAGCCGTGGTGACGACGTCTTGAGCTCGAGAGTGATCCATCCTTCATACATTTGTTTGAACACTTGGTGAGCATTGATTACTGGAGGGCCAGCACAAGAGAGGAACTCCTATCAGTCTCATTGAACTGGAAGTGTAAGAATTTTAATAAAGGGTCATGTTTTTTCTTACATAAGAGAATTACATTGCCTTTTCTTGTTCATTCATCATTGTAGCAACATCAATAGACGTTTTCATTATAATGGCTCTTTGCAGAAAATGAGGAAACATTTTCATATGAATGATTTTTGCACACAATTATTCATGTTGTTGCCAAATGAACCTTCAACATTAGAACGTTTCAAAGTGCAAATTATTTGACAGTTTTAGATTCAACATTGTGTAAATTGCATAGCATCTATTGTACAAAATATGATTTAAGAGTGATGATAAATTGGAATTCAATCAAAGTGATTGAAGACATGCGAGTTAGATGCCTTTAGCTATTCCATAACAGGTGGGTATGCATGAACATTAACACATGATTAAAGGAAAAACAGAAATGGACTGAGTATGTGCATCACCATCAGAGGTTCAATCATGCAAGTATGCAACGGCCCAGAGCAGGTCGATCTCGGTGTTGGCTTGCTGCCGTTGCATCCGCCACCCAAATCGCAGAGGTCAAGGGCCCGTCGCACGGCGAGCTCGGCCACCGATGGGCACTCCCAAAAACCTCACTGCTAGACGACGGCTAGTACGCGCGCTGCGCCGTCGCAACCAATTTAATTACCTTGTAGTGCTCCGCCCAGTATCATCGCCGCGACTGCTGCTGCAAGAATCAGAGAGATGTAAGTACATGCAAGAGGGGAGAGGTTTTGAAGTTGGGGAACCAAAATCGAACAACGTGGATAGTTGAGGGACGGAGAAAGGACTTTTTCCTTAATAAAATATGCACCTGCGAATTTGGCCCAACTGGCCCATGAGCTGCATGTTTCAGGCAGGCCCATTTGTGTCCGTCGCGTGCCACCGCCGTTCCCACTTCCCCCCTACCACACCGGCGCAGAGGTCCTGCAGTCCCCCTTCTACCCTGGCCACCACTCCCTGCAGCCAGGCGTCCACAGCCCCACCCTGCCTGAGTTCCAACACCACGGTACCTTGGGAAGAGAGAGTCTCTCGCCGCTGAATAACCGCCCGGGGCCACCGCTGCAGCACAGCGGCGAAGGCTTGGCCACTGCAGGCTCTGGAGGAGTGCGCTCACCCCATGACAGAGCCCACATCACTGCTGCAGCCAATGTTGGGTCTCCAAATTTTCAATTTTTCAGCAGCGCCAAAGATGAACTTGACCCTCGGCAGCTTCCACTACTACGGAAGGCACACAAACAAAGACCATCAGGTGCTTCATTGGGCAAGCAAACTCCAGCAGATGATTCATTGGTCAAGCAAACCAAACCAGTTGCTTCATCGGTCATGCGTGGCCCTCCTGTCAAGTCAGTCACAACAGCCCCTACCCCTGCATCCGACAAGCTCTCATTTGTTGCAGTAGCTCGTGATGAAGATTGCAGTAAATGGAAGAATTCGCTCCTTGATTACCTCAACAGGTGAGCGCGGTATTTGATTTCTTTACCTTACAGTTTTGTTTCTTTATTACCAATTCAAAGCTTTGGTACAGTCCTTCCTTGCATAAGTAGTTTCTAGAAGGGTTGATTGTGTAATGTGTGAATGCTAGCGTCCTCGTATTGATACCCTATCTGTTTTGTTAGGGCTGATTGTGTGGACGAATATAAGCGACAAGTATCCACCTCATGCCTTAAGATCTCTGTTGACTTTGAAGACCTCTTCTCAAAGGACAAGGAATTGGGTATGCAACTCTGCAATAAGCAAGGGACAAATGAATTCTGGATTCGACAGGCTGCCACCGTGTTCTTCAACAAGAACAATGTTCAGACAACAAAGGCATCTATCGACTTGAGGAATATGCCCAGGAGGTACGACTTCACCATTTCACCCTTTTAGCGTATGCATTGATGGTTTATTAAGCATGCTTTTGCCCTTTTTCTATGCTATCAGCAGTAGGTAGAGTAGATGGCAATAGTGCCTGGTGCTTTTGCTCCCTACCAATGTGTGCTGTGTAATGACACGCGGCTTACTGTTTATGCAGTATACGCAGTGCAGCCGACTATATAAAATCCTCAGACACGTCGAAGCGCATCTTATTGGGTGGTCAGAAGTCAGCTGATCCAGCCACTGCACACGGCCGTGGGTCGCTGGATTGCATCATCTCGGGTGCTCTAGATCATCTAGATGCTGGAGAATCTTGGTGCGGCAACATCACTAGTGAGGAGCTCATGCTGGCAGAATATTCAGAGGATACAATCAAGCTTATTATCACCAAGCCACCACTCATCAGGGAGAATGACACAGAGGACGATAGGCTCGATGATTTATGGGCTATATGGCGAGCGATTGTGATGTTCTATATTACCCATGATGGACAACTGCCCCTGTACTTCAAGCGCTTGCAGAAGGATCTTTACACAGCAACTGACTTCAAACCTTGGTTTGTAGAGTACACAAGATACCATGCTGCACTATATGCATCAACCCCCGGAAAAATCTGATTGAGAACATTCATACTGCTGGCAAAGTGTCTAAAGTGTTTCTCTAGCGTCGTTTTGCTATTGTGTTTGATACTATCCCCGCTGGTGGCCATGACTGGCGTGAGACAGCAAAAAACAATGGAATTCTTAACTCCGTTCTCACATACCTGGAGAGGGAGAAAGAGAAGGAGGAGAAGGAGAAGAAGGAGAAGGAGGAGAAGGCGAAGGGGAAGGGGAAGAGTGCTGAGGTGGAGGACAAGAAGCAAGCTCAGGGGCCAGAATTGCCTATGCAGACACAGACACGGTATACAGAAAATGTAAGTTCACTCGGCCTCTTTCATAGGAATGGGCTGCAGCATCCAGATCCACTTATCACCCGCGCGGATGAGATGGAATTGCTTCTGGCCGTGTTCTTTGAAGATTTTCTTCCAGAATTGATTTCTTGCCTACTGAGAGTCTGCGAGATGAAGGATGAGTAAGCTTACTTTTCTTTAAACTTGTATTTTTTCACTCTTCTTTTATTTTTTGAATAAATATCTGTAATATATTAATATGTTCCCATTTCTGTTCAGCTTCGAGAGCGCGTGGTCCACTTTCAAAGCTGCCAAGTTAAGTAAGCAAGAACCCCCAAACATATTATCTGATGGCGCTATGCCCAAGGTGAGTTTGCTTGCTATTCACTACATCTGTTGACATGTGGATCCATTCTCTGCTTGCGAAAATATTATAACAAGTTTGTGCCTTTGGAAATTTTACAGATAGTTTAAGTTCAACGGTTGAAGACAAATTCTACGGGTCACCCCCTGCATGTGTCTGAAACTGTTGTCCTGCTGCTGTAGCTATCTGCTTTTTTGGAGTAAGTACACATTTTAGCATGTTCCTTAGGATCTCACTATGAATGACAACCATGCTGCCACAGCATGAAGTTATCTGTAACAAAATGTTTGATGAGAAGATGGTTTCAGTAAATTGTTTGTTACTTCAGCTCGATTACAGTGTTATGTGATTATTGAACCAAGGAAATTATGCTCTGCAGTCTTGCCACTGTTCATGTTGATGACTGTGTTGCCTTTGGCATTTCAGTAAATTGTTTGTTACTTCAGCTCGATTACAGTGTGTTATGTGATTAGTGAACCAAGAAAATTATGCTCTGCGGTCTTGCCACTGTTCATGTTGATGGCTGTGTTGCCTTTGGCAGTTTGCAATTAACATATGTGCGGATGGGAGGGAGGGAGATCGTTCCCTTCTCACATTTTTTTTTGTCTCCCCACATTTTTTTTGATACTTTGTCTCCCCACATTGGATGGCCTGAAATACCCAGGGCAGGCCCAGGACCAGCAAGGTGGGTGTGTATCGCCGCCTGCCCACCTCGTTGTGGAAGGCGTGCGACGTGTTTCGTTTGTACTAGAAACTTTGGCGCGGCAAAGCCGTGCCTATTTGATGATCAGGCCAGTGTTTCTTGTTTAGTTATATAGTTTTAGTTGTTGTATTGGGTTTAAAAGTTGAGTTGCATGAAATTTTTCATCCTTGATATTTTCAGTGATTCCGCTTTGTGACTCTGAATTGTACTTGACCTTTAGTCATCGCCATTAATTGACATAGATTTTTCTATAAAGGAGACGTTAACTGAATTCAGCAATGGAGTTAAGAACTTAAGAACCTATGACGTGCCCTGTTCACCAGTTTATGTCCATTCATGCTTAGGCTCAATCATCCATCCAAAGTCTTAATCTCCCGCTAGCCAATTTTCTGGATATAACTGATGGGGAAAAGTTATTGTCAACGATTTATCTCTTTGTTATACGGCATCAATGTTACCACTTCCATAGGAAAAATTGAATTCAACCATACAAGCTAGATCTGTTGACAGATTAGGAAATAGGTAAAGACACAACAAAGTAGATGCTTTTGATATTCATCTCTTCTGCACCCAATTTAGAATAAGGTTAAGAATACTGTCAAAAAGTGGACCAAGTCTTTACTTTGTTGATAACTTATCAAGAAATGTCTAAAATGATTTGATAACCATATTTATTTAAAGGATTCCAATATGCTAAAATGATCAACCTGGATCTGAGCTGACTGAAGGGGCAACCAATTTTCAAATTCACCACTTTAAATCTCGGTCCTGTTCCTAGAGTTCATATACTTGGTTTGGATATTGTACTGTCCTCTCGAGCAGCGCCTCTTCAAAAATTGATAGGTCGAGGTTGAAAGCTTGTAAGGTAAAAAGTGTACCAGAAGGATTTTATTTCATTTGTATTGGCATAAAAAAGGGGGCTCTGATGGGCAGCCCCGCCTGGTGGAAGTGGAGGAGATTGGGGTGCCGTAGCCATGCATGCATCTGTCGGCTGCGTACTTGGCCGGGCGGCCGCCCGTGCTTCTTGCGCATCGGCCGCCAGACGCGTGCGGCGTGCTGCGCCCGAGATGGACTGCAGCAGTGGCGAGTGGTGACACCGCGTGGTGCGGCTGCTCTGCCGGCGCATCCCAGATTCCCAGTGGCGGCAGTGGAGATCGGCATCGGTTTCTGCTCCTGACGCTAGAGAGCTACCATTGCTATCGCTGTCATCTTGCCTTTGCCTAGCCCTCAAATCGAATTTGCTTCTGCTTTCCGCCGATGGAGTTGAGCGGTGACGAGGGATGGGCAGCGAAGAAGAATAAGATCGCCTAGCCGACTACCATGAGGCAAGAAGTCAGAAACGCGAAGCGTCCAGAGTCGGAGACTCGACGGGCGGAGAACCTGCCCGCTCCTGCGCCTAATTTTGATTTGACTGTAGATGTAAGATCTGACGGTAGAGAAATAAAGTTGACGTGGCCGAATCTCCTGCCTGAGTTGATGGGGCTGATTTCGTTATTAAGAGAAGAGATGGTGTTTCCAAGGTGTTCGCTGGGGGCGCTGCCGCTGCTCTCTTCATGGAGCGGTTCAGTAAGCCACCCTTGTGTTCGAAATGAGTAAATATAATTGTCTGGTGTTGAATTGGAATGTCTGAGGTCTACACTGACATCTTCAATTATCAGTGAAACACTTGAGCCAAATTTGAGACCAACTTCACCTTTCTGCCAGCTTGAGGTACAGAGGAGCACTAGTTGCTGTGGATAATGATGATTATTACAAGATAGCGCAATCGGAGTGTAGAAATCATTCTATCTCAGCACCAATTCACTCAACGCAATGTAGCTCATCTTGGTGGATCACTGTTTTTTACTGTCCACAAGGAAATGAGATGATAAACTGCAGTTCGTACAGGAGCTGAGAGCACTAAGATCGACAGTAGGGGACGAATGGTCAGTAGGGGATTTCAACCTGATTTTGCAAGCATCATGACTCTAGAGGAATGGATGTGTACATTGTTTCGAGAGTAGACCAACCAACAGTTTTTTTGCTGCAATCACGTGATGAAGTTAGGGATGCAGTAAAACAAAGTTACCTGGAGCCTTGTTGAGGTATTTGGATATCCTGCTGTGGCGGTAGGCGAAACCAGTCACGGTGTATCTTCCAGCGTCAAACTCAGCAACCCCTTGTAGTCTGTTATTCATGATGTCTACAGCAATCACCCAGGCCCTGGCGTCAAACTGTTTGACCTTGACCATGAACCAAACAGTATTGTCAGTAGAACAATTCCAGGAGAGCGTGGGATGAGATATGAGAAGCCTCCGGAAGGGCGCACTAGTATTGTCCCCAAGTTTGGGAAGGAGCTCAAAGCCTGGGCAGCTCTTGACATCCATCCTAGAGGACTCCATGTCACAGACAAGCTGCCAAGAATCATCCAGCAGAGAGCTAGCAGACACTGGTCTGGTCCATATGGCAAACTTCCAAAAGTAATCATCGCCGCCGCAGGTTGGGCAATCCTTGCGCTTGGGCCGGCTTTGGACAAACTTGAAGTGGCCATCGACGACGGCAATGTCCCGAGAAAGGTATGCATCGGCGTCGGAGGGCGAGCCTGAGGGCGCTGGAAGAGGGACGTAGCGCAGCCAGGGCTTGTCCTTGACGTGGGAGAGGTCACAGAGGAGGATGCCGTTCCAGAGGTCCACGAAGGCTACGGTGGCGTCTTCCCCTCCTACCGCAATGGCCCTGGTGTTGAAGTGGAGAAGGTACCCTTCCTCTTGGTATTTCTGGAAGTGCTGATCGTCCACTGAGACATTGATGGCAGTCCAGGTCTGGAGCTTGGAGTTGTAGACATGGAGGACAAAGCGGCCGCGTCCAAGTGCCAACAAGTCGTTGTAATCGCAGAGAGCAGCGACCATGTAGAATTTGTCTTGTGGGGCGCGGTGGGGGCGCAGCAAGGAGAGGCCGGTGCTCCCCCCATCACGGTCGTTGGCAGGGCAGCTGAGGATACCAACGTGGTTGGGAAGGAGGATAATATTGCCTGGGGGCCGCGGGAGACGCTGGAGCGACGGCCCGTCGCTGCCAGCGGGCTGGTAGATGTAGAAGTCGCAGCCGTCGATTAAGTTCTTCTCTGGGCTGACGACGATGCGGAGGAGGAGGAGGTTGTCGTCCGTGGCGAGAACCTTGGGCTCGACGGCGATCATCATCTCCTGGTTCTCGTCGGTGGAGGCGGAGCGGCAGAAGACGCAGAGGTAGGAGACGCGCGGCGGGCGGGCGGCAAAGAAGCTGACCTGGATCTCCCTGCCGCAGCTGGATTTTTCAACGGCGGTGGTGTCGTTGCGGCGGTCAGCGACATAGTATTGTATTCGAGGAGCACACAAGGGATCTCCGCCTCGTCTCCATCGCCGCCGGCGTCGATGGCGGGCGGATGGAAGCTCGCTTCATCCAATCGAACCAGGCCCTCGCCGAACATGGATCTCGCGTGTGCTTGTGCTTGGATTAATCGATAGATAGATCCGTAGCTCCGTCTGGATTTTGCTTTTGCCCGGATCTACGCAACTAGGTTAATATGGGGAGATCGAGGAGGCCGAAACCGATGAGGAGAGGGGGGAGGAGGGCGGGCGGCGGCGGCGGTTCGGACTCCAACTAGGTAGGGATGCAAGCGGGGCGGTTTGCGGCTGCCCGCCCCACGTCCGCATGAGCCGTCGCGGGTGTTTGCGGGAGCCCGCATAACGCCGCCTGCTTTCTGCGGCAGCCCGCATGTCCGCCGCCTCCGCGTTCTTCGCCGAGCGCGTTCTCCTCCGCCTGCATCTGGCTCAGCAGCGGCAGCCTGCTCCACACCAAGCTTGCATGCGTGATCTCGATTAGCGTGAATTGCTGTATCCACGGCGCCGCAAGCATGGTTCGCGGAGTGAGACAGATCGAGCAGGGCCGGGAAACGCTGCGCCGGCTTGAGGGTTGGCCCCAGGCTATCAAAATTGACATGAACTCGAACTAGACAGTCCCAATCGATCACTTGACAGTCAAGACTAATAAAAACAATCCTACTCATTTAGACTTGTTAATTTGGTGATCCGCATCTGCTTCATGTCACATCTTGTCTCAGCTCTGAAGCATTCAAATCCATGGACAATCGGATGCACAGGAACGCTGGAGACTAGGCGGTTTCGAGTGCAAGATCGATGGATCTCGATCTTGACGCCATTGGATGTGAGGATGTTCTCAGTTCTGAACCGAGATCGATCGATGAATTAGAAGGGTTCAGGAAGGGGCGTAGAAACACAACGGCAAGGACGGGGTGCGCTGAAGACGCCTAAATCCCGATCCAATCCATGCAGAGTTGATGTCGCAAGCGGCCCGCGCATGCCTGTCCTCCACGGGAGTTGCAGGTGAATCTCGCGCGACGCAAGGGATGTGGCGCGGGATTTGCGGCGCCGCTGGGCACCGCGGGTTGAGCCGCGTGGTCCGCTTCGGCGATGCGGCTTCGCGGCGCGGGCTGTGCGGGATTGCGATGCGGGTTGAGCCGGCGGGTTCGCGGCAAAGCCCGCCCCGCTTGCATCTAGCTAGTGTTTTTGCCCATCGGCCTATAGCAACATCTCTTCCGCTGGCTCGCTTATAAAATAAATAAATAAATAAATAAGGTACTTTGTACAATGTCCTAATGAGGCAAGTTGATGATTTCTTAGGTTTGGGGCACACTTGGAACTTTGGAAGCAGTGATCCCGCCATCTCGTTGCAAATTCATTGGTTGAACTTGTTGATACGTGGCCATCCGTTTTTGTTCGAAGAAGATGCGTGGCCATCTATACTGCAGAACCCTCTTTGCAACACACACTACTCTCAACCATGTGGATGTAAAGCAGGAAGGAACGTAGTACAAACTTTGCAGTAAACATGCATGATCATCCGTTTTTACTGAATTTTACATACAACCATCTGGATCGATTATTTTTTTTTGAGCCAAATCTGGATCGATTATTGAACCGTAAGCCAGTAGCCAAGTCGTTCGATCGAGATCGAGCCTGCTCACCCACTCACAGTAACACCACCAAGCTCATTGAATGCCATCTCCCACCTCTTCCCGGCCACCACCACCCAACAGCGCGCAGTCAATAACCATCTACCAGTACTCCCCCCGTTAAAACCACGCGGTGGCGAGCTCCTGCCTCTTCCACCATCGCACACTGACACGTCCACGTTCCACAGTGATCCACACTGCCAACTCCAGCTCGTAACCGGAGAGGCCGGGAAACACCGGCCCGGCCGGCGTGCACGCGTCGAGCGCGAGCGAGGACGACGACGACGAAGATGATGAGCTCCGTGCCCGCGGCGGCGGCGGTGATGATGCTGCTGATCTCGGCGGCGGCGAGCGTGAGGGGCCAGGCGCTGGTCCCCGGCGTGATGATCTTCGGCGACTCCGTGGTGGACGCCGGCAACAACAACCGCCTGGCCACGCTGGTGCGCGCCGACTTCCCGCCCTACGGCCGCGACTTCCCCGCCACCCACGCGCCCACCGGCCGCTTCTGCAACGGCAAGCTCGCCACAGACTACACCGGTAAGCAATTACTAACCTGCAGCCGGAATTAATCTCCACGCATCGATCTCAGCTCTTATTATTCCGTGTCGATCTTCTTCAATTGTTTGGGAAGAATTCTGTGTTTTTGCTGGGGAATCGATCGGATTCAACTGATGTTCGTCATGCAGTGGACAGCCTGGGCCTGAGCTCGTACCCGCCGGCGTACCTGAGCCAGGAGGCGCAGAGCGACAACAAGAGCCTCCTGCACGGGGCCAACTTCGCGTCCGGCGCCGCGGGCTACCTGGACGCGACGGCCGCGGCGTACGGCGCCATCTCGCTGAGCAGGCAGGCGGAGTACTTCCGGGAGTACCAGGCGCGGGTGGCGGCGTCGGCCGGGGAGAAGCGCGCCAGGGAGCTCACGTCGGGGTCCATCTACGTCGTCAGCGCCGGCACCAGCGACTACGTGCAGAACTACTACGTCAACCCGGTCCTCGGCGCCGCGTACACGCCCGACCAGTTCGCCGACGCGCTCATGCAGCCCTTCACCACTTTCGTCGAGGTAACGTACCCCATCACAAATCCGGCTGCAAATTCATCTTCTTTTTTTTGCTCGAATTCATTCGTTAGCTTTTTAGGAGTTAGGATCATCGGGCCCCACGTGTCAGCGACATGAATGTACAGCGACTTGAACTTAGGAAGTGACATGCCTTTATTATATGAAATTTGATGCGATCTTAGCGACCGCATTAGTTGGGGTGGCTCATTAGTCATTGGTACTTCATTCACACACGGCATATGCTGCAAGTACGGTAGTACTCCGTAGTACCCATGCATGCATGCATGCAGCAAGATGTCGAGAGAAATAAGCGAGCGAGCGGGGCACGCAATGCAAATATGCGATGGATTCAATGGCGTCGCAGAGGGGGCAGTGGTGGTGGATACGATATGAGGTCACAGGTTGCAGCGAGTAGGGCCGTGTTGGAATGAATGCGATGCAACATACTAATGGCCTCAGTAACTCCCCTAGCTAGGACCGCCCCCTCTGCTGGATGAACATATGGTCGCCGGCCTCTGCTGGCTCCCTGCCGTTCACTGTGCCGTACGCAGCCTGCGTCACTGTGCCGGCCTGTGCTGCGTACGGGAGTCGTTGCTGCGACATCAATGCCTAGCTGTAGGTCCAGTCCACTGCGGCTCTCTAGGGTGTTACTGTTCTCACATCACATGTCGTTCGAGATTTCGTTCGTGCTGCGGTGCATGTGATCGAGTGTACTCCGTAGGTTTACAAGCTGTGGAGGAGTTGGGATGGTACTCCGTTCGTGGAGTGGCTCGATCGCCTCCATTTTGGGCCGTGTTTAATTTGGGGAAAAACGTACTATCCTTTTACGAAAAGTTATCCATTTCGAAAACCGTGTCATTTTTATCTCTATACACATTTCTATAAAAAATATATTTTCGTACTTTTCATCCCTTCTACTGCATCTAAACACAGCCCCCAAACCCGCAACGGTGTCCATGTATGCATGAAGAGAACGGTAGAGATACAGGCCGGCGTACCCTTGCCCCTTGGTTATTTACTCCGCCTGCATTGGTGTGGTGGGTGTGGCCAGCCTTGTCGCTGTACTCGCTCGGTGGGCACTGGTCACTAGTCAAAATACCAATCGAATACTCAATACGGGGTAGTAGTACCAGCAGTACGTTGCATTGTGCTTGTGCATACATCACATGCAGTCCATGCACGCTGCTGTGTAGATGTCCCTGTACATGAAAATTACCGACATGGCCCGTGGCCGTGGCAGTAAATCTTAAATGGCGTGTACCAAACCCAGTAATTGAGTGCGATCCAGATTCCAGAGGGAGCGGGCAAGGGCAAGCACATGCCAGATCTTCTTCCAGAAACTCGAGAGTGACGAGTGTCCATAGCATCAGCTAGCGATCAGGGTAGTAATAAACTACTGCATGCATGCATATCTGAAAGTAACCAATGCTCTGCTTCTAGCTTTTGTTTTTCTTGGGGATAATGTGCTCTGCTTCTACTAGTTGAATAGCCATTGCTGAAACCAAACCACTCAGCTCCTCACCTTGTAGTTGAACATGCATCGCAGGGCCTGTACAGCCTGGGCGCCCGGCGGATCGGCGTGACGTCGCTGCCGCCGATGGGTTGCCTACCGGCGTCCGTCACCCTGTTCGGCGGCGGCAACCCGGGCTGCGTGGAGCGCCTCAACAACGACTCCCTGACCTTCAACCGGAAGCTGGGCGCGGCCGCGGACGCCGTGAAGAAGCAGCGCCCGGACCTCAAGCTCGTCGTCTTCGACATCTACCAGCCGCTGCTCGACCTTGTCAACAACCCCACCAACGCCGGTACGTACGAGAGAACCGGCACGGCACTGCTTTGTAGCCCTCGATCTCCTCTACTTATTTTCAACATGAATGACCAAGCATCCACGTACTGTTGGCCGATCATTGTTGCAGGGTTCTTCGAGTCCCGTCGGGCGTGCTGCGGCACGGGCACGATCGAGACGTCGGTGCTGTGCCACCAGGGCGCCCCGGGGACGTGCACCAACGCCACGGGATACGTCTTCTGGGACGGCTTCCACCCCACGGACGCCGCAAACCGGGTGCTCGCCGACTCGCTGCTCCTCCAGGGCCTGCAGCTCATCGCGTGAGCGGAGGCACGGATCAGCCCGGCCGCCTCCGGAAAACGCACTCCAATTCCCTCCCCCATCGCTCTCCCGTCGTCCTCCTTAGCAAACCGATCCGATCCCAACCCAACCCATGGACTTCCCTTCTTCTGTCGTTCTGCGCTGCTAGCGTGTGCTTTGTTTGTTTGTTTGTTGACCCTGTCCATGCATGATATTCCGTAGTTTTGTGCTGCTTAGAAACAGTTGGACTGGAGTAAGAGTGCCGCTCTGTATAATTTTATATTCGCCGTATTCCCAATCTGTTCATTGAATCTGCATCCTGGAGTGATCAACCTACAAATACAATCATGAGCAGATTCCAAAGTATCGGCATTGGAGTGTACTCAGAACGGAATGCCTTACCCGATCTGGCCTCTGCGGTGCAGCCAGCGAGCACCCAAGTATGCTGTACAACTGCTGGACTGCACAGGCACAAACGGCACTACTCTCTCTGGCATTTCTACTTGCCAACACATTTTCTGCTGTACTGGAATAGAAATAAGCATCGCCTTAAACTGTGCAGTTGTTCCGAATAAACATGATACATCGGCGGCACTTGATACATCTGACGAAATTTTGCTATACCTCTATTCACAGCAAAACCTTGACACGGCTACAACACGTGCACGTTGCACCACTGCATATAGCTCTATGAGAGTTCAAACCCAGCGTTGGAGCTGATGGCGTAGAGCAGCTTGCTCCTCAGCGTGCTTGACCGCTTGTACGTCGGAAGCTGGAGGTAACGAAAATCATTATGTTAGAAAACAAGTTAGAAGAGCGTGCTGCGAGGAATGCTAAATGGCCAGTTATCCTACACGATTTGACATGTCAAGGGATGAACTCAAACGGATTACGACAGAAGCAGAGTGAAGAGATGATACCGACAGGATGTAGACACATGCAGCTATACCTTCAGCGTGTTGTAGCATGTTGAAGCAGAAGGAAGGCGGTCTACATCCTGGCCGCCAATTGAGGCCCAAAGTGTTACATCACAGGGAACCTAGGGCAATGAGACAAGATCGATGAACCAGACGGAGAAAAGAACATAAGCATACGTGGATTGCAACTCTGTTGCATGAATTTTTCTTAGTTACAGTACTAAAAGCAATGCCATCAAGTACTTCCTTCCGTGAGCTAATTAGCATGCTTCCGTAGACAAATTTAGAGGGCCTTACGTGTCTCAAGTTGATATTACTGTTGAAAATTCAAGAAAACAACACTAGAGCACAAACGTGTGCATCGCTTTATCATTTAAAATAATAATTCAACAAAATGGTCTGTTCTGAACAATGCAATGTAACACCTCAGTTGATTCATTATAATTAGCACAGAAAGGGTAAAGGTATCAATGGCTTTGAAGTTTGGTCTGTCACATATCACCAAAACAGGAAAAGTTGATTCATTAAAGAATTAACACAGAAAGGGTAAAGATATCAATGTAACACCTTCCTAAGTCAATCTGTCACATATCGCCAAAACAGGAAAAGTTCTTGCAGTTTGCTTAATCAAACCTTATGTATTGTGAAAGAAGGTTGCAGGTACTTAAAGCCAAGTAACGGAGCTCGCGAACAGCTTGTCACAAACTTTAGGAGCAAACAACGCTCTGCTGGCTTCAATCCTTTGACGACCTGCAGAATAAGTACAGATGCATGAACCATATTAGCAATACTTTATTTGCTACTGGTAAACAAAAAAAAAGGTATTTAACAAAATTTGGCTGAAATGCCAGACCAAACCATGTAGCACAGAAAAGGGGTGGGCAAATGCTACATATGCAAGTAGGCCAGGAATGCAGCTCAAGGACAGGAGCGTGCATGGCAAGTTTCAGCTGCTGGCATGTCAGGGTCACAATTATGTTACAGATTACCAAATGACATTTTCCAAATTGGGTATATAATCTGCATGAGCATAGGTAACCAAGCTAACAGTCCTAGAATCTTTACCAAGTAATACGCAAAAGATTGGTCTCCAAATATAAAAATACAAAACAGGAAACAGCAAGAAGCCATTAATGCAAAATGATCAAAATTAGACAAATACATATACCTCCCAGAAGAGTTTAACAGTTCGACTTGACTCGGTATAACCACCAGTATACTTAGTGTTGTTCCGCAGATCATCAACATCAAAATCCTGCAGGCCGCCTGAAAGTAACTGCATGTGGCAATGACAATTAGCACGATTTTGAAATTGTGGGCTATCACATTTCAGTTTTGACATTCACACACACACCAGCTAATACTATACTATACTATACGTTTTTTGAGCTAGACGATAGTTGATTGATATACTAAAGGTGCTTGGGAATTTGGCTAGTTATAAATTATAATGGGTTCTATTTAAAAGAAGAAGCACAATGTGTTATTCACGAGCACATTTTCAAATTTCAATTTCTCTTCATTTCAACCTTTAACGTCACAATTTCATCTTTTTTTCAAAAAAAAATTACATACTATTTTAAGTTAGAAAAAGTTCTTAATTTTGAATACAAGTCATTCAAAGTTTTATACTATATTTACTACTGTTACTTCAAATGTCATTTTCCACAGTATAGCAGGGGCAATGCCAGTTTCGGTAGTATAAAAAATTTAGAAAAGAATCCTCTCCAAAAAAAAAGGTAGAAAAAAATAAAGAGAATTACCTGATTAAATTCATTTGCATTAAACAGGCTTAACCAAGATGGTGAAATTAGATCGCTGAGTCCTCTATAAAATGCATTTGCAAATGGAAGTATCTGCAAGGACAATAGTGCTATAAACAAGCATTCCTACTGATACAGTGCAAAACCTTGCGAATAATAAGAAAACAAACCAAGTCACGAACCTGACGGTTAAGCTTGAAATCTGCCATTGCATGAACATAATGCAGCTTATTTTCATTCGTGACAGATATACTTTTACCACCAGGTCTGAGCTCATGGATGATTCTTTTACCACCCAACTCTTCAGTTACAGTAAAATCCAAACATAGATCCTCAACATCCCCATCGTAGTGCTGTTTGGTAGAAAAGCAGTTCACATAGTTGGAATAAAAAAGGTAATAGCACCAAAATGTTATCATCATATTATATCAAATGCTATTTCATTAAAAAGAAAAACCAAACTGGTACCATATCCAGTGTTTACAGAGATAGCTGATTTAAAAAACTAATATCATATATAACCTCTAAGAGAAACCACATCAATCCCAAAAGTAGAACCAGCTTTAACAAGGCTTAATAGGAAAGATCTTGTCAAAAGCAAGAGGAGCAACAATAAATGTATAGCACTGACCACTAACCTGTGAACACTACAAACTACTAATATGTTGAAAGATTGTTAAGGCAAGCTAAACAGCAGTAGCAGATAATGATTGGTATTCATAAACAATATCACGCGAGATATACTAAAATAAAAAGGTTGAAATTAGTCATCAACACATGATATGACCATTACAATGGAAAATGTAATAGTCTAAGTAGTAGTTTAACTTGCTTGTATCTTGGGAACTAAACCAAAACAAGAATCTATAGTACCTTTAGTTGCATAAGATTTCTATAAAGCTCAGGATCAAGTGTTGATAGTTCATCCAAAAAATTATACCGTCCAAGAAGTTTCTGCACAAATACTGGTGAGAAAGAATAGTCCAACAGAATCCCCTCATATAGTGCTTTGCCGACAACTCGACCAAGAAACTCAATCATATCAATGCCGTTATCCAAAAGCCTAGCAGAATTGCTAGGAATTAAGCTGGTATCAGATGCTGATGTTTGTGAAAACAGCCCATACCTATTGAGCGTTGAGAAATAGAAGAAAAAGGTTAGCAACATTGCCTTGATGACTTAAATTACTCTTCACTTTTGAGAAAAAGTTGTATATTTATATTAAGATGTATAAAGGTTTAACAATATGCTTACTCTGGACTAAAAGCAGTCTTAGAAAGATCCGTTAGGAACTCCTTTGAGAGACCACCATAGTCCAAACCAGCTTCAGAAAGGCCGCATTCACTTACAAAAGACACATGAATGCAAGATTTCAACTTTGATCTTAGGCAGTTCAACTGCCTGTATCCGTCTTCAATTATATGACCTCGACGAATAACTATCTCGATAGACCCCGGACCTGGCCCAGATATTTCACCAGTAACTCTTCTTGATGCTTTGTCTGACTCAATAAATTCTCTAAACATCTGCACTCTGGGTAAAAGACATAAAATGGTGTTAAGAGAAGTTAGCATTGTATAGAAATGCTTACGTCCTAAAAGTGTGCTGCTTGCAAAAAGAATCTATATGCTACTTATAAATCAAATTCATCGACCAAACCAAAGAAACGAATGCAAAGTAGTCAGGTATATCTGTCATGCCATAGCAACACAACAACTTATGCTGCACAAGCACAGTATGACCTGAGCTCCAGCAGCAGAAAAGGTCTGAGTAATTCAATAAATCTCAGATGAAAACTGTTAGAATTTTGTATGCAAATTTAAACAATTTTCATAAAAAAGGTCGATTTTGGCCATTTTTAAAGGGGTACAGGCATATCAAACTTTCCTCAACCAACATATAGAATTACCAGGTAAACTTTGTGATCATGTATCTCTAATCAGTGTTAAGAGCCAAGATGTATAAGTTTTGAACTTTTGATACAGCAAGAAAATATTGCTACTAAAGTGAATCATGGTGTAAAAGTATCTCTTTAGGGCATTTGTATGTGTGAGAACAGCAACAGCAATCAAAGATCCGAATAATAACCAAATTGAATTGTCAACTGCAAAATGGAACTCAGGACAAGCAGGAAATGTAGGTATGAACAATTAACTCAAATGTCATAAGCATAAGTTTAGGATAGTTCAAAACATTATTTCAGTTAAGCTTATACAACTATCTATGAAAGGTGTTGACGGTGTTTGGACCTAAATACAGTAAGGTACCTCTCTTCAAATGGATATACATGTGGTAATGTGGTAAGTACAGAGCTTCGGATAGGAATTCCTGAAGAATTATTTCCTGGGAAATTACCAAATGCTGCCTCGTGAGCCCTGGCGGCAGCAGCAATTGGAATTCGACCATTTCTAGCAGGTGCCAACCACAAAGAAATTGGACAAAACTTATGCCTACTGTCCCTTTCATAGAGTAGATTAAGACATCTGACAGCTACATCCAGAAGAGGCTTGTTGTAGCTTCCACCATTCTGAACGAAAGAATTGTAGACAAATGTATTAAGTGCTGATGCAATCTTCCGCTGCTGCTCTAAAGTAAAAGGAACCTATAAAGTCAGAGAAAGCAAAGAGCACCGTCAAAAGATGAGGAGATTAGAAAGGGATATAGAAATGCACATGGGCGCAGAATATATTACCTGCTTTTCATAAAACTCAATATCATCTAGCACAAGTAATAGGTGTCCATATATAGCACAGAAAAGATACATCATGCACATCAAGTCCTTTCCAATGCCTTCAGATGCATGTCTCATAGCTTCAATATCCCATAAAGTTGATGCATCATCATTAGACTGCTGAGGAATTAAAATACTATCAGGAATTGGGCCCTCCACTGCATCATTGGATTTTCCTGTAATCTTCTGGAGCACATTTGCCCACTTGGTTGCTGTGTCCTTGGCATTCCTTCTTTGCCTCGTGGAGGACACTTGCACACCTGAACTACTTGTAGCCAACAGTTTACCATGTCCTGTTTCTTGCAAATTCTGGATTGCTTGGCCAAAAATGGATATTTCTAGTGCCCCCCATAAATCAACAAGAAATCCAGGAGAGAATGCAAGCATGTTGAGAATAGGCAACGCACCAATAGAAGGGTTGAATGATGAGAAAATTCTGAGCATGTGATAGTAAAAGCATACAACATCTGACAAGTTTAGACTCCGAATTGGATCACAATTAGTTCCCCTGCTGCATGAAACATCCTCCTTTGCCAACATCAGAAGTTTTCTCAGGTGCCATTGCTGGTAAATTGGCTTCAGAAGGTCCATAAATAATGTTCTCATGCTGCAGCTGCCATTGGTACCCCCTTCCTCCGCAACAGATGTCTCAGCATGGAAAGCCGTATTACCAACACTTGGCATTCCCCTGCTTTTCTCAAAACTTTCCAGGAGGTCTTGGGAAATACAGTTAACAACATCAACATATAGACAAAAATCTATCCCTTGAATGAAGCACCCTGAATTGGATAAATCATCATGATTGGTAGCTAAATTCACAATATTTCCAAGAGCCCAACCAGAGCAAGGAATAACAGTAGCACCATCAGCTGAAACCTCTGACTGCTCCAATTTTATTAGTTCTTCAAATATTTTATCCTTGGAGATCTGCCACCACCTGCCAAGGCTTGATCAGTTCCAAATTTCCAATACACCATCATTTAAAATAAACAATAAATAAACTGTGCTGGTTCATGTAAAATTAAAAACACTTACTGCTGCAGTAGGTAGCAAAGCAATCAATAATTCAATACCAACACTACAGCACCAAAATGGATAAGTGTCAAGGATTCATCAAAATCCACAAGTAGCATGCTTTTTTTTGGGGTCTAGATATAGAGAAAATGCTGAAATTTCTTATAAACACTACAGGGACTTGGAGATGAGTAGAAAATGAGACTAGAATAAGATTCATATTCTTTTGGAATTGCATCTAGTTCACTTATGACTAGGTCAGTCACACTATAAATTAAGAAGTCAGTAGCAAGAATCAGTGACATGCCATATGTCGCAATGGTGCGCTTGCATCACGGTATACTGCTCACAACCAGTAAGTAAGTGCCTCTTCCAGTAAAACAAACATCACTTAAGAATTTATTAAATCATAAATTCGTAACTACACTGCATTGGAACTTAGACAGCTCAACTACAGGAATAACTCTTACTATCACATTATGTCAACACAAAGTAAAAATAATAGTTGAATTGTTTTTTCCTAAAAAACAATTGTTGAAAATTCCGAATCCTTGGAGAGTTGATGGTTCCATAAAAACCAATCCAATGAAATAGAAAATAATAGATCAGAATTTGTCCATATCAACATTAAGACCCTTACCAGTAAAATATTGAGACACGGTTGCAGCACAGAAATGTGCTTAAGAGCAGGTAACAGAAGAGGCGGCATGCGTTTGCACAGATAAGGTATTGTAAGTATCAGTGTGAAGTATTCCTTTGAAGCACCATTCAGATCAATACCCCTGTCTGCTTTTTAGAGTGGAATGGGCGCAAGGATAAAGTGACTGCACTAGCAGTAATCAGAAAATGATCATCTGTCGCAGTTACAGAACTTTTCTTCCCTGAATCAACATGAGGGCCAAGATACTTTATATATTGCCTAACACAATTATATGTACCACTCTGGCATGTACTTATAAATTCAATCAAACTCTCTACAGATGCATCTGCAGCTTTAGTATTCTCACTTTTTAAGCTTTTCCATGTTTTGCAATCAGTTAAAGACACAGCCAATCTCATAGCAATAGCAGTCATGTCAACCATGCTTCCATCCTTGCAACAGGAATGGTCACACCTGGCAAGAATGAAAGAGCACAGTGAAATCAGCTTTTTTGCTTGATAAAGCCAAACAGACCTCTCTTCTGGCATACCCACAGCAAAGGAACAGAAATTTTTGCTTGCATCTACAGAAAAAGAAAAAAAAAGTCAGTCGAAAAGGAAAGGGCGCTGATCAGAAGAAATAAGCATAAGGAGCCTGCCTCCAACAATTTGGTGTTCTGCTATTTGACTAAATCTAATGAAGTTAAACTTTCAGAAGAAATAAGCATAAGGAGCCCACCCCAACAATTTGGTGTTCTGCTGTATGACTAAATCTAATGGAGTTAAACTTTTGGCGCGTAGCCTAATCATTCATATAGCAAAGCAATACTATTGTGGTGGGCTGGTGGCCATCAAATTCCCCAGTATTGACGCAATAATGTTTTAACACTCATAGCGTGGATGCTTTCAAGCTTATCATGCATCTGTTGTTGAGCTGCCATCAACAAGGTCATGTTGTAAGTGGTTTACCCATTTCTTCTTCGTACAACCAAAGCTTGGAAATTGGAATGAATGTTAACATAAAGCCCTGAATTCAACCAAACTGATTGGCCGATAGTAAATTTCATCAAAGATATTGCCCAGTACCATAAAAAAGATTGCCAACGCGGGAGTACCACTCAATGCGCGGAATGTGGCACCAGTCCCCAGATGCCATCGTCGTAGTGGGCAGACTTTTCCAATATATGCATCTTAGTGATGGCACAATTCTTTATTTAAGAACTCATGAACCATTATTTTGACACCCATAAATTTCCATTATTAGACCACCTACTTAGATAATAGAGTCGAACAAATAGTACCAGAAACAGTACATAAATCACGAGTTCAAGAATCAAGACAAACATTCTACTCATATGCTTGCCATATTACATGGTCGCAGCCATTAATAATACCTAAATACAGCAAACAAAACAAGTGTGTTCACCTTGCTACGCTTTTGTATATTTCTGTTAAGCTGGCTAGTTTATTTCTAGTATTCAACCATCATGCACAGGGTTTGAGCAATAGAAAGATTATAGTCCTCTGAAATACTGAATCGTAAACATTCAAGGGAACTACAAAAAACAGAAAGGTCAAAGCAAAAAGGCAGTAGTACTAAAAATGACATACCCATTGAGTTTATGCTATTCAAGATAATCTTGAAGCATTTTAAGATCGATTCCACGGTCTTGTTCCGTTGTCCCTTGTACCAGCTAGAAGGTTGAGTAATGAAGAAAAGAAAAGGCCTAAGCATATTTCTAGATATCCATTGAGCTGTCAAGTCGATGTTCGGCTGGTTCATTAATAGTTCCCAGTCTTCATGGAGCTGCTCTGAAACCGTTCTTATCACATAGTACCTTCTCCATATTCGCTGGCATAAGAAAGGAAAAAAAGAACGGTGACCAGCCATTTCATGAGTGTGCAGTATAAAAAAATAGTTCAGGAAGCACAACCATACAGCCATTCCACATAGTCATGCTCATGGAGGCATAGTCCATGAATGCTCTCACTGGGCTTTTCTAAGATCGATTAACTGCAGCTTCTGCATAAAGCTTATTACTAGTGTCCATACTCTCTGTGTATTTGGTGGAAAAAATAGTGTTCTCTGGATGCATTTTCATGAATTTCCTTAATGTATTATAGTATTGCAAGTTGAAGAATCCAGATAACACATCCAAGTATCAATCAATCCATCAGTCTTTGCCAACACAACATACTCATTGGTCATAGAAATCCTCCCTCTCTTCAGAAAGACGTCCGTATCAATTGTGTATATAATTTAAACAAGCCACGGGCCCTTAGATAGATGTAACTAAAACCGTATCAATCGTGTATATGATTTAAACAAGCCACGGGCCCTTAGATAGATGTAACTAAAAATCGTCCCTAAAATCAGCATCGTGACTCATGAGCTGATGAGCAGCAAGCGGAAATCATAGCTCGGACAGGAATTGGTGGGCAGTTGGGTGGTTAGGTAGGTACCCATGATGGGTAGAGCAGGCGGAGGTTGGGGGTGGCGGCGGCAGGTACCTGGATGCAGAGTGCCGCGGCGGCGGCGCGGCGGAGGTGGCTTCGGAGCTGGCGTTCCTCGGAGACCTTCTGCAGCAGCGCGTCGCGTGTGATCTCCCTCGCGCTCGACCCCCGCAGGGACACCTGCGAAAGAGAGAAAGGAAACGGTGAGCAAGCGAGCAAGGGAGGGAGAGGGGAATGAGGCGGGGGAGGGGACCTGGCGGTTGCCGGCCGGGGGCACCGACATCGCCGGCGGGGAGCGGAGGAAGGGAGGCGCACGCGTGCGCAGGAAGGAATAACGACTCAACGAGATGGTCAGATGGACGCGGTCACGACTCACGACTCACGAGCCCACGACTACGACGGAGCGGGTTCTCGACTTCACGGTCACGGCCTCACGGGGACGTCGCGAGAAGTGCTCCGTTGAAAGGAGGCTATTTCAGACTTAAAAGGGTGGCACAGCAAATGTAGCATCAAACCGAGAACTCGTATCAGTTTGTAAAGTGCTAGGCTAAAGACTAAAGACCTAAAGCTCTCCAGTCCAGTCCAGTCTCGAGCATTCCTTATTTGGAATTCACGCGTTTATCATCAGAAATTTATACTAGGACCCTTTAAGACCCAGCATGGTGTCATGGCCCATGGTGTAGATAGTTTGTTCTGTAGGAGGTGTTTTAAAAAAAAAATTACCTTTTGAACTAAATCAAATCGGTTTCCACTGTCGTCTAAACCCTTTTTTTCATATTGTAAAACCAAAGTCACGAAAAAGTTGATGAAAATGCAAGAGTTTGGCATGAAAGAATTCAGTTCCTGGTAGATTTTTCTTTAACAATTCAAATGGACCAAACATAAGCTTTTGGCGAACGCTCACAAGCTGCCATTTACTTGGATCGAGCCGGCACCTTTTACACTGCACACACTAACAATGATGATAGCCCGTCATGATTAATCACGACGCGAGTCTCCCGTGATTTCGTAATCTGCCAGGTACCGCCGCATCATGGCACTAAGGTTTCTTCAGTCAGAATGTCACAAGGACGCAGTGTTCGTCATATCGTAACTGGACAAAACTGTTCAATGTATTTTCGTTTTTACACGAAAACACGACCATTTTGAAGGGAAAAAATGCTGCAATTTCACATCTCAGTTGTCTGAAATTGGTTCAGGTATCTCGTGCAATACAATTTGACGACTAACATGGCACTAGGCACTAGCAGTCCAATCAGCGGGAAATGAGGATGCTCGATTATGATTTATGTGAACGTCACCTGCTCAGGAAAGCAGAAAATGTAACAGATGCCATCTGGGCTTACAGTTTACACAACAGACATCAATCGGACACCTTATGTTAATTACATGCCTAACGCTGTCAAGCAAGGAATGAATGTACACTTGACGAGAATCAGTATTCCGCATTAGCAGAGCTTTCTATCGGGCGTCTTGTCTAGCTATAGGCAAAGAATCCGACGTCTTTGTCTTCAACGATCACATGTCTATATACTGTCACGGCGCCTTTGGCGCTCCTGTCTCTGCTGCACTTGTGCTGGAGAAGACAAGCACGTGAGTTCATGAGCTACCTGCCTGAATAACACTGGAAAAGAGCAAATGGGTTTTGAACTTACGCTTCGCCGTTGCTTGCAGAAACATTGTCATTCTTCGGTGTCACCAGCGCTTTGTTGTCACTTCCACCCTGAGAGACAGAAGAATTGCTCTGAGGTTATGAAAATGTCCAAAGCTCAGAAATATGTGCTCAGTATACAGTAACTGAACCTGCTCAATTGTAAGCACAGGAGATTCGACTTTTGCCTTGGAGCAACTTCTCAGTGTACCCTGCAGACAAATGATAACAAATATATATTTAAGAACCAGCAGTCAAATCCTGATAGAAGTTTAGGGGTGGTCAAATCTTGGGAGTTGAGATAAGTTCAGAGCACAGTGAACTGGCTGCACTTTCTCCCAATCTTTGTGCAACGAAATAATAACTGTCAAAGGAGCAGTTTGCTAACAGCAACAGGAAAGATGGGTTCCCTTAACTTTTCAAGTGTTAAATGATACTTCCTTCTCTTCATCTCCAAAGAACAATGTGACTTTTAGTCTGACATCTCACCATTGAAGGCAATAGCAGACCTCCACGGGGAGGCATTATTCTTTGTAACGTTGTAAAGTTTCCTTAACTCCATTTTGCAAGCTCGTTATTACGGGTAGTTAAAAAAAAAACAGAAGAAAGCACTGCAACTAAAGTTCATACTCGATGACTTCCACAAGCAACATGAGCTTGACTAGATATAGCCCTATCTTTGTAATAAGGCTGCAACATGACATAGATTTCTACCAATCGAGCTGTAACAAGAAACCACGCATAAACCATTGCTGCAAGCACACTAACAGCAAAACAGGATTGCTGCCTTAGCATGTCCTGTCACACCATCACAACAAGCACAGAGTTCTTTAAAAAAAAAAGAAAGAAAGAAAACAACAATCGCAGAGTTAACCATGCTGTGGAGAACTATTTTCCAAGTTCAACCATGCAAAAATAATTCCACCTGAATATAGTATTACTGTGTTCTCCCTCCACTCACAAACAATAAACCAATTTGTTTTACCTAGAATGCTGTCATGTCTGTTTGGACTCATCATATGAAAATGAATGTATAGATTCATCTTGGAAAACTCTTTCATAGTATCATAATTTACTTGGTTTCACGCATATAATTTTACTAGAATTAATGGCCAAACGTCCCTCGACTGTGTTCATATCCACACCACTTTGTGACAGGAAAAGTTGCAAGAAAATGCATTAAAGTGATTGTCTAACTATACAAAATGAAAATGAATATGATCATGTCAGCCATCAGAAAGAGAGAGAATACAGCATGTTTAAGCATGTAATTGTACCTTGTTTGCCCACATTAAGCCGCAAGCATTGCACAAAGTCCTTGGACCAGCAGGACCACGACGCATTGCTGGGGTCATCTTTTCACTAGTACCACAGTTGTGACACCTGCAGAATATTATACAGAAAAAAAGGTCAATTTTCCATTAAATAGTGAACAGACATGACTACATGAGACAATAGCATGTGTAAACTAATAGAATACAAGACAAACTTTGATTCGCGAGACATGAAATCTAGGCCTGAGCTCTGAGAACCAGGATCACAGCCAGGAGTTGGGGATTCTCCCTCCAGACTGGCCCTTCCAGCAAATTGCCCCTTCCGGCGCTGCATCCTGAGAGATAAAAACACCACCAATTATTAAGACATGCAATGCACCATGCAGTTTAGAGGATATGCTAGTCTGCTCCATGTTTTTCATAAAGAGAACTTTTATGTGACTATGTACCATGCAGTTCTGAGAATATGCCTTCATCTGCATCCTAGGCTCTAGACCCCTAGCTATGCTTATCATGATCCAACATAGGTTATATCCATGGCTTTTAGCAGCATATGGTCTGACATCCAAGTATCCAACAACCACTATCTAAAATATGTAGCATTTTATCATAGAACCGCACTATTGCTGTAGTCACCAAAAATAACTACTTCAAATTTCATTCTCTGACAATATTTACAAAACAAAGATATTGACCAAGCACCCAAGAATAAAGACAAAAAAAATGACAGCAAGTAAAGTTAGGAGGTTGGGCAAAATCAGGTTCCTTTGCTGATGAATATAACCTGGTCAGGATGAACTTCATGTAAGAGGAGAAAGACTAACAGCACCTGTTTTGGTCATCACTGAGTTTAGTTGCATCTCCAGTGAAACCAATTGGTGTGGTCCAATAGTGATCATTTATTCAATTAAGTGGCCAGAACATGGAATGCTGATAATATATCGAAAAAATACTATCAGAAATATATTCTGCTCCTACTGGCACCAAAATAATTCCATTATTAGATAAAATCTAGACCTTCTATAGTAGAATTTATAAATAAGATTGATGTTGTTCAAGATGAGATACAAACCTGAGTGCAACTTCTTTGCGAACCTCATAACGTATTTTCTTATCAAAATTTCTTTCCTTCCGTTTTTCACGGAATCTAAGTAGAGAAGCAACCCTTTTTGCAGGAATGTCTGTCCTTCGAAGTATGTCATCATAACCCTACAGAAACAATGCTAAATTGCTAATTAATCATTGATGAAGAAACCACTGACAGAATTACTGCCATACAGACTGCAGAACAATTTATGCATACCTTGTTCTCATTTTGATTAGTTAAAACCTTGCCAGCTAAATCAGGTGGTAGTTCATCACGTCCTAACAGCAACAGGACAGCTTGAACCTGGAAAACAAACTTCATCAGCTTGGAAAAACAAAAATGGATCAGAGAAAGAAGCAGAATTACCAATGCCTAAATGTAGAAGTAGAACCAGATGCATATTCAAGCAGCATGGTAAAACATATGGCTTATGGCACTGACAAGTACTACCTCTGTTCCAAAATATAGGTCATTTTGACATTTCTAGGTTCGTTGATTTTGCTATGCTTCTAGATACAACGTATGTCTAGGTGCAAAACAAAATCTATGAACCTAGAAATGCCAAAACGACCTATATTTTGGAACGGAGGTAGTAGTACAGAATACCATGCTGTTTGTTAATGTGCTCCTCAAGCCAAAAGGATTAAGGATGGCATTCAATTTACAGAAGTAAACCAAAACTATCATACAGTGAGGCTGGCAGCATGCCCAGCAACAAATTACTAGAATCACAGAATCTCAGTCGTTGCTGTGAAGTTACTTGATTCAGAAGATTGGGTTTCTTCACAGTACACAGATTGGACAAGTATATTATAGATTGGTCTTACTAACAACAGGATTCTGCTGCATAAAAGTATGTTATGAAGTCAAACATGAGCACAAAATTTGCTTCATACTTCAAAGCCATAAGGCCATTACCCCAGCATAAACAACTTCATTCACCCATAAACAGTACTCAGTACTGTTAATTGCTGACATGTCAGCAACGTTTCGTCAAACTAATATTGATTGGCGCACTCCAACCGCAACACAAAATCAGGTGGGAAAAGAATTCGGCCAGAATGAGTTGTGAGAACAGCTGTGCAAGTCCTGATGTTCAAATCCGTGCACCAATAGACAAGGAAATGACTCCAAACAAAAACAGAACATCAAGCACTTATCCAATCGCGAACAACTTCAACTTATAAGCACTAAAGCACGTAAATTTCTGATTCGATCGCACGAATTCTCGAGCTGCACATTTCCGCGTGAATTGCGAAACAGAACGAAATGAATCGAGAAGCAGACCTTGTCGGGGGTGACGGATTCGAACACATAGACCTCGCCCTGGAAGAGGAGAGTCAGCTGGTTCGGATTTCCCGGCAAGACCGAGACGGGCGCCGGGGCGGGAGGCTCCTCGGCCGGCGCCGGCGCTGTCGGCTCCTCCTCGTCCTCGTCGTCGACGTCGTCTTCGTCGTCGTCGTCCTCCCCGGTATTGTCCTCGCCGTCGTCGTCGCCGGGTGCGGCTGCGGCGGCGGCGGCGGCGGCGGCGTCGCGCATCTCGGCGTCGACGTCCACGTCGGGCATGGCCGGCGGTGGCGGGGAGCTCGCAACCCTAGATTGAGGAATGGAAGGCCGTGATGCAGAGCGGGAGCTGTAGTGGTGTAACTGTGGTCCAAGCTCGTGTAACGTGTGGTGATGCGAAGGAATAGCTGAGTCGGATTGGCCTTTTTGCGTATATGACCTCCAAAAGTTTCCTGTTTGTAACAACATCTCTCTATGCTATGATTTGAGCCTTTGACCTCGTCTGTAGCATTGTTCCATCCATTTAGTACTAAAAAGATTCTTTTATCATGAAAACAACCCTACCCCTTTTATAAGTAATATAGGTTTTTTAGTACGTCCGTAAAAGTATGATATTTTAATACGGATTTGTTTATTATATTAGCGTCATATCTATGTCTTTTATTTTATGTTGTTCTTAAGGTAAAATTGCAAAAGACACCATGTATATCACTTGTTGAGATTCTCTGTAAGACATGTTTCAAAATTCAAATGCACGCCTTCTATTTGAATTTGTTTGCAACTACCAGCATGCACATACTTAATTTATTTCATTGATTGATGCAGAGGCATGAAAACCCAAGTGGATTCATTGATATAGAGGCATGACAACCCAAGTTCGCCAAGTCAAACTTGTTCAAGTGCTCGAATTCCGCTTGTTCATAATGTTACAATGATTTCTTTTTGGCAAATAGCAAAACTTTGATGCGATAATTTTAAGGTGTCAGACTCTCAGGCTCTCAGCAACGATTCTTTTGATGGAATAACAAAAACTATTGGTATTATACATTTATACTACAAGTATCTACCTTTGATAAAGGCGTACTTTATCGTCGATGAAGCAAACTGAATTAATTAAGCACATGTCTAATAGGTGATTTCACAACATAATTAAGCAGGTAAGTAGACACTTGCAACAAAACCAACTTATGGTGAAATCCCGAATAAGTGACATAAAATCTGTCTTTTTATAATTTTCTTTATATTATACTGTATAAAAGTCTGAACGACATTGTTCTAAACCGCCTGGTAAAACAAGTGTTTGTTTATGATCAGTCTCATAGAGATCCATTTCTTGTATAGCGACAACGGTGGCGATGAGTAGGGTTTAAGATTCAGAGAATAGAAAGTGCTTTCCTGCACTAGCTTATCCGCCTTTTTTTTTACAATGCACGTGACTTCAGCATGATGCAGATGCTGGATAAATGACAGAATCTTCATGTGTAGCACGGTCAGCTATCATTTTAGCTAAATCATAAGCATCGATTGGAACTGCAGAATATATCCTCTTCTACAAGCTACACCAATACAAATTGACATACAGGTTACAAACTAGTATAGCAACCAATAACTCTACATTACCTGTTGCCCTTTACACAATAATATTAGACCCCAAAAGACTTTGTACGGTAAGCAGCCGCGCATTGCAACCTTACATTGTCACAGCTCACAGGTCAGCAATAGCCAATATCCATCAGAATTGTAAGCAAGCTACACATCGTAATTCTGGCAGTAGTTCAGCAGCTTTCTAGCATTTTCAATGGTACTTTGGGTCAATGCAGCCTCTTCTTCGCTCAAGGAGGACTTGTCAGCAATCCATCTCTCCACAATACAGCAGATCGTGCTGAGCTGTTAAATTTTTTTGTAGCTAAGGAAAAGCAACACGGTGCTGCCGAAATATGTTTCATCACGTTTGGTGTGTTAAATTTTGCAAAAGAAAATAAGTGTTCCAATATCTCCGTGAAGGCATTATGTCTTCCTCGGGGAAAAAATGAAGTGAAGTAATTGTTGGGAAGGATACAGATGCAGATATCCCGTGCTTCAAGTAAGCATCCTCAGCCGACAACTCGACTTCTTTGTCAACTCTGTGGCTCTCAAGATCATCTTTGATGAGGGTGAACTTGCCTAACAGAAGGGATACAAAATGCTCGAGAGATGAAGAGTTCATATCAATTCCTTGCGCTTGTGCCAGCAAACGTGCTAAGATACACCAGAGAGCGTTCCGGGCTTGGTTATCATCACAAACCAGTGGAAGAATGTCAAAGAGTCCCTCCAAGAAGAGTAAATCTGAAAGAATGAAAAGGCCAAGGTATTGTAATAACACAAAATTGATTTTCAAATGGTAAGATGCATTCTTCATAAAATGTGACCAACCATGAAAGAGACTAGGCACAGTACACTTTCCATCTGCCAGAAGATTTGCTAATATGACCACCACCGAAGCACAATAGCTCGAAACCTGAAGCAGAGTTTGATTAAAACACAATTCAATAAATTCAATAGGTATCGAAATTTCAGGTATCTAATTGAGTATGCAAAATCAATAAATTCTTAAGTGTCCTTTCCCCATTTCATGATTATACTGGTAAAAAGCATACAGAAACAAGGCAGTAAACCAGATTGTGTAATCTAAACAGGATGTTCTGATGGTAAACTCAAACAAAATGGAAGCATAGTGTTCACCTCAAGTTTATCAGGTAGCTTAACTATCTTATCAAGCACTTGAATCAGCTGGTCACTTGATGACATCAGTTCAAAACAGTTGTCTGTTGCAGACAACTCTTCAATGAAATTAAGGATTAAATCAATAGAAGCAGACCTGAAATGCATTAGAAATGAAAATAATATATTTTTATTTCTGCCCCAAATTATTAACTTAAAATTAAAATAACTACAGTTAACAAGTCAAACTAAAACCAGGAATACAAGACAGATCAATCTACAAGAAAATAAGAAATGCCTGCAACCTACAAAATGAGGAGGGATGTTAACTTTGCATTAGAAAGAAGATTGGAAGATTGTCAACACTTATTATGGTCAGAGAACAAATCCTCATTTCTAGACCTTCAAAAGCACTGGATAATCAAATATGACATTCTTATTACTTACAGGAAATTCTCCAAAATATGTTGTGAAAACTTGAGGGTATCAAGAGTAAATTTAGTACATGCAACGGATATAACAGATAATTATACAAAATGAGCTTATTCTAAAATCAGTTCGATTCACAGGAATACCAGTCATCGTACCTGTCAAATTTACTCTCATCTGATAATTTTTCGATCTCACTTGCTAACAAACTGATAACATGGTCAACCAATCCCACTTTTATCAAAGGCTGAAGAAGAATGGCAGTCACACCTTGATTATCAATGACAGTTGATAGAAAGTCAATGCTCTGAAAACAATTTAGACCAAAAAAAGGGTAACATAGTAAGTAAACTTCACAGAGAACATAAAATATCAGATGAGCTGATATGGTTTCAGCTGAACCAGATAACTAAGAAGTATAAAACAAAGCTTTTCTGTTGACGCTGTTTCTCATGCAAGTGTAAGTGGGTGGAGTTGGAGGGTAAAAGTAAAACATAGGGGGTTGGAATGTTGTTTTTGTAGCTAAAAGGAGGTCCTAGAACAAATTTATGAAGCAAATATTAAAAGAAAGTGTAATGTTTTCATAGGTAAAACAAATATGTTACTAAAAATTTATGATTAAATCGACTGATTAGTCACAGGCAGACTACATAAACTGGATTTAGTATTGTACCTTCTCGAGTAATGTAGAATTGAGTGTGTTTCCAACTATCCACAGAACACGCGAAAGGATTTCATCAGGTAAAAGAGCTTCAGCCCAAGAAACAGATGCGCTGCTACGAAGAACAGCAGCTAAAAACCTGTTGTACAAAAAGATTATAACGACTATATCTATAGCATGCCAAACTTTTAATGAGGAACTCTCATTCTAGCTTATGTTTACTTGTCAGGCAATATAAGAACAGCAATATAACATCAATTAAAGCTAAGAGGAAAAGAACAAGTACAAAAGAATAAAAGGGGCACAAAAGACCAGTAACTTTTGGCAGGAATGTCATTCTCTGCATCACTATCATTTCCATTGTAGATTGGTATGATAATAATGGCTGTACTTAGATTTCTTTCACAAGTTATGTTTCAAGATGACAAACCTTAAAGTGCTAGAACAATGTTGACACTGCACTTGAAGGGCTCAATAAATCAATACAGAGGACACGTTTTATTTTAGCAAATAAGATACTAAAAAAGCACTACATGATAACCATAATTAGTATGAGCTCTACACCATACTCATGAAAACCTGACCTGAATGTTTCAGAAAGGCAAGCAGAGTCATCTAGAAATAGTTGATTCACAACCGTTGCAGTCAAACCATTTTGCGTGCTGATTGCATTAACTAGAGATTCATGACAGGCTAAGTTTCCCATGATTCCAATACATATTTCCTGTACAGATAGAAGAAATTCAATAAATACAAATTTTAAGATATGGCCAAAGAAAATTGGGGCAGTTGGGGCAAGAGTACAAGGTAGGTGTTATTTATTTCACCTTCACTCTAGGAGATTCAGTCACATGGAGGTTTGCCAACAACACTTCGAGTACAAGATTGTTCATCTACAAGAATTAGAATCTGCATTGTTAGAAGCAGTAAATCCACTTTACTATAAGTCTAGACAACATTTGTCCTCATAGTAACAAAAAATGCAACAAATTCAAGAAAGATAGAAATAAACCAACGACTTCAATGTATCAAGGAACAACATGTAATAAACTTTCTTCTGAGGTTGTAACAATCAAATATTATTACTAGAAAAGTTGCTAGATGCATGCATGAGTAGACTCTTCATTCTAAACAATTCAACTTAGCTTACAATGTCAGAATGTTGTTTGATGCACCACCGCCAATGGTTCTAGAACTTTCAACAGTAAAAACGATGAATGTTGAGGTTGCACCCAGCTATTGGACAAGGTGCGACTCTTTGTATTCAAATCTTGGCCAACACTGGCATGTTTCGATGGTAGAAACATGTTAAAACATGCTCTACCAGTACCAATTTACAATTCAACTAGCTCACAAAAGCAACCCGATAAACTGAGAGATACTACAATATCCCACTGAATAACTTCATGGTTCCACAATATGCTACTGATATAAGATTGACATATAGGCGGCACATGTCTTGCATGTCATCCTCACATCCAGTGGCATACTGTGGATTTAAGAGTTATTCAATGGTATATTGTACATTATAAAAAAATGGTATATTGTAGATTTATCCCCATAAATTTGTAGAACAGATGGATAAAGAACTTCCACCCAAGGACCTGACCTACCTCCATTGAATGAGTAAAAGAGTGTAAGGGACTAAGGGGTAACATGAATCCACCTCGACCCTTTAGCAAAAAATAAATGGCTGAAATAATAGCATTTCGCTAAATGTTCTTTTTTCTTCCTTTAAACTAAAATTTCAGTGCACCATTTTTCTTTTTCTAAAGTCCGGATAGATGTGATAATCTACAGAGCAAACTTAGCACGGATAACAAGCTTTGCATAGCATAACAATCTACAGAGCAAACATATAATAGTAGAAATGTGCTGATGACATACCATCAGTTCTGCTTGAGGTTTACTAGCCGCAAGGTCCCACAGAATGCAACCACACTCTTCCCACGGATCCTTATTCTCAAGTTGTGCTGATTCCCCATTATCAGAATTTACACCCTTCTCCTCTGGGGCGCCTTGCTTAGCACTGTTTTGTTGGGTACAAGAAGGAATTTAATACAATAATCTTGTCTGCTAACAAATAACTCCAACTTTTGAACATAATGCTTACCTGAACTCTTTCTCCACATTTGAACCCTGGGGTAGTAGCTGCCTTATAAGAGAGATGGTGTAGCTGGGATCAACTGTTGTCATGTCATCAAGCAGCTGAAAGTCATCACGAAAAGGAGAACGAGCATCAGTGGAACAGAGGAATGCCAAACACTTCTTTCTAACAAGCCAGCTAAAAGAAAAGCCGCCCGCCATAGCTGGCCACACGGCACTCGCCAACTGCTCGACGGAATGCCCGTGAGGCAGAGACCCCCCAGAGCCGACACCTTCGCTTCCAATTCCCATGGAAGCAGGAATGAGCAAGTGAGGAACGAGGGGCACGCACCTCGGAAGAGGGCGCGAACGGAAGGTGCGTAGGGGCCTCGTCTTCCTCGAAGCCGTCATCCTCTTCCTGCTCCCCCGCTTCTTCCCTTCTTGCTGTGGCTGGAGCACTTCGTCCCGCGCCGGTTCGCCCTCCCCGAGGACGCCCTCTTGCGGAGTGCTCGGCGACATTGCAGCGTGGCCGGCGGAGGTTTAGCGAACTCGAGGATTCGCCGGCGAGTCGCCGAGGTGGAAGCGGAACCGAGGAGGCGAGGAGCTCGAACTGCAAATACGCTTTCGAGCTTGGAGGGCGACAACACACGGAAGCTAGACGCAGCAGCCCGCAGATGAAGTTGGATCCATCAGAACTCCACAGATGCGCTACCTCCCTCCTGGACCCCTGGCCCCGGGTTTCAGCTTTCAGCCCATCTCTTCACGGTCTGGGCCGCCGTGCCGAACAGTTGAGGAAGACAAAGCCGAGGAGGAGAGAAAATGGACAGTGTCGGTGCCTACTGCATCACCTTTTCTTAGAATGCCCATTCAGTCAATTCTGTTGGAGCTATCTCGTCATTCATTGGAACCTGCAACCTGTGGACGTAGTAATTGCAGCTAGGCAAGCTTTCGGATTGAAATGCTAGAGAGGTCATGATCACGTCTTGTTGGTGCATTTGGTGCCACCGCAATGCAATATTTTTTTGATGCAGTTGCAGCGACTCTTTCAGGGAGGAGATTATTAAAACAAAACCGTGTTTGAGATGGAGGATCATTCAAACAGCTGCGTTCATTATCGTCTCATCCACGCGTGAACATACGCAGAATGCAACAGGTAGCTCAGAGTTTCAGAGCATGATTGGTGACATTGTTATGGAGCTCTAATGATAAACAATGCCACACAATTTACTGTCATGACCAGATTTCTTTGCAAAGGACAAATAGCCAAAGAACCATGTTACATCTTTGCTACAACAAATGCAAATCCACACGTTCACAGTAAACGTAATGGAATATAGATTTTTTAATCCTCCCAAGTTTCTACTGCATATCCAAAATAAATAGAAACAGGTTCCAGTTGATACATCTCAGCAAAGCAAGCGTGCTTCATAAATAACTCCTATTTATCCGTGTTGATGTCCGAAAAATAACAGGACATCTCCTGGAGAAGCCAGTACAGGCTCAATGACAAAAGGTTGCAGCCATCACCTGGCAAGTTAACCAAGCCCGTGTTTTGTTCACTGTATAACTGCTAATACCAATCGAGTTTTGGAACTTGGTATCATCTGCAAGGGCTTAGCCAGGCGTCAAGGCTATAGAGGAGAATCTTCGCAGCTAGCAGCTGAATAAACACCAGCAGTCACCACTAGTTAGTTTTAGAATGGTCTGGAGCCGGGAATCAGAAACCAGTTCCATCTCCATATCCTGCTGTTTTTTGAGATAATCTTGTGCTGTTGACGTGATTATTTTAATGAAGAAGTTCAGAAGCACAAGCCACACTATAGAGTTCCAGACAAATGTAAAAGAGAAATTCCACTGTTTGTCCTGTACATAGCAAAATTATAGTCATTCATTAATCAACCAATAAGAAAAAAGGGATGGATAATTAAGGGTAGCTAACAGAGAGGTCATTCAAGCTCAAACCATCATGGATTTGAACTGAAGATACCAACCTCCATTTGTGAGGACGATGAGACTGCTGCTGGTGGCGAGAGGTACTTGTCCTTGGCAGCGTGGAGTTTGGCAATCACAGATGGCAGGGTGGCAGAAAAACCAGGAATGTGACCAAATATCCAAATTAACTCCTTCTCCATAAGATACAAGAGCTGATTGTTGCACAGGGACACGATAAATAGTGTCTATGGGAGAAGAAGAAAAATACATGTCAGAATAAAGAGTGTTGCAGCTCTTGGTGCAAACCTTCATAACAAATCAGATATGGACAGAACACAGTGACTTTACATAAACCTAGCCAAAGAGGTCTCACAACTTAATTTCACTGGGCTTTTCAGGAACAAGACTAGACGTGCATCAGATTCACCAAATATGGATACCAAACAAACTTAACAGTATCAAATCAAATCTAGTTCATCAAATTATGTTCAATTACTGAACTACCATATACCAAACAAACTTAATAGTATCAAATCAAATCTAGTTCATCAAATTATGTTCAATTACTGAACTACCATTAGGTTTATTTCATTTTTCAGGTTCAGATTTTCTTATACAAAAGGAATAGGAGAACGCTACTGACTGGGGGCTCATCCTACTAATAGATCAAAGCAACTTATGCAAAATCTGATATATTTTGTGCTGAAATCATATCTGAAGGGCGAAGCTTTCAAGACCAAGTTCATGTGGACAAGATTTGAAAAAATGAATCCAAGCATACAGGAATGATCGCATACAAGCACACATAACATCAAAGAGTAGTTGCATCTAATGAAGTTAATGGAAGATTATTTTATCAAAGAATCAAAAGTACAAGGGAGATGCCTCACCTGAATATGAGTCTTGATGATGGCCTTCCCAATCAAGGTTGCAAAAAAGAACTCCCAGAAGGGAACACCAAATTGCCCACACATAATGCCAGCAAGGTCAAAGAGTGGGTTCGGAACCTAATAAGGGCACAAAATTAGGCATTTTTTCAAAGAAAAAGAACAAAAAATCCATGAGAGGAAACTTATAGTAGCTATTGTAAAGTGAATGGTCCATTAGCTTATTTGTTGGTGTCGTTTTTATGAATAGATAGACAGCTTTAAAATGAGGAGTTACCTTGCACATGGTTCAATGGTGCATAAACTATCTAATTGTGAAGGCACAAGGTCAAATGATTCACAAAACACATACTTTTATAAGACACCCGTACTAAAAATTGGTAAAGACGCTGGCCAACAGGAGAGAGGAGACTAACCGAAGCAAGTATCAAGATAGAGAAGAAGTTCAGATGCTGAGAGTGAGAAAGAAGCCAACGCTTGGTTCGATTAAGGGTGGATGTTACTCGGCCATCCTCATTGGAAGTAGAAACATCGAGCTCCTTGACTGCTTTTGACTTACTTCCTGACAAGCGAGCTGAAACATGGCACATCCATTTAGGACAACCAGCTTAAACCAATCAAAAGAACAGAAACAGAATGCCACAGCTAGCCTTCCTACTTTTACGAGGAAGGCAAGAACTCACACGCAACATTTCTAGAAAAGGATTTTCATAGAATTCATCACAGAATTTAAGCTACACTGCACCTCAATGTACTAACCTAGGCATGGCCCTGTTTCCTGTGATTCAATCATAAGAGTTTTATATGAATTTAAGAAAGAACGAAATAAACAAAAACTTGATATAGCATATACTAATTAATTAATATTTAATTAATGAGCATTAGGTGCCTTTAAAAGGGCAACTCAAAGTTAAACGAATGTAGTAACAGTGACCTAAGATGTTACATAGACTGCAGAAGAGATGTCTCATTTGCTACCGGAAAAAAAAAATCAGTTAGAAGTAATACAGAGGCTAATAATGTTTCTGTACAACAATTAGCAAAAGTTGGGTACAGAGTAGAATATAATAGAATGCCACTATAAAGTAAAGGCCATGCAGTTTTACCTGCACGTGATATAAAATAGGGGGGGAGCTCGCCAAGTGCAGTCCCAATGCCCCAAAGAACTGCTTCCAGCTGTATCTGAGGTAGCAAGTCGAAGACTGGGATCCTAACTGAATGAGCTGATGCTGGGTACACAGGTGGTCCAAATTCTGAACATTTCTTGTCAAGCCATGATGGCCCAACTTTTAGCTGTATGGTATCATATGGAGCCATCTTCAAATCAACTCGGCCACACTGAACAGCTTTAATAGTGAACAGAGCAATATGAGGGCCCAGATAGAGCACAAATGTATGCAAACCAGAACCTGCATTTTGAAACTTTATATCATCAACTTCATCAATGTTCTTATATGTTGCAGCAATAGAACATTCCAAATTTTACATATTCTAGTTTCTAACTTTAAATGCTGGCAAGCACTAATTGCAACAAGTGCTGACAAGTGACAAGCAAACTGGGAGATTGTATGGCCCAAAGAAAATTAAGGCAGTACAATCCACCAACCAATAAACAGAACATACTTAGCAAAAAACACGTACGTTTCATTTACATTTAACCAGCTAATGTGTCTGGAAGCTTGACAGAATGAAGTCTTTAGGACTTATGGAACAGCCACAATGCCATAAAATAATATACCAAAGAAGGTAAAAGAAAAGACATCAATTAATGTTCACAAAAGAGACATCAGTTTTCTGCATAGTTATTTGACTCTAGTAAGTGTAAAAAACAGTGCTTGTGCAGTAAAATAGTCAGGTTTGACTCCCAGTCAAACTAGAGGGAAATAAATCTGGTATTGAAATAGATTAAGGATCAGGTGCAGACCATTAACAAACCCCCCATGAGTGCTATTTTTTTAAAACTATTATGACTGCTAATTTTAACTAGATAGATTAAAACAGAGAGAATATGTCCGCAAACTGGCTAGGATCGTGTGACAACTAGATAATGAGAAGTAAATAAATATGGCAAAAAAAAGGATCAACAGTAAATGAACTGCTATTCACTACTCGCACAAGCATGTTCCATTTATTCCTCCAATTGTATGCAGTAGATGTATAATCTGAGAATTATTGCCAACTTGTCACCTTCAACTAACATTTTTTAAAGTCCTAGTAATGTTGCAAACACAAATTACAGGCTGGTTCGTATCTTCTTTCCGGCAGATCATATCTTTCCTCGGATATGCGGTTTAGCAATAATGAACAAGCCACAAAGAGGACTGATTCCCATCTGACTAATGAATTTATATAAGTGACTAGTCAATCAAGCCTTCAAATACATCCAGTGCATACGCAGTGGATAAATAATAACCAAATGTTTTAGGAACAGAGGGATCTAAGCGAACTCCAGCAACATTCTATTAATTTGATTTTGCTTTCTTTTAAGTGTAATTGAACTCCACAATGATGAGATGCGAAAATAAAACTTGCCTAGTCCAATTGATGAAGCCACGCCTAATGAAACCCACCACAGCACAAATTTAGCATAGTTAATAAACTCCTGCACATGCTGCATACATACCAGCAAAGCAACATTAGAATTTAAAGCAAGACGCTATCAACAAATTATCTGCGAAGTCCAGGTCTTCAAAGTATCATCTTCCTTGAATATTTTGGCTTTGTTGTAAAAACTCTATGACAGTTATTAAATACTGTAACATGTTTTCTTATGGAAATGGCTAGCAGTATCCCACAGATTAAAACAACATTACAAGGAAATGCAACACACCTTCTTATGCAGGCCATCTGTAACAACGAGTAAGATTCCAGGAGCTACCACCAAAACAATTAGGAGAACAAACAAACCACCCTTACTCCGGATATATCTTGCTAATCTTTTCAAGTATTGTAACATGGCCAACAGGAAAAAATGTAATGTTCTGAGTGGCTGTTTTGTCAGCGTCAAATTTTCCAACTCCATTTTGTGTTTCTCTCGAAGTTCTGCAAAGTAAATAAAACACATGAGATAAAATAAAAAGAGACCAACAGCAACGATCATCATTAACCAGAAATTAGAAGTATGTCTGGTTATCAAGAACAAGAAATTCATACTGCCCCTGGCAAAAGCATACGTCAGAGCATAGGTTCTTAGTTGCTACAAGTTGTCTTGCTCTGGAGGTAAACAAAGGTAAGTGCAGGCAAGCAGTTAGGGCCTGTTCAGTTAAGGTATTGGCGTTGCCAGCAGTTGCCACAATATTTTGCAGATTTATATCAGGTTAGTTAAAAAATTGGGTGCCACACTTCCCCAACAGTTTGGCAAGCAAGGAGGATTGACGCCACTCTTTTTGGGTCGCTAACGTGAAGGACAGTGGCAGCATGAGAGGAATATTTGCTCCAGCTGCAGCTATAATCCAGGATTTCAGGGTAGACAGATTCCTTAACATGATACAACATTTACACTTGTCATGAATCCAACGTGCACCAAAACAACTTAGAGAAATTGTTGAGCTATTCTGTCATTTCATATTTTGATTTGAGCACATCACGCTATATATAGCAGATAAAGTCCTTTTTACAGCCACATTTGCTGTTAACTAATAGTGGTGGGTGTGCTATTCAGTTATTTCCAGCAATCAATGCTAGATATTGTTAGAATGCAGAAACTAGAAGCTAATATCCCAATTCAACATTGCAGAAACCTGAAATGAAACATTTGCATTATTGCGACGCATCTGCAATACACCAAGACAGTCTAGGAAAACTAATGACTTGATCAGCTATTCCATTGTTTCAGTTTCTGACATTAGAGTATTTGTAGAGCCAAGCTTGATTCACCTCATGGTGTATACACAACCAACTAAGCTAATGATATGTGATTGATGCAACTCAAACTAGGCATCATAAATAGTAAACATCAATATGTGATTGTTGCAGAAGAATGACCTTTCATACTGATAATCAATACCTCCCATATTTCTAATCTCATAACTCAATTTTATCTAGAACAATAAATTAATAGCACAACTGGCCAACTGTAGCTTCAAACTGAAACGCCTGGCTCGTCGAATAGTAACAGCACAAAAAGGGACATGACGTGGTATATGCAGGTGCGCGCAGTGCTGTGATCCGTGTTTGAATCCGAGAAAATCTAATACCCGCCCCAAAAGGCCAAGGCACACAGGCATCAATGCGAGCAGCGATGAACCTGACATCTCCGACTCCCCGTCCGAGGTTATCCTCGATCTCACTCAGCCACATCTCCACTCCGTACCCCTCTCCCCTCCGCACCCCCCCCCCCCCCCCCCACCCACCCACCACATACACACACACTAAAAACCGATTTCCATAAATAAAAAGACGCAAGCAAGCCAACCCGCGCATCTGGATCTCACCTGGGATGACGCTTCCGCCTACGTTGGACCAGCTCCGGGACGGCGGCGCCGCCGCTGACATCTTCCGGCGCCCCATCGCTCCCGCCCCGCAGCGCGCGAAAACCCTAGATCCCGCGGCTCAACGGAACAACAGCCACACCATGGGACAACCGCCCGGATCTGAATCGAAGCTCCAAGCGCTTCTCACAAGCGCCCGCCGCGGAGGCGCCGAGACGGTGGTTCCCTCTCCCGTCGCGCGATTCGTTCAATTTTTTTCCCCTTTTGCTTTTCCTTTCGCTCCAGCCAGAGTCCAGACCCCCCCCCGGTTGGTCTTTTTGGGGTTACGCGACGGGCCGTTGTTTCCGTTGTTGCGAGTGCAGGAAGGAAACAAAAAATCGGCAAGTTGTTCGATGCTTTCTGACTCTGCAACGTGGGCCCGCAAGTCGTCTGGCTCGGTGGGTCTCACATGTCAGTGAGGGTCGTGGGCTGGTGGATGTGAGGTGGAGTGGTGTTTTGGGCAGTAGTAGAGCGAGCTGAGCTGCGCGCCGAGATGCGCATGCGGGAGGTGGGGAGTGAGCAGCAGACGTGCACGGCAGGAAGGGGTGCGGTGCGGTGCGTGCGTGCGTGCGTGGGCGATGCCTTGTTCGTTGTCGTTGCTTTGCGATGCTCTAGCTCGATCTATCTCCAAATCACGAATTAAGAATGCAGGTTCACTCCTCCAATGTATACAGAACACGTATAGCTCGGTAAAGCCTCCTCCAATGCATAGTAAAGGCAAAGTTGTCAAGTATTTTAAAACGGAAGTTACTATATACTAAATGGTTTATCTAATTACAAATCTATTTATATTTTTGATAATCAAATCTACATAATAAGATGCCACTTATATTTCATGCAAAAAAATAATGCATATGAACCCTATATGTCATACTGAGGTTTAATAGATTTTGGCTGGAATTGATAAGATTACAATTCAAACACAATTTTGTCAACATTTTGATCATGACCAAAATTTGGTAGTACTAGATGAAGCACGAACCAAACATTCCCTAAGCGCACGCGACCGGAAACCAATTCAGTTGCAAAAGGGTTCCCCGTCCGAATCGCAGGTACAAAATTGCTTGATTTCTCTTTAATTGATATTTCTTCTCCCTATCTCCTACCGAATAGCTTTTCACATCTCTGATTTTCTTTAGTTTTTTATAGGGTTCCATGGTTGAAAAATCTTCTTTAACGTTTTAACTTTTTTTAATAAAACTTTGTGGAAAATGGAAGATAATAAAAGAAATTACTTCACTGAGATAGTCTCTCGCGTATGCATGACCTGATTCATGCCAGCGTTTTTATTTGGACCATTTTGCTTTATTAGATTATAATAAGATGATAAAATAACTCCATCTTCTACATCATTTGCAGTGGTGACACCGGTGGCTTTAGGAGTTGGCCATGAGAGTATCGCAGGTTAAATTGATATTGATTAGGAGAGACCATATAAAACAAACTAAGTAATATGTTAAAAATATCTGGCAGAACCCAACGAGGCCGGGGCGGAATTCCCCTGACCATCAACGTTTCAAGAGGAAAAAGTTATGCCACCAATAATACTATGAAATAATTGCATGTCACCTGAATTTAGATTAAATATTCAATGAAAAGGGTCTTATCATGGAAAAAAGAGTGGAAGTCAGCAAATGTTACGAAAAGCTCGCTCGAGTCAAGATGATCTACTGAGTTCACCCTATTCAATTCATTTCCACCACTTGCCTAAGTGATACAACACTCCGGGCTTGTTTGGTTGGAGTCCTGAGTGACTTGCCTGGTAAAAATTGCTGCCTGAGAGTTACCTGCACTGGCATAGGCAGGATGTCTTCCCTGGGTATTCATTCTATGAAAAACGGTGGGATTTCTTGTCTAGGCTAGCAATTGCTAAGCATCAATCCATGTATGAACACTTAAAGCATCTATGTAGTAGTTTTATCTAAAATCATGGGTATTCATGTGAATACCTATGAATACCCCTGGCTCCGTCCCTAGTTACCTGTAACGGTAATGCTGGGAGTCGGGCGTCCGATGCGTCGACGTCGACTCCCAGCTCCACGTGTCGCAGCCCCCGCCGCTCCCAGGCTTCGTCGTCACTGCCGTCCGTGCTGGCCATGCCCAACCCCGCCTGCTGCTGGCCGTCGCCGACGCCGCGCCGCCGTCCACAACACCAACAACCCTCTTCCCCAAAGCCGGTGGCCCTCTTCCTCTTCCCTCGGCCTGTCACAGCTCCCCTCCCTCTACTTCCATGGCTGGCGACGCGAGATCTTCCATGAAAAACGGAGCGAGGTCATCTTCTCATAGAGACAGCGAGCTCATCTCCCTCCTCCCATGGCCAGCGCCGTGAGCTCCGTTTTCCCATGGACGACGGCGAGATCCCCTTCCTCCTAGGGTCAAGGCCGCGCAAGCTCCCTCTCCCCCCATGGCTGGCGGCAGCTGCTCTCCCTCTTTCCCATGGCTGGGGTTGAGCTCCCCCTCGCCATGACCGGGGTCGAGCTCCCCCTCGCCATGGCCGGGGTCGAGCTCCCCTCGCCCCCATGGCGCGGCGAGACCCATGGTGTTGCAGTAGAACTTTTTCAATGTTGCAGATATATGATAGTGATGTTGCGATAGCTTTGTTTCGATGTTGCATGAAACATAGCTCCGATGTTACGACGGGAATTTTTTACTCCCCCGCATCCATATGTTTCAGTAGGATCTTTTCAATGTTGCAATTGCATGATAGTGATGTTGCAATAACTTTGTTTCAATGTTGCACAAATTGAACGATGAATTAACGATGTTGCATGCAACATAGCTCTGATGTTGCGGCGGGAATTTTACTCCCTACATCCAGATGTTTCACTGTGTTTCAGTATATAATTTCTGATGTTGCACATATGTATTTCTAATGTTGTAAAGATATATTTTCGAGCTGCAACGACCGTCCGACAGAAATTTTTCCATCGGACGTTCGGGCGCCAGCAACTCCCTGTAAAGTAGATAGAATCTGCTTGGTCAGGCAAGTTGTAAGATAGTCCGTTTGGTTGGAGGCCTGTGCCTGAGAATGCTAATGAGATAAATACTCATCGTAAACATGTTTTTACGTATGATAAGTAATACTCTAATAGTGCAGAATGTTTTCTCTAACAAATCTCGACACTTTTGCTAATCGAAAGAATGGAAACGGTGACAATAAAAAAATTGGAACCGGTCACAATATTTAAGTTTTTTCCCGATTAACCTGCTTGAAATTATGTTTTTTGGTACAGAAATAGAAACCAGAAAAAAAAAGACAAGAAAAGAGTTGGCAAAAGACACGAGCAAGGTTCATTACTTGGTCATTAATCAACTAATCATGGTAGTTAGCTATATTACCCTGTCATTAATTAACTAACCACAGCAATTAGGCCAGGCAGCACCGCACTGCGCCCAGGCACTCGATTTCGTCGGGCTGGGTGATGAGCACCTGCCTGATCCAAACAACTACCCAGGACTTCAACCAAACGTGTCACAGGCAAGACGCAGGCAGACTTTTGACCAGGCAAATTGCTCCAGGCCTTCAACCAAACAAGCCCTCCATCTCTCAGCTCCTCCTTCTCGAAGTTGTGCATAAACCACTCGCTTCACGGAGTCTAAGCAAATACTTACAGTGCCAAACTCATACGCTGGCATGCCATTGTAGAGCTTGCCAACTCTAGGCATAAACAACAAACCCTTCTCCATTGCGTATGCCTGGATACACTCCTTGAAGCTCAGATCTGTCATGGTAGTTCCTAGCACCCCACGGCAAGAAGGGAGCCGTGATTCCTTCGGTGCTACATCGATCGGTCGCTTCTCTGTACCTCTCAAGTATCCCAGATTCTCTGTAGTCCTAGGCTGCACAACCTCTAGTCCTTTGGCAGCTCGGTTCATCATGTCCAGGCCTAGTGTTAAAAGCATCCGTATGCGCTCGTTCGCAAGCAACTCTGGTGGGAAAAGGCCCTTCCAGCCCTTACACCAATTGATGATCCCGTTGAAATCAGGATTTGGTGAACGCAGCCAATGGTACATGACTTATTGATGCCACTTGCTGAAGAAATCAACTTCCAGCATATGAACCATGTGGTGAACCGGGATTGTAGAAGCCCAAAGTATGACCCAGTTGAACTGATCGAGCTTCTGGTCTGTTGGGTTAATCGGAAACTCTTGCAGTGCCATCTTCAGTTTGGGAACAATATAACGCGTCATCAGACCTTCCCAAGTCGCCAGATCAAACGCATTTTGCCATGGAGACAGCAGAGCGTGAGCTGATGCATCATGTGCTTGCCAAACGTGGAGAACAACACTACTCAACTTGTATCGGATGGAATGGCACAATGCCTCTCTATATACACCCTCTCTGCTGCTCTAGCAGCGGCAGCTTTCAGCCCATCTCTTCCTGGCCCTCCTGGCCCGGGCTTCAGCTTTCAGCCCATCTCTGCACGGTCTGGGCCGCCGTGCCCAACAGTTGAGGAAGACAAAGCCGAGGAGGAGAGAGAAAATGGACAGTGCCGGTGGCCCAGGGAGATCCAGCCCATTTACGAGCGTAATAATACGCGGCCAGCGCGTTCGAAACTGCAAGACCCAGACGACCCCACCCAAACCTCTGCGGCGGCGCCGCCTGCTCCCCGGTCGCCATGGACTATTCGCTCGCGGCGCTGAAGATCTTCGGCTCCCAGCTCTCCGGCGCCACCGAGGCGCCGTCCTCAGAGGGAACCTCCGCTGCGCAGATGCTATTCGGCATCCGCTTCCAGCGCGCCTGGATCCAGGTCCCGAAATTACCCCACCCCTCCCTCCTTCCCCATCTCTCTCCCCCATTTCCTTGGCCGGATCCCTGACGACTTGCAGCGGCAGGCAGGGTGTGATCCTGTCGGCGAGCTACAACGAAGCCGGCGATGGGCGTATTTTGCTGGATGATGGCTCCTGCATCGCCGACCTCTTCGTCTTGCCCAAAGAAGCCGAGGGCCGGCTGTGGCAGCCAGGTACGCCAGTTCGTAAATCTTTGACGGTTATTTGATCTTGTCTTCTCAGCATCTTGAATGTCGTGTACTCCTGTGACCGATAGCTTGTGAGAAATCATAAATTTAGTATATCACTCTCCCATTGTCGATTGATTATTCACTTATTATTTCTGTGAATTCTATTGTTTGTAACAATCCTGGAAAACCTAACTTAGAACAACCGCAATGTGACCCGTTTTAACAGCCACGATCACTATGCACTACCATAAACTGAAGGATTTGCAATGCACTGTTTAGATTGTATGATCTTTAAAATTAACTTATCATGACTTGATATCAGTTTGCAGTTAGCTTAAATCTGTGTAATTGAAACAAAATGGCGTGTAATGTTTGACTGCATCTGCCACACACAAACACACACAAGATTGCACTTACTTCCTGTGCAACAAATAGACTTGTAGCTACAATGTGCATTGTTTTCTTAATTATCTTGAAACATGAATGTTAACACAGACGCCATTCCATTTGCGTCTATCGTTCTATCCTTGTTATGTATTTTTCTGGGTTACTTGTTTTATTTAAGCCGGCTGATGACCCAACTTTTGCTGTAGGGATGTATGTAATGGTCATCGGGGCATACATTGCAGCAGAATCTAAGGAAAATTATCCAGCTATCAAGGTGCCATCTCTCTCCCTCACTCTCTCGTCTCTGTCCCTGTCTTCTAGCGCACCCTTTTTTCCAAACATTTACTGACAACTGGAGGCTCTCTGTTTGTGACCTCTTTATTGTTTAATGCAATTGCATTTTTCATTTTGAATGATTCAAAATGTTTAATTCAGCAAACACCTGCCTTGTCAAGCCTAGCTGATGCTTTCACTGAATAAGAGGTAGTAGAAAAGAAAAGCCATATGTAATATACTCCTTACACAATCCACTAAGACATGCCAGTGCTTAAGTACTAAAAGTTTATTAGATTCAGTGGTGGACGACATCTAACTTGACTACGTCAGGGTGCTATCGATTTTCCCTTCAGAAATCTTCATATAGCATGCCATTGCTAAATTTGTTAAGATATTTGGTTTAGCAGGTTCATAAAAATTTCCTTCAGCCATTTCAAGGAAAGAAGAAAATAAAGTACTTGTAAACATTATACAGTATCATTTTATTCTGTTTTGACATGTAATGTTTAGATCCCCTAATCAAGCGTTCTGATGAATCTGATGAGCAAATTGTCAACTTAATTTCTTGGATTCTAATACAATGTTTATCTACAAAGCAGTGTCTTATTTTTAATCGATGAATAATGATCTCTGGTCTTGATTGGTGCAGGTGCATAAGATTGTCGACCTATCTGACCAGCCGCACCGTGAAGCAATGTGGTACATGGAAGCAGCTGAGGCGTACAACCTCTTCTACTTGCCATTCTCGGCTGCTAGTCCCACGCCATAAGCATTGGCCCTTTGATCTCTGGTAGTTGTAGTTGTAGGCCTTTAATCTTTTAGAAATGTCATGAAATTATACCGCGCCCAAGAGTACTGTCTTGTGTCTCTGACCTGGAAGAGCACCTGGCTTCTCACTTCTCTTTCCTCTGGGAGACTGGTACGGCATGTGCAATATCCATGACCATGTGTTTGGGTCCCATTGGTTTTTTGGATCACCTTAAACCTAAGGATTGGGTAGTCAATAACTGCTGAGAAATGGAACGAACATTTGGATTTTGGAATATCGTCTGATACATTGCTGGTTTCCCATTTTAAGAGTCGGATCGCAAGTTTGAAGAACACTCATCGAGAAAAAGAAATCTGAATGTTTATTATGGATACAGTTTCAGTTCCAGATGACGCAGGTGTCGCTAGTCGCTACTCATGAACACGTCACGCTGCGTGACAAGCTGAACATAGCGACGGGCTGGCGCTGACGCCAGTGTCTGCGCCTGTGCGGGCCGCGCGAACGACACGACCCATCGCCATCGCTATCGGTTTCGTTCGCCGGCGACCGGCGTCGCCGCCTCGGCCCACCACGGCCCGGAGTAGAGAGAGCAAACCCGAACAGGAACAGCATTTGCAATGGCGAAGCTCCCCTGACACCGCAACTAATCTTCACCACGCACTTGTCGCTTGCTCGCGCACCGGGACCCACCAGCCAACGCCAACTCACGTGAACGCCGCATCCGGGACCGTCGATCGAGTACCGGACGGCCCAGATCGGCCCCGGCAGGAGCCCGCGCAGCCACGAGCTCAGCCACCGGTTCTTCGGATAGCGTTCTTCCCGCTTCGCTCGCTCCGTCGCCTTCGAGCCGGAAAATAGCCATTACCAAAGCTGTAAAGCAATCGCGGGGGAGCTTTCACCGCGCGCGATCCGGCGGTTGATGCGCCCGCCATGGCGTCCGTGCCGCTGTCCGCGTCGTCGCAGGCCGGCCTCCTCCTGCTCCCGCTGCCGCTCCTGCATCCGCCCGGAGCCAGCGCGGGAGCATGCGTGCGGTACCGCCTGCCGAGGCTGCCTCCGGGGCTCGCGAGCGTGAGGAAGGGAGGGCTCCTGCCGCTGCCGCATCTGGCAACGCCGCGGGCCGCGGAGGGGAAGGACGGTCGGGCCGTGACCAAGGAGGAGGTGGTGGAGGAGGAGGAAGAGGAATTGGAGATCAGGAAGGAGGGCGAGGAAGAGGGGGAAGGTGGTGATGGTGGCGCGGCAAGGGAGGACGCGGCCAGGGCGTCGGGGCGGTTCGCCGCGGACTACGTCTCGCTTGGCATCAGGGAGCCCGTGTATGAGGTAGGCCGCCAGCAAGCAAGCTAAGCCTCAAGCCTGAAATGGCTTCTTACTGAATTGTTCACACGTTGTTTCTTATTGCATTGTTGCTTGCACTCGCACTGCGTATCTGAATCTAATTAAGTATCCTTGTTCAAATAAATTGGCCTCATCGTCCCTCATGTTTGTTCTGTGCCATTTTTATGTAATTGTAGTTTGGCTTATGTTGAATTGATGATACGCACATTTCAGATTTTTGGGATTCACAACCCTGCAAAATACAGTCATTAACCTCTGTCCCGAAATCCAACTTTACCCAGGTGATAGAAGTGAGATCTAATGGGAGGGTGTCCACCAAGAAAATAAGCCGGCGGCAGCTACTGAAATCTAGTGGTATGTAAAAGGAATGTGTTTCTCAAGCACTGTGCCCGTACATCAACTCCATTTTGTACTACTTTTAGCTGAAATTCTCAGTTCATGCGATTTGCTATCTATCCTGATTTCCAAGCACACGCAAATGATTTCTTCTGATTGTTCAAATTTGTCCTGCTAGGTCTCCGTTTACGAGATACTCGAAGTGTTGATCCATCATTATGGTTAATGAATTCAATGCCTTCCCTGCTGGTAATAGGATGCATTCAATACACAACTATGACTTTCCTTTGTTTATACTATGCTACATGTTTTGGTTGTACTGATGATCAATATACCATGGTACACTTACAATATAATTGTTTTTTCTTCACTATATTTCTGTCCAAACTACATGGTGTTTTCATTCTTTATAGTAGATCAGGGAGGTGCACAGATACTGCCTTTGAGGAAAGGCAATCATACTGTTTATGCCATTCTTTTGGGCTCTCGTTCTGTTTGGCTAACTGTTTTAGAAAATGTTCACGACAAATTGAGTTAAATATTAAGAACAATTTCTGCTCACTTCTATTTTGTAAACTTATGTATTGATGTGTTTTAGTTGGGATGTTTCCTTTGCTGATTTTATATATTGATGTTGTTTCCATTCTCTCCTTGCACTATCATTCTTATCGTTCCTGAACACCATCCTTTCTATAGCATCTGAAAAATCATGTTTCATCATTATTGTAGGTACGTGAACAAGCTATTTTAATCAATCTTGGTTCCTTGCGAGCAATTGCTATGTATGAACGTGTTCTTATTTTCAACTATAACAGGTCAGTTTTCACCTTTAATAATAACAAATTACCTCCTTGTCATGAGCTTAATTGATTGTCTTACAAACTTATCGAGTTTCTTTTGAAACTTGAGTAGTCCAGGAGGGAAGGCATTTCTAGAGTTATTACTGCCTAGGTTAAATCCAAGAAACATCAATGGTGGGCCTGCAATGCCCTTTCAGCTTGAGGTAATGGATATATCCAATAATCCATGTTTGCAGTCTGGAAGTAGTTGCAATATAATCATATGCTGCGACATAAATGCATTTTCTTCTCCATTCCCATCAAAAGTTTGCTGCTAATTTAAGTTACATAGGATTCGGCGATCGCTAAGAATGAGCTGCATATTTCTGTTTACATCTGCATTGTACTTTCAACAACAAAGTAGAACATCAATAGTAAGTCCTTGTGAAAGTTGATATATCTGCATCAACACCCAAGTTATTTATTCAGGCAATATTTTCCGGTGGTTAATCTGATGTGCAGAATATTGAACAATCATACAATCATCATCCATATTATTTTGTTTTATATTATTTAATATCATATTTAATTTTATTTAAAACATTGGTAACCTGGTATTTTATTGCATTTCGTCTGCCTTAAAAAAATTGTGGTACACTTGCAATTTGCGCAAATTGAAATTGTCCATGTGCCAAATACTGGAGATATGAGCTGATTGTTCATTATAATTTTGTTGCATTCAGGTTGTTGAAGCTGCACTTCTTTCTAGAATAATAAGAATGGAGCAGAGGTTAATGAAAATTGAGCCTAGTGTGAGTACCACCTCCTTGAGCTGTTTACGTACTATTCTTGTACAAAGTTGTATATCACAGTTTAGTTATTTTTACTGCCTACTCAATTTGAGGATCATCACTTGAATGTTTTTCGGTCAATGATTCAAACTTTAAGATGTCATTTCTTTGAATTTTCAATTTTGACAACTTCCGTAACAGTATATACAGTGGCATTCAAACAGGAATGCTTCCACTTATTTCTATCTCTTGTATACTGTGATGGCGAGTGGGCTGGCCAGAGGCCTAGGCCCACGAGTACTGTAGCGTGAACAGTGCTACAGATAAGATTAGATTAGTTGGTTTGTTAGGAAAGAGATAAGTTAGATTGGTTTGGTTAGGATATTTACTTAGGGGCCAAGTTAGCCTATCTCTATATAAAGAGACACCTTTGTATCAATTAGGTTAAGGAAGAAGTAGAGGATTAATCTCAGAGCCTCCAGCGTGAGGGCGAGATCCCATCTACCTCAACCTATCTATCTCAGTAATCTAGCCATATCAACTCTGGTATCAGACGGGACTTTCCTCGGATTTCCCTACGCCAGCTTAGATTGATTCCATCGCAGCCCTACTACACGGCCATCGTGGCACCACTGACTGCATGGGCATCTGCATCTACTGCACCAGCACCGCCAACAACCGTAACTCCACCAGCGGCATCGGCAATTACGGCGGCACTGACCACATCGGCGCCACAGCCGCTGATGTTTCTACCCCCCAAGCTCCGCATCCCGGTCTTTGACGGGAGTACTGATCCGCTGCAGTGGGTGCATCGTTGCAATCAGTACTTTGACGCATGGGAGACGCCGGATGATATGAAGGTATGGATCGTTTCATTCAAGATGAAAGGCCTAGCGCTAAGTTGGTACTGCGAGATCGAGCGGAACGTCGGCATACCAACGTGGCCGGGCTTCGTCGGCTTGTTCAACCGCCGCTTCATGCCGGCTGCAACATTGGCTGCGTCAGCAGCAGACCCGGCCGCCATCAAGTCTTCTTTGCTGGCAGCAACGACACCACCTCCAACAATCTTGCCAGCAGCTCCAGCGGTTGTTCTTGCAGCACCACTGCCGCCCGAGTTGACACCAGTGGCGCTACATCCGACTTCATCTCCCACCATCGCTGGTATCCTTGCCAAGATTGACGCCTTGTTCGCACCTTCACCAGCAATTGCACCGGCCGCGACGACTGTGGAGTCGTATGTGACCGCATCGCCGCCTGTAACAACGTCCGTATCACCAGGAACACCTCCAGCTTTGGTGCCTCCTGCTGCCGCAACCGCGACATCAGCCCCTCTGCTAACATCATCTCTGATGTCTCTGTCGACCGTGACGACAGTGGCGGCTGCCGCATCATCGCCGCTACCAGCAAAGGCGATGTTCCTTCTGCAGGAACCGGTGCCAGCAGAAGCACCTCCCTCGCTGCAACAGCCTGAGGCATCAGCAGCTTCACCGGCTGCGACGCCAGCAGCCCCTCCGGTGACATCTACACCAGCAACAGCAGCGCCGCTGGCTGCAACTCCATCGCCCCTAACGTCTGTAACTCGTGCGACCCCGTCCGTCACGACATTGTCATCGACAGTCCCAACAGCACCAGCGAATTTTGCGGTCACTCCCGCGCATCGTGCGCCCACGGCGTCTGCTCCCGGGCCACACGTGGCCCCGACGCCCATAGTCGTGCCAAGCGCAGTCCCATCCTCCGCGACGCCCGCCCCTGCGCCGTCTTCACCACCGGCGACTACAACCACCTCCATCGCCCTGATGCATCTTGAGACATCCCAGCATGAAGGCACGAAGCAAGACTATGACGACCCCATCGCCGGCAAGGGTGTGCACAACACCCGGCAGCCCAAACATCTGGCGGAATTGATGCCGCCACCACTGCTGCTGTCAGCAGATCCACCAGCCATTACTGCAACACGTCTATCCTGGACAGTTGCGGCACCATCTTCACCTCCCGGCCTGGTACCCTCTCAAGCGGCAGCATCGCCAGCACTTTCGCCGGCTATATTGATGCCAAGCGTGCCACCTACAACTGCACCTGCTGCCATCACCAAGATGGACTTCTGTTTCGCGTCTTCACCAGCAGCTCCAATGGCAGCCATGGCAGGCTTGGCTGAAGTGTCAGTCCTGGTGCCCTCGGCGACAACGACGTTTCTTCTGCAGCACCTGATGGGAGCTGAGTCAGCTGACGCACCTCCAACGCTTCAACCACGTGGGGCATCCCTTGCATCCGCAACAGCATTAGCAGCTCCATCGGTACCTTCACCGTCAGCCGGGCCATTCTGGGCCTTCATTCAGTGCATAGACCGTGAACTGCTTGGCCTTCAGGTGGTCGGTTTCTATTTGGCTGGCATCGCGGCATCGCCCTCACCACTAGACAACATGGAATTCCATCAGCAGCTGTCGGTGCCAATCCTGGGAGAGGCCCTAGAACAACGGTAATCACCAACTAAACCGCTGGAACCAATTAACCCGGCGAAAAATAAGTGCAGAGGTCTTGATCCGCTGTCAAGCTCGAGGGTGCCCAGTACCCCTCGAGCGAAGCGGAACTCCGCCTCGCTCGAGGCCCCTCGCTCGAAGCCCGGAGGCCGCTCTCGATGCCTATCTCCGCCTCGCTCGAGACCCCTCGCTCGCGGGGCCCGCTGACGGCTCACCTACCCCATGGACAAGAGCATTTAATGGCTCCGCACGGCCTTGGGCGAGGAAGTCAAGCGACGAATCATTAGCCCATCCCCGGTCATCTCCGCCAACCCCTGACACCGTGCGGTCATTTCCGACACCGTGCGGTCATCCTTGACTCCGTGCGGTCATCCTCTACACTGCACAGCGTGATGGACCTGTGTGGCGTCACGAGCCTGGGCAACGTGACAGCCCTGTACTGTCACGCTCCCCTGTTCTACCAACTCCGGTACGGGGACCCCTCGAACGGACAGGGGGAGCCCTCGAACGGGTCCATGGCCCGATGTACTTGATGATGACGACCCACGCCAGCCCATAAAATCAGGAGCACAAGGAGCGTGCGTCATGTACAGGGGACGTCACGCCATGCGCCAGAGCACCATACGCCGGGAAGTCGCATAGTCCGACAACACGAGCCAAGACAAGAGTCACGCCCGCAGTCACGCCCCGTCGTACGCCGTCACTGTACTAAGTACTGTACTTTTACTTTTTGTAACTGCCCCTCTTTGAACTATAAAAGGAGGAGGCAGCCCCATAGAACGGAGAGGCCACCAGAGACACTCATTCACACACTCGTTCACATACCCACTACTCAGTTCATCAAGCAACACAACTCTCACTCGTTCTAAGGGACCTGGAGGCTCATCCTCCTCTCCCGCCAAGCTTGTAGCCCCCTACTACGAGCACCCCCCGGTGCAAGGCAATACAAGTGCGCAAGCACACCCTGCTGGACGTACGATCGGAAGATCGGAACCAGGATAAACCTCGTGTCACCGCATTGCCCTTACATCGACCATCGAGAGACGGGACACAGCGCACTTTTCTGCAGGTGTTGGACCCCCGCGCGGTTCCGACACCGACAGCAGCATACTACTGTGAACATTACAAGGAGGATTCGTTCAGCTTAATCGTGGTGGAACGTGTGTCTGTGCCAATTCCTTCATCAGGCCAGACTATGCTCATCTTTTAGCAGCTGAAGCATCCATTGGACTTTCAGGCTTTCAACAATGAGTGGCACCCCACTGGGTCGGTGGCACTGACTTTTCCCCTCTTGTTCAGTCCGTATGTGGATGAAGTAGCTTCTTTTGCTCGATTACCATTCAACGAGGTTGACTTAGCAGTCCTAGAGGTTTTTGTTGGTGGTTTATTAGGCTCAATGCTTATATTCCTGCTCAGTGCATGGGCTTGTTCAGCATTTGGCAAAACTACACAAGAAGTTGTTATTGAGGTCTCGAGACAATTTATTGAGTTGCTAGTGTTCGTTGCATTGTCTGCTGCACTATGCTGCTGTGTGGTGTCTCCCGTACCTGACGACGTCAAACTTCTTCAGTTGTCGACTGCTCAAGTCTGCTTCATCGCCAGTTCGCCACCAGGTTCAGGCCGCATGATTCAGCGACATTCAGCACCATTCAGATCACATGGTCTGCAGCTTTGAGCATTGCCACAGCTCGAGGACGAGCTGTCTTCGAGGGGTGGTGAAGTGTTATGGCGAGTGGGCCGGCCAGAGGCCTAGGCCCACAAGTACTGTAGCGTGAACAGTGCTACAGATAAGATTAGATTAGTTGGTTTGTTAGGAAAGAGATAAGTTAGATTGGTTTGGTTAGGATATTTACTTAGGGGCCAAGTTAGCCTATCTCTATATAAAGAGACACCTTTGTATCAATTAGGTTAAGGAAGAAGTAGAGGATTAATCTCAGAGCCTCCAGCGTGAGGGCGAGATCCCATCTACCTCAACCTATCTATCTCAGCAATCTAGCCATATCATATACCTTTCAACAAATTCGCAGTCCCTCTCTTTCCTGTAACACATCCCCCATCTAAACTATTAGAGCTCAACCAATGCACAAAATAAGAGACTATTTACTCTCTGTTTGGGTTACTATGTGATGAATTCTGTAGCTTAGAATCTTTTCTAGGTTCCAGCGGAACTGAGTCTGGAGATGCTGTGCCAAATGATCATTGCAGAACTTTCAGAAACCTAATCCTTTAGTTTGTTGTTGGCTCTTGACCCTGTTCCTTTTTTCATGAGATACAGTAGGGAAGAGCTCTACCAAGTTGACTCTGCATTTTCAATGTGCTGATCTAAGGTCTTGGGGGCTGGGGGGGGTGGGGGGTGGGGGGGGGGGGGGGGGTGGGGGACGGACTAGTAGTTTTTTTTTCTTCCATTTCATAGTGAAATGAAGTGTATGAGCTGTTCCTCATATATTGGTGGTTTTATGCCACCATAGTGTTTTGCATTTGTGTTTAGACTTTATAATTATATTGCTCAAGCACTAAACTTTGATGTTCAAACATTTCTTTGGATTTGCACCTCAGGTGGGTGCATTGCTTGAAGTTCTACCAAATCGCTTGACCGCTGATGTTTTGGAGCAACTTCGACTAAGTAAACAAGCACTGGTATAAACACTTCATTTTGGAACCATTTTCTACAGCTATTTCTCAAGCATGATTTTGATTTTATGTATGTATTCATCTGTAAAGGTTGAACTAGGTTCACGAGCAGGTGACCTGAAACAAATGCTCATTGATCTCCTAGAGGATCCTCATGAAATCCGCCGAATATGCATAATGGGGAGAAATTGCACCCTTGATAGGTTGAGTGATGACATGCAGTGCTCTGTTCCTTTAGATAAGCAGATTGCTGAAGGTACAGCTGTAATTTATCATTGTGACTTTGCATAATTCTGAAGGCTATGATTGTTGTGTCCATCTCGCTGATTGTTACATCTTTAGCTGGATACTTAATCTATCAATCAATGAGATGTTCTTAGACTAGTTTATTTCCTAGTTAGACACTTGACATGCGCAAATAAATATGGCTCGGTCAGCAAGGGATTTGCACAGCTTAGTGTATGTAATTCTGTGCTATTTATTTACCTGGGAGAAATCTTTTAGTGGCAGACATAAGCATTTACATTATTTAACACATAAGGATGTGGTTTTGGTTGTCAAAGTACAAGTACCATGTAATGGATTACTTGAAAAATAGTTAAGTGAAAAGGAAGGAGACAACTTGAAGAAAAAGGAGTTTATTATAGTTTTATTCAGTTAGAAGTTTGTGTTTATTTAGGCTTTTGTGGATTGGGTGCATTTTTTTTTGGGTACAGAAATGAAGTTTGCTTTTGTGACCTTTGATCTACTATTTGCTGGAAGCAACCTTGTCGATTTTACTTGATTTATGTGCAACTTTTTTGGCTTTAACAGAGGAAGAGGAAGAAATTGAAATGCTATTGGAAAATTATCTTCAGCGGTATTCCTCTCATTCCCAGTGAACACTATGTTTTTTGGTTTCTTGTTTTTTCTTGCTGTCTGTCGTTGTCATTTCATTCTGCATTCTGTCAGATGTGAATCATGCCATGGTCAAGCAGAGAGACTACTGGATTCTGCAAGAGAAATGGAAGACTCAATTGCCGTGAACTTAAGGTCTGATCCTTCTCACCACCAGAGCTCTAAGAAATGTTGCATGTTCTCTCTTTCCTTTATGACTCTGTTATACTAAACTGTGATTGATACGATATAAACTTGCGTGAATTGACCCCCCCCCCCCCCCCCCCCCCTAGAGTTAGATTTAAAAAATAAATATACCAATAAGCAGAAGATGTAAGTTTTAACATAAATAAACCAGCATCCCCCACTCAGAAGATCGATATTGTTTTCCTCATTTATTTTTCAAAATTGAAGTTTGCCAAGTTTGTATATTAAATCATCTTCTTGTCAACTCAAATTAGTATGAATATATAATACAAAGAATTGAATGTAGGAAAAGGTCTAACTTACTACCTCTAAGTATAGCCTTGGTCCAAATAACCCCCTAAAGAATAAAAGAGTTTATTTGACTACTTGATTTTGCTAAAACAGATCAAAAGACACCTTTAGTACATATTAGAAACTGGATTTGCTGATTAAAAATAGGACTTATTGTTATACATATCTCAAAAGTCAAGACAGAAGCATTGCATGTCACTTGCAGCTTCTCAATTCTTTCTGCTGCTTCATGTTTGTTTTCTGAATCCTGTTAATTATGTCATGTGGAATGATTGAATGGATGTAGCAATGCAAGGTTTCTCTAAATTTCAACATGAAATGGATTACGATTTTGCTTACCAATGCTTTGGAAATCTTGCAGTTCCCGGCGACTTGAAGTAAGTAGAGTGGAGCTGCTGCTTCAAGTGGGAACATTTTGCATTGCAGTAGGAGCATTAGTTGCAGGTAGTATTGTTACTTTTGTAAAATTTTCATCTCAAGTTATTTTTCAGATCTAATTACCGCGCCACCCTTAGACTAATGCCCTGGTATTTCTTTTGTAGGAATATTTGGCATGAATCTTAAATCATACCTTGAGACAAATGCGGTATAGCCCTTCATTCTTGATCTTTTTTTTTTCCTGCTTCTGTGTCATGTACGTAGGCAAAGTCAATATAGCATGCTTCTCCAGTCGTTGACAGTTTGTTTTCGAGCAGTGGGCATTTTGGGCGACGACTGGTGGAATAGTAGTTGGAGCACTAGCTGGATTTTTACTCATGTACTCATACCTGAAGGCTAGGAAGATATTGTGAACTATGTAGCTTCTGTATCTTAGACTATTGTTAGAACTGTAAATAAAACAATTTTGATGTCGTTTGTGCATCCATTGATGGATATGCATATTGATTCTTTAGATTGCTATCGGTGCTTCAAATTCTTGCATGGTTTGTCAGCTGTGATCCTGAAGGCTGGACCAAGCATTTTCTGGTGCATAGTTTTACCCTATCTGTTAACAGGGAAGTGCGTTTGCCCACCCCAGGAACAGAGAGTGGGGTTAGGGGCATTTAAACCCTAGATGTTAGAGCTGGCATTTAAACCGCTCAAGCCAAAGCCACCGTATCGTCAGCGTATACAATATGCGTTGCGTATGCGGATAAATAAAGCAACGTGAAGTGCCGCAGTGGAGTCCCCTCCCTGCTGGCGATAGATCGGTCAACCCGATCCCCATGCATGTGTCTATCATCAGTTGCTGCAACCCCGGTACACGCGCCTGCTAACTTTCCTGTCCTGATATCAAGAATAGAATCGAGGTTTTAATTTGTCGCTTGCTTCTTAGCTAGGACCAATTCCAAATTAAAGCTAATTTGGGTGCAAATTAAACAGAGCTCTCAACGGATTACAGATCCAATTGTTTCCTTCGTCGATCTCCGAGCATGCATGTTCACATGACTGTTTTTGATTGTTTGCTGCAACCCTTTTCGGAATTGCAAACTATTTGCTGAACGACCTTCGATTTCACAGAGGCTTCTTCTTTTCCTTCAGAAATACTTTCTCAAAGCCAACTATCCAACAGTTCATCAAACTACCGTCTGGTAAATAAAACAGAGCAGCTCGTGGCGCCCGCGTGCCCGTCCTGCGCGCGCTTGGGACACAGTTTCAGAGCATCTTGACCGGCCGTGAATCATTTTTTCTTTCTGTTGGATCGTGATTCACGGTCAAATCAACCTGTCGTCCTTGTGACTGTGCCAGTCGCTAGCAGATCAGATACCCCGTACTCCCTCAGTTTGGCAAAGGCAAGTCAAGGACAGCGACACGGCTTTCGAAGTACAACTTTGACTTCTTATTTTTATAAAGATATTTATTAAAAACTAACATATGTATACTTTTATGAAAGTATTTTGCAAGACAAATCTACTATTCATAGTAGTAGTTTTCACATTTCCAAACTTAACGACTTAAAAGTTATTCACGATTTATATTCTCAATGTTTGACTCAAATCTTGTCCAAAAGGACTTCCTTTACCAAAGCGGATGAAGTATATACCCATCCTAGCTCCACTCGCAAGTCACTCCAACTCAAAACCACCGGTTCAGGGGAGCTAAACGGGTGGCGGTGCTTGGCTACTTCCCTGTCCCAGGGTCCAGCAGAAATGCATTGCCGAATGTATATGTGGCCGCAGGAGCTTACAGAAGAGCTCCCATTGGCTGTTTTTTTCTCGGGCAGAGGAGCGGGCCCCGACATGCATGCGCCCTCGTGTCACCTGGTCCCCACTCGAGTCAACCTTTCGCTGCCTCGCGCCGGAGGAGTAGCTCCAAATTTTTGGCTCACGTCCGGGCGCTAGGCCGCTAGCTTGAAATTTTTGCCTTGCGCTGGTGCCTCCTGAAAAGTTCCCTCCCGTTGCTTTCCAATTTCCCCAGGCAAACTCACGCCGAAACCCAATTACTTGCTGCACGGAGGGAGATGCAAAACCCTAGAGTGCTTGTACCTGCTTAAAATGTTCCCCATACCTATATTTTGTTTTCCCTCACTTTTTGGTGATCAGAGCTTTTTATAAATATGGCTGACATAAAATGCCCAAACTTTTGTGATGATACTCGCACAGTAAAATGTGCTTTTATCTTATAGTTAATAATATGGACTGCAATGTTTGTTTTGGTATATATGATAAGTACTCAGCGTTGTGGTCATTATGAACCGTATCATTAAAGTTATTTCAAATTTTGTTTCCCTACATTATCAAAGTTTTTCTTGGTTCTTTAATGGCGCATTTCTTGTGTTGTTTCAGCGGAAATTGTTGCCATTTGGGATTATCTGCTGATTGTTTTTTAAATATTTTCTTCTATTTATGCAGCTCTTAATCCTACCTGGGGATAGTGCTGCTACGGAGACCTGCATCGGCACAACGACATGCAGTCATGTAGAGGTCGGTTACGGGCCCACCGTTGATCGTTTCTCCTGCTGCCGATCTTGGTTCCGCATGGGAGTCGGAGATGGAGTCCGAGAGTTGATTTACTGGAGATGCCAAGTTCAGCGGGTGTGTGTCTTGGCTTTGCTAAAACAGAGCCAAAATGATGCGCAGCGCTCGCCTCTGCTCTCGTGTTGATCCTTCGATTCAGCGCACTGTTAGCCTGGGTTCAGTTGAGGTCGGATCGCGGCTGTCCTTGCAGCGATCAGGTAAAAATAAAATGCAGTATTTCTCTAATTTCTTTTGCACGGTATACATACCACAAGGGCAAGTGGAAAATGCATGGATATACAAGGCTACACCTAATAAACATAAAGAGAAGATGACCCATTAGCACCAAACTTCATGCTGGTGGAATTAGCCAAAGGATTAGGAGGGGTTTATTTTCTTCATCTTCCATCTTTAGACCCTCCTTCCACCCGGCCGACCCAGTGCTGCCCCCCCCCCCCCCCCCAATCATGCATTAGTTATGGTATAAGCGAGTCGTTGCCCAGGCTGCCCAGCACATTACGCATGGTGTCAGTAGCAGCTACATTAAGGTCCCATATATATGCCTGCTAGCATATTAGCATAATACTGCATACTAGTCCTTCCCCGCATGTAGCGGCATCTGCGTTTCCAATTTCCATACAGGAACTGAAACACACAGCCTCCTTTTGCCTTGAGTCTTCATCATGGCATAAAAGCCAGCCACGCCGGCCGTTGCTATAGCTAGCGCTCCAAATTAAAGCGCATTTGATTCGCTAAGATGGTGGTGAAAGCTGAGCGGTTGCCGCCATTGCTCCTCGCCATGTTGATATGGAAACTCGTGCACGCGCAAGCCGTTGAATCAAGTTACGAGCCCTTCTATGTGCACATCAACTGCAACTTGGTTATCCACTCATGCGAGGTGTTCGAGCAATAGCTCGTCAGGTGTCTTGTCCTGAGGCAAAGGACGCATAGCGTAGGACTCTAGGAAGATGAATCAAGCTAGATACATTGTTTTTCCTTTAAGCAGAAACGAAGATCGCACAGGTATAGCATTTGCATATTATAGTGATATCTATAGTATTATTTTCAATTCAGTAAGATTGTTGTATTGTAAGCAAGTGATCATCAGTGATGGCTTTGGTGTTTTGTATTTGTAGTACCTATACTTTGCCCCCAAATTGCTGGCTAATAAATAGGCCAAGGATTTCAAAAGCAGTCAGTGTCCAACAAATTAGTGCTAACATAAGTTTCTTCAAACGAAAGATGGCTTTGGTGTTTTCTTCATATATATAGCATGAACGGATTATTTTTTATTATTTTAAGCAATTTTCTAAGATTTTATTTTTAACCCAACTTAGATGATGTTTGAAAACTAACTTTTTTTTTTGCCATGCCAAGCCGTATGGCATGACAGGATCGAAAACACTGATTGGGCTGCATGCGTGGAGTTTTTTTTAGAAACCAGGAATACATTTTACATAAGCTTCCGATAGTTTACATCCCATGCCTTATAAAGACAACCTTGAAATTAAGACAAAATACGTCAAAGCGTCCTTGCAAGTTTCTCCCGGTTGTCCCTGTCACCGACAGTCGAACTTGCTGCCCGTGAAGCCGACCACCTTCCTGACGAAGGACATCAGAAATTTTTAGAGGCACCAAGAGCAGCACATCAGGGACACCAACATGCTTTGTAAACACCGAACGAACGTGCCAATCATCGTCAGATAGCAAGGGATCAGGTGCCTTAATCACCAACAACCCCGGCTCATGGAATGAAACCACCAGAAGAAGTGGTAGATGAAAATCAACCCAATTTCCCAGCGAGTTGGTATACGTACCTTCCAACGATGGGGATGAGAAAGGGGGAGGACCTGATGTTGCTACTGCTCACACCGTTGGGGAAACCGCCAAAGATGCTCAAGTCATCAACGCCAACCATGGTGTCGTTCTCTTCGCACCTCTGACATCGCACGCTTGAGCTGCAACAACACAAGGAAACTAACCCTAACCAGACTAGCCCTATAGCTATGAGGGTAGGTAATATACATCGGTTGTCGATCCCTACGGCTCCTCCCCACCTCTAGTGCCAGAGCGGCCACCGGAGGCAAAGAATCGCTGGCGGAATCGTCACCGAGATGCGAGTCGCCCGCTTTCCGCCTTGATGTGCTATAGCAACGATAGAAGGAGCGAGAAGTAGCTCATCGCGTGGCCGCATGCGTTGTTGTGGCAAGATTTGCCACGCTGCAATGCGGTAAGGGTTTGCATGTACCCGCGCATGTTTCATGTGACATCCACCATACCACTTAGAGTGGAGTATTAAGCTCTCACCTAGTCATCATAAATAAATTATACAGTTTTTCATATGAACTCGAATGAAGATGATTTTTTATAAATCTAGTAGCTCTTAGTGAGATATGCAACACTGTAGTTTTGAGAGTTTCATTCGAAGTCATTTTAATATAAATGCATAACTTTAGGCAACAGACCAACCACCCGTGTGGCTATTTCATTCAGGTCGCCTTCAACTTAGTGCATCATGGTTCCACCAAATGTACAATATTTTTTTCATCTCATTAGGTTAAAAATAAAATATATATTACATAAAAAGATTAATGGCCGTCCCGAGCTGAAATGCATGAACGAGACCATGCATCAGTTATTTTGTTGAGCGAGCCGTTGGCCAGCACGTTGTGCATGCATTGTCAATTATTTAAGTCCCCGCATGCCTAGCGTACCTTTTCTTCCCCGCGTGTAGCATATCTGCATTTCCATAAAGAAACTGAAACACACGCAGCAGTCTTCACCATGGTCCGAAATGCACTTGATTAAGATGGTGGTGGAAACTGAATGGTGCCTGTCCTTCCAGAAAACCGACCTAAGCCAACCACCTGTCAGCCCTCAAGACCCAGCCGACGGATGATTACGAGAATTCCAAAGTTCAGGAACAAGTATGCAACTTAGGCCGTGTTTAGTTCTCGAAAACTTTTCGGTGAAAAAATTTCGGGTTATGATTTTATCAATTTAGGAGTAGTAAATGTAGACGAAAAACGGTGGAAAGTTATATGGATAGGTTGGAAATCTCGAGACGAATCTAACGATGGTAATTAGAGGGTAACTAATCCATAATTAGCGGATGGTTACTGTAGCATTACTATTGCAAATCATGGATTAAGTAGGCTCATTAGATTCGTCTCGTGATTTACAGCCTATTCATATAATTTTCACCTTTTTTGTCTACATTTAATGCTCTATGCATCTAAGATTCTCCTTCGATGTGATGTGTGAAAAGATTTCGTGTTGGAACTAAACAAGGGCTTAGCACACTTTCTGGCACCCACTGTTCTTGAGGAAGATGTGTGGCACAAGACGAAGTACAAGTACTCCGTACTCCGGTTGTCCGGTAGCTAATCACTGATGGTTACGTGCCATTTGACGCTACCTGCGACATCTGTGGCACGGCAGTGGAAACTGCGAGTCACCTGATCTCTGAATGTCCCTTTGCAGCTGGCTTCTGGGAACGATTCGGGTGGCCATCACACATGCTGCGCATCATCAGGTACCGCATACAATTTGGGCGACTGATACACCCCTACAGGTACCGCATCAACTCCAGTCGACCTTCCTCCTTCTCTGCTGCTGACAATTGTGGAAACACCGTCATGATGTAGTGTTCAGGAAAGAAGCCCCCAACCTGACGAAGCTCCTACAAACATGCAGAATAGAATGCAACTTGTGGAAATGTCGTGTCCCATCTAGCTTCACTCGTGTACTCGATAGTTGGTGCTCAATGTTCCAAATGGATTGATCACACTCTCCCCGATCATTGTAACTCTATTGGCATAATGGCCAACATTTGTACTCGGTGCTTGCACCGTCCATTGCCGGTTCACCGGTATCAGTGGTAAAATTTCATGTGGGGACTCTCATCCCCCGTTGCTTGTCAAAAAAAAAAGTGCCATTTCACGTAACCACTGATGATGAGTTTGACTTGCCAATCAACACTCCAAGATACTCAGCATCATCTATGATTCTATGAACAAGCCCTACGATGATGTCATTCTAAATGTTACGAATAATGTAGACATTACTTAGTGATTAGCTACATGTATCGACGAACTGTTGTTTGCATTGCATTGGTTCTTGATTCTCTGGCGCTACCTTTTATTGTTCTTCTTTCTTATTTTTACGCATTTGAATATTGATTTATTTTAGTACCAGTGTCTTGTCTAACTTTGAATACGAAATTATGAAAAGCCTAGATAAATTAAAAGAATGAACATTGCTATACAGCCATTGAATTACTACTTGAGTAGTACTTGTGAGAGTTCACTCCTATTGAGGGTGCGGAAGCGGGGGAAGGCAGCGCGAGAGAATTGTGGGAGGGTTTATTTGTTAAAAGATTAAAAGATAAAGATTGCCACAATTGAAACGGTTTCTCACCTAAAAAATTACCCTCCTAAACCTCACAGAGGACCTACAATTCAGAGCCAAAAGGTGGCCCCGGACGACCAGGGGGTAGACGCGTTTGGTCGTCACCCCCCGTTCTTTTGCGTCTCGACGCCATCCCGTCCCCCTATTCTTTCTCACCTTGGCATTTTTGTATACCCGCTGCCTTCCTTTCCTTTTGATCGCGTTCTTTGTATGGTAATGCAATCAAGGTGCCGCTTTTCTTTCCTTTCTGTTCGTTGTATTCGTATGCAAAAAGATACGCTGGTTTCCTTCTAAAAAAGCCCCTTTCCTTTCCTCCACCTTCCTTTGAAAATTTGCCTGCCTTCCTTTCCTTTTGATCGCGTTCTTTGTATGGTAATGCAATCAAGACGCCGCTTTCCTTTCCTTTCTATTCGTTGTATTCGTATGCAAAAAAGATACGCTGGTTTCCTTCAAAAAAACACCCCTTTCCTTTCCTCCACCTTCCTTTGTAAATTCGCCTGCCTTCCTTTCCTTTTGATCGCGTTCTTTGTATGGTAATGCAATCAAGGCGCCGCTTTACTTTCCTTTCTATTCGTTGTATTCGTATGCAAAAAGATACGCTGGTTTACTTCAAAAGAACACCCCTTTCCTTTCCTCCACCTTCCTATATATGTGTTGTGTACCAGTGAAGGTTTCCTTTTAAAAAAAGGAATGACATCTACGCAATCGGGTGTCTCCTTCCTTTTAAAACTTGATTACTTACCATAGTTGTGGAGTCAATCAGGGAATCGATTACTTACCATAGTCGTGGGCGTCCAGGTTTATCTCCTTAGCCCTCCTGCCCCCTATATAAGGCGCCCCTCCTTATTCTCAAAGCACACAATCTCTCCCTTCATTCTCATCATCTATTCAGAGTTCATATTTCTTTGCAAGGGCGTCGGCGTCGAGCGCGGCGCAAGAGTGGCCACGACGCTCGTCGTGTCCAAGCTCGCCAGGTAGAAGCGGAACGTGCTCCGCGTTGTGACGGTGTCCGGTGCCGTCGAGTGCGTGGCGTCGTTGCTCCACGACACCGGCGACGAGGAGAGCAACCTTCTCGGCCTCCCCATCATCAAAAAGCTGTCTGTGGTGCCGAGTTGCTCATGGATACATGTATCGTGAATATTTTCTTTTATATATGTTGCTGATTGTTTAAAATTTAATTATACAAAAGTTTCCTTCTGTTTCCGCCGGAGGCCCAAGCTTTCGATGTATGAATATATAATTTTTAATATGAGATGCTATTGAATAATTTTAATATGCGATCTAACAAAAGTATGCATTATTTTACATACTTATTTTTTAAAAAATTAAGATTTTTTTTAAATTTATGTTATTTTTATAACACGTGCCTGTGGCACGTGCCAACCTACTAGTTTGTTAAAAGATCCCACCTTTTTGTTGTGTCATCAGATGGATATCATACGCATCTGATTGTAGGTTTGCATAGTTTGTATGAAAAGTTGCCTTTTATTTATTTCTCTTTTTACTGACAGCCTACGGAGTACTCCCTTCGTCACTAAATAGCTGTCTTTCTCACTTCACGAGAAAAAACTTTGTTTAATTTTATATTAGAAAATATTATTATTTGTGGTACATGATTAGTATCATTGGAAAGATCTTTTCGTCTATTTTTTTAACAAATTTATTTGTAGATACAAATGTTGTACGTATTTGGTACAAATCGAGTCAAACTTGTGACACGTACACCAACAACGACACTTATTTAGGGACGGAGAGAGCGTGCTAACGTGGCCATGTGGGACCTCCGCCACGCAGCTAAACACAGCAAACCTCTAGACAGAGACAGAGAGAGGCGCACGTGGCGATCTCCCTTCTCTAACCGCCGCCGATGCAGTCGTCGCCCTCGCTGCCGGTGACGGCGGCGGGAGCGCATCGCCGCCGCCAGCCTCCAGCGCCCTCCGCTCCCGCGTACCTCGCCGCGACGCTGACGCTCCTCGTTCTCGCGGCGATCGCCTACTCTCGCGCCGCCTTCCCCCGCTTCCCGCACCCTCCGGCCACCCGCCGGTGCCGCCCCGACGCCGAGGGCTCCTGGTCCGCCGGCGTATTCCTCGGGGACTCCCCCTTCTCCCTCAAGCCCATCGAACACGTAACCACCTCCCCCGGGTTAATCCGCTTCCCCCCTCTCCCTGCGGCGGTGCTGTTTAACTTGGTTTTTTGTGGCTGCAGTGGGGGATCTCCAGCGGCGGCGGAGCGGCGTGGCCGGTGGCGAACCCGGTGGCGACGTGCGCGGACGTGGCGGGGGCTGGATTCCCCAGCAGCTTCGTCGCTAACCCCTTTCTCTTCATCCAGGTTTGGAGCTTTGCTGGCTTTCCCAATCTTAGCACTTTAGTAAGGGAGGGATTTACAATACATATACGGGACAAATACACCAAAGATGTCACATCTTGGGTCAATCAATTTCATAAAGGGTTGGCTTCTTAATCGTGAATTCATGTTTTCGTCGCCACAATTTCATGAAATTGATTCTCCATCGTACTTTCAAAATAGCAGTATGCATTATCTCCTGACTCCTGATGAATGAAACTATGATGTATTTAGGGGGATGCCATTTATATGTTTTTCGAGACGAAAGACCCTGTTACATCACAAGGTGACATTGCTGCTGCCATTAGCAAGGACGCCGGCGCAACATGGCAGCAGCTAGGGGTAGTGTTGGATGAGGAGTGGCACCTTTCTTATCCTTATGTATTTAGCTACGAAAACAAGGTAAATACTTATTGACGTGTCGGAGAATAATGTGCATTAGTGATCCTGGACTGATAAGCTCCTGTTCTAATCCTTCTTGCATCTTTCTTCCTTTTCCTTTGCCTTGATTCACAGACATACATGATGCCTGAAAGCAGCAAAAAAGGGAACCTTCGGTTGTATTATGCTGTCGATTTTCCCCGTAAGTGGATATTAGAAAAAGTCCTTTTGGAGAGGCCACTTGTAGATTCAGTCATCATAAATTTCCAGGGTTCCTATTGGCTTCTTGGATCAGATATTAGTTCTTATGGCTCGAAACAGAGAGGACTCTGTATTTGGTACAGCAGCTCTCCTCTTGGTCCATGGAACCCGCACAAGCAGAATCCAGTTCGTAATAATAAGGACAACAAGCCGAGTGCCAGAAATGGAGGCAGGCCATTCATTTACAATGGGAGTCTTTATCGCATAGGTAAAGACTGTGATGTTGGAGGTGGATGTATTATCCAAGTGTTCAAAGTTGAAGTCCTGACAGCAAACCGATACAAGGAAGTTGTGGTCCCATTTGTCCTTGATGAATCCCTCAAGGGCCGGAATGCATGGAATGGTGCAAGGTCCCATCACCTTGATATCCAGCAGCTTCCATTAGGTCAGCTTTGGATTGGGGTAACGGATGGAGACAGAGTACCCTCAGGTGACTCGGTTCATCGCCTGACTATAGGCTACATGTTTTATGGTGTTGATTCCGTTTTAGTTCTGCTTCTTGGTGTGCTTATTGGTGCAATAAAGTGCATCTTACCACTAAGATGGTATTTACCACATACTGAGAAACGGAGCGACACCTTCAATATTGAGAAACAGGTGTTTCTATGTCATAAGTTTAGTTCGCTTATCTGCAATGTTAACAAGTTGGGATCTCTTATCGGTGGAAGAATTAATTACAGAGCTTGGAAAGGCAGAGTTTATATAGCTGTAATAATATTAATATTAACAGTCCTAACCTGTTTTGGGACTCACTACATCTTTGGCGGCAATGGCGCAGAAGAGCCATATCCTGTTAAGGGCACGTACTCACAGTTCACATTGTTGACCATGACATATGATGCCCGAAATTGGAGTCTGAAGATGTTTGTGGAGCATTACTCCAAATGTGCATCAGTGAGGGAGATTGTGGTGGTATGGAATAAAGGTCAGCCCCCATCGCAAGGTGAATTGAAATCAATGGTACCTGTTAGGATCAGAGTTGAAAATAAAAACACACTGAACAACAGATTTAACATAGACAAAGAAATTAAGACAAGAGCTGTTATGGAGCTTGATGATGATATCATGATGACATGTGATGACTTAGAGCGTGGATTCAAGATTTGGAGGGAGCATCCCGATAGGATTGTTGGTTACTATCCACGCCTTGCTGAGGGCAGGCCTCTGAAATACCGCGATGAGAGGTATGCTCGGCAACAGGGAGGTTATAACATCATACTAACAGGAGCAGCATTTGTGGATCATGAGCTGGCCTTTAAGAGGTACTGGAGCAAAGAGGCTGAGATAGGAAGGAAGATTGTTGATAGTTTCTTTAATTGTGAGGATATTCTCCTAAATTTTTTGTTTGCAAATGTGAGCTCGAGGAGCACAGTGGAGTATGTAAAACCAGCTTGGGCAATTGATATGTCTAAATTCTCAGGAGTAGCCATTAGCGGAAACACAAAGGCACATTACCATATTAGGAGCAAATGCCTTTCTATATTTTCAGGAATCTATGGGAATTTGACTTCCAAAAGGTTCTTCAACAGCCGAGGTGATGGCTGGGATGTATAATGACAGATAGGTAGGTAGCCTTTTCCTGATTTGTAAACAGCCTGCTTAGCAATGTTTATAAGGTAGTCAGGCAAGTATTGGACCAGTGCAGTGTGATTCATAGTTTGTAGTCACATCTATCTGTAAATTTTCCAAAGATCCTTCCTTTTGTCTCTGTCATGCCCTTGCACTTGCATCCCATTTCTAAATCCATTCGAAATTTAACTTCTTTTTCAATTGTTAGCCAGAGTTGTACTTGATCTGGGTCAGCAAACTATAACTATGCGTACTGTCTGTGCAATTGCAACTCTGTTCTAAAACAATTGATATCCCTTCAGATAGCCAGAGGTTATCCTGAAGTATTCCTGATTATTTAAATTTGCACAATTACATTACATGACTGATGCTACCTGGAATTTTTTTTTGGGAATTCATTGTGTACAGCTGTCAGTCTTCAATGAGGGATTGGTATGTACTTCACGTTTGTACCCTGCACTTTGATCAGTACAGAGTATTGAGGAAAGTCTTCTTTCTTCTTTAACCAAGTGACAATAAACCTACATTTTTCTCATCTTGCAAATGCAAGTAATGTAATATATGGTACATAATTGAATAATTAGTAGAATTGCTGCCAAAAGAAGCCATCAAGTCACGCTGCTTGAATCAAAACTTGAAGTTCTTCTTTAGGTAAACCACCACCTCTTGCTGCAATAAATTGTGATGGCATAAGGGTCAATGCTCTATTTTTTTTTATGCACTAAGGCTTCTGTTCTTTCAGGAAGCTGTAAGGTTCAATTTACTTACAATCAAGCAAAGGACGACACAGCCTGCAGCTCCAGGAAAAAGTGCATACCAATATTGCAGATTGTGAAATTTTGGGCCATCAATAAATAAGAGGGGCAAGCTTGCAGCTGCGAGAATCCAGATATAAGCATCAGTTAAAACAAGGGTTCAGGAAAGCACAGATGAAATGCAAACAGTTGGGCAACAGAACCAGATTACATATTTCTCATGGAAGTTTTACCTGGAGGATGAGTGGATCCTGTGATGGTCATGAATGCTATGCAGGCAGAAAGAGCTGCACCTCTTGCTAACCAGCCTGGCCCAAACAAAGAAAGGGCTAATACGCCTAATGCCGCACAACCAATCTGAGCGACGAACATATTGTATTTCTGCAAGTTTTTACCACCTGTGTCAGTATAGATGAAGTGCAAGAACTTTTGGTTCGGCATAAGAGTAGATACAAGTTTGTACAGTTGCAAAGTGCAAATTAATTGAAATGTTAGTATTGATTATCATAGATGACTTTTAGGAGCTTTTGATTGCTGTAAGAGGGTGCTACGAGTTTCTGAAATCTTGAATCATCTCAAAACGGAAGAAGGCTAACTGTTAGCAGTCTGTAAAATGCCATTTTACTGTGCTGAAACCTACACAACTCAACAAAGCGTATGCTTTTTGTAATAACACTCTTATTACTTGAAGCTGGGCAGTTGATGAGCAAAAAACTTTGACAGTAAATGATGAAGGCCTTGTTGCTAAAATTAAGTGTTACAATTACCGCTACTTGTTATGCTTTTTAGTGGAAATTTTGTTTTTGCAGACTAGGGGATCTCAGTGCTTTGCCTGCCTTTTCCACCTCTTATTCGGTTATTGTTATCTTTGCTTTTTCCAAGTTTACATTCGGTTACCTTTACATCAACCATGGTTAATCAAGTACGCCCAAGTGGTTGTCAGTGGAACATTCTAACTTTTTTAGTAAACTAGTCGTCATCCCGTGCATTCGCACGGGCTGCATTGTATATTGTTGAATATTGAATTTTTCATAAAAGTAAAGAACATAACTTAAATATCATGTTTTAATTTTCTTATAAAGTGGTTTGGTACTAATGTTCATAAGACTAAGATGGAAGATCTTGATTTCATTTTCTGTTTCTTTTTATTTATAGTTAAGTGATGAGAGAATTTCATTGTTGTTTCTAGTAAACTGAGAGAATTCCATTATTCTTCAATGCCTAACGTTTCAGATATCTTTGAAAATACCAGTGTTAATTAATAATGTGAATTGAAACCATTTATACCACGAATATCTACAAAATTAGGATTACAAAAATGGTGTCATTATATTATATATGTACACACTGTAGTATTGTTTTAAAAACACATTTCTACACACACTGTGGTAGAGAGAAACATATACCACAAACAGAGCATACCTTCCCGTGTTGAAGAAGGTGGGATAATTAAATGCGAACATATCATGGTTGATGCCTTGATGCCAACACAACAGAACGAAACTGCCTTCATCAGCGTGGTCATGGAAGCCCATGAGTTTTAGGATATACCGATCTTATGGCAGCCAGTGAGGCATCGTGATGGAAGGAGATAAAGGCAAGATCACGTGCATTAGGATGCCATGTTTGGTATCTCTTGTGGGGAAGTCTTGGTTTTAGGAAGGAGAAAAAAGAGTCCAAAGAATGAAAAGAGTTAGAATGAGGTAGCGACATTGGATGAAGAGGGATCGTGAAGGATATTGAGATTTCCTCTTCTATCCTGAGATCGTGATTAATTACTGCATTGTCAGATCCTTTTCTTTCTGAATGGAAAAAGGTGCGGTAACTCCTTGTGGACATTATACACGTTGGGATCAATTTACTTTAGCTGCGCAAGGTAAGAATCTGATTATATAATGTGAACTGCCATATAAGTTTCAGAAGTTTGCAAATTGTTGCTACAACGGTAGATACACAGGTCCGGATTTTTCTGCTGCGGCTGTACATGGGACATGAATGGTGATTAATTTGGTATGAACTAATTGATGGCATGGTGGGTAATTTTGAGCAAACGTTTTTACTCTTTTAATCTCAGCCGTTGAAAACTTGGCTCCATACAAGATAGATGGCTAGATTTTTTTCTTTTTTGTGATTAACGTGGGATTTTCTAGAGAGTCTGTGATTAGTATAGATATAGATATAGATGCAAGGTTAATGCACTTAAAGCTAATTGCTTCCATGCACAAGTAAAAGTAGGTGCTACTAATGTTTGCATGAAACGTTTTGGCTGGACTCTCCATCTCCCTGCGTGGCTATAAAAGAAATGGACTTGACATCATAACACATACGTACAAACAATTCCACCTTAAGTAGTTGCAGCATTTTGGTTTGCATCCTCGTCCCGGCACTCGCGTGCACGAGTGTTGGGAGAGCAGGCCTCCGAAATCTCCGCCTTCTGTAACTCTGGCACCGGGAGTGGAGGCGAATCAGATTTTTGGGTAGCGCAATCCTTTGCACGACTGCTTGCTTGTTCGTCGACTACATCGATCGGTTGCAAGTGACCTTGAACCACTACTTCCCGGAGGTGCAACTACACGGCATCAACTTTTGATCTACTACATCGGCTCGATTACGATGTCGGGTAACGGCGCATCCGGTGCCGCCTCGGGGTATTCCCTCATGAACTTGTTGGTTCATTTCTTGCAATTCATAGTATCCATTGCATGCTTTATGTTTATTAGTATAAACTATAAACACGTTGGATCATGCTCTTAATTTTGCTATCATGTATGTCATGTTTAAATGTATATTTCGGATTAAAATGGACCGTAAAATGCCACTAATTCCAACAACAAGTTCAGTTTAGCTTAATTAGCGAGAGCCCTATATGGAAAAGTGAAGGTTTGGGGTTGGAACCCACCGTTTGCACCAGATTTTCTGCCTGTTGTGCTGTTTTTAACTGATTGGCCGGTCGGTTTTTCTAGGACCCTGATGCGCCAGCTTTTATGGTCACGTTGGCCGGTCCGGTTGTTTCTAGGATTATGATACGCCGGTTTTTATGGTCGCCTGCCCGGTTCTTTAGCTGGAGTCCGGTTTTGTAGTGTGGTTTAATGAAATCGTTTCGGTTTCGCGCTGCAGGCAGCGATTTCGGTAATGACGGACCACAAAATTGGCAGAGGCATTGCTTGCTTTACTATTAGGTAAAGATTTAGGAAACTGGAGGATCATTTCAAGAATAAAAAAGGTGTGAAAAGTGCATGAGGCTAATTTATGTGTCCCGTATCTATCAACATACCATATCTTCGAAAAAGGATAACACATTTTGTTCAAAAGACAAAAAAATCACGAAAGGGCTAAGATGATTTTGAACGTAATATCTTTGTAACACGAGCGTTACCGTGGTCCCCTAAGGAGAACAACTTCATCCTAGGTTCCTAGTAGCGTCACCGATATAAACATTATCTAACTGTATTTAAAATGCATGTTTGACCATGAACCTTGGCTGCAGGCGAGCCTGGAGCGCTGAAAAGCACGCAGCAGACTGCTCCAAGGGGCGCAATCGTCAAGGACACTCCCTTGAACGCCACCATCTGGTCCATTTTCCCCAGCACTGCCATGGCCAAGAATGCTCCTGCATGAAATCAGCATTGCAGAAGGATTTAAAAAAAAATCAAAAGAGAGGCCTTCTCTTCCGTAAACCTTGTTCTGAGAACCATGAAAACCTCCACTACTTTGTCAATATGCAAGAAACGCTTCTTTTCTCTGAAATAAATATGCAAGAAATAGTTGTCATCATCTGGCAGCTCGGCTGCTCAGAGCTTCAGACAAAGAGGAGCCAGCAAAGCCAGGACGCGTCCATGACCAGTCAGCAGATCGCATCGCTCAGTGGAAATAAAATACGAACACCTCCGAATTTGCCAAAAGAGGAAAACGAACCAGAGGGACCAGCCATGCCATGGCAAACTTGTCACCAGAGTTTGGGACTCACCGGCGGAAGGCCAGAGCACGTCGCTGATGCTGACGCCGCCGGGCGACGCCGGCGTGACCTTGCCGGCCGCCGCCGCCGCGCTCGCCTCCGCGACGACGACGCGCAGGTCCCTCCGTCTCCGCCGGGTCAAGCCTATCGCGTTGCCAGCCTTAACGGAGGCAGTGGAAAGGCCCGTCCTGCCGCCATTGGCGTGCAGGAGGGGAGGTAAAAGGGGCGCGTGTGACGCCGCTGCTAGACATTGCTGCACCCTCGCTCGTGCCAAGGCGATGCTGCCGCAGCCAATGCCGGGCAAGCTCTGGCACTGCAGCAGAGCCATCCTCCCCCAATCCCCGGCTCCCTCTCTCTCTCTCTCTCTAGTCTCTACCCTTTCTCTCTCCCCCCGAGAAGAAGCGCGGGTATTTAAACGAGTAAGATAAGGTGCGAGAGGACGGAGGAGGTGAGCTCTTGGGTGGGTGGGAGGAGGCGGGGTGAGGTGATGAGCTCTTCGGTGCCGTGGAGAGTCGCAGCTGTTCAGACTGAACCAAAAAAACAAGCAAGCAGGCAGAGGCAGTCAGATACACTGATCATGCGCGCCTCCTTGTTTTCTTGTGATTCCGTTTGGGTCCCAAGGATGACTGGATCACTTGCCAAGGTTGCTTTCCCATGTCGTTCATGTGGCCGGGCCGGTGGTGAGTGGTGACAAACTTGAAACTTCCACGCGCGACACGGGGCTTGCGTTAATCCAAATTCCAAATCCGAGTGAAGCTTTTCAAGACAGCTGCGGATGGTTTGTTCAGTTCCTGTCAATGAAAGATATTTGCAGTTTTGCACACCAGCCGCTGAACCGGCAGGTGCTGGAATGAATCTTACCTTATCATGCTTGTTAAAGGTTCAGAGAACAAAAGAAACAGCAAGTGCTGGGTGAATCTTTCTTGTTAAAGGTTCATTCAGATAGCAATGAACCACTAAGTCCTGGATAAATCTTAAAGTAATTAAGGTTCAGAGAACATTCTGTCTAGAAAAGGAAAAGACATTTAGGTCATGGTTGGAGTTAGTATTACTATAAAAGCACACAGTACATTAAGCACAAAAACAATTCAGTCCATTTATAGCTAATTTCGAGTTTGCAGAATTATACGAAGTTTTGTTGTGCCAACTGTTTCACAAAACATAAAACAAAACGATTGTTCCTAGTTCCTTTTTATGAGAACACAACTGTGAAACTACCTTGGTAGTATTCGAGAAGTATGGTATTAGCCTATAGTTGATTTTTCTGCAACTCCAAAAAACAAATCTTAAATCGTGCTGTGAACATCATTTTGAGCTACAATATTTTATTTTGAAAATAATATTAGATTTTTCAAATAATCTGATATGGATTCGAACAAAGCCTTGATCATGACCCGATAGAATCTCAATGGCTGGTTAGTGGTTAGAATCTCCTTCAATAAAAAAATATTAGTCTCGTGCTTACTTAATTTTAAAAATGACTAGGCTGTGGTTGACCAATTTTCCAGAGGTTTTCTTCGGTGCTCCATACTACCTTATACTGGTGTTCAAAAAGGACCAGTATAAAAGGATCTGACGGTCCAAATTAGTTGTATACTACTAGACCTTCACCTGTAGTATAAGGTAGTATAGGTCGAGTAGTATAGTAGTATAGGGGTATTATGGGAAAAATTATTTTTAACATGTGATATAGATCGAGTAATATAGTGGTATAGGGGTATTATGAGAAAAAATATTTTTATTTTTATACTCATTTGGTCCGATATATTTATTTCGTTTTACACATATGTTTATTTAGGTTAGGAGCTCCAATAAAAAAATTATATTACAGTCTAATTACAAAATTGTCCATCCCTCCATACTCCATACTACCATAGGGTAGTATGGAGCACCGAAGAAGACCTCTTTTTCCATGGATCTGTCCAAGTTTGCTACTTTGCTCACAGTAAGTCTGAGTGTTTGACTTCAAGTTTATTGTGCTTACAACAACCTTTTCATGTATACCTCTATATATTACCTTTTTTCCAAGCTTTTTGGTAGTATCAAGTAATTAAAGGTTCAGAGAACATTCTGTCTAGAAAAGGAAAAGGGCGTTTTAGGTCCTGGTTGGAGCTACTATTACTATAAAAGCACACAGTACAGTAAGCACAAAAACAATTCAGTCCATTTATAGTTAATTTCGAGTTTGAAGAATTATACGAAGTTTTGTGGTGCCAACTGTTTCACAAAGCATACAACAAAACGATTGTTCCTAGTTCCTTTTTATGAGAACACAACTGTGAAACTACCTTGGTATTCGAGAAGTATGGTATTAGCCTATAGTTGATTTTTCTGCAACTCCAAAAAACAAATCTTAAATCGTGCTGTGAACATCATTTTGAGCTACAGTATTTTTATTTTGAAAAGAATATTATACTTTCAAATAATATGATATGGATTCGAACAAAGCCCATCATGGTCCCATAGAATCTCAATGGCTGGTTAGTGGTTAGAATCTCCAATAAAAAATAGTAGCTTCATGCTTAATTTTTAAAATGACTATGCTATGGTTGACCAATTTTTCCATGGATCCTGTCCAAGTGCTCACTGTAAGTTTCAGTGTTTGACTTCAAGTTTATTGTGCTTACCACAGCCTTTTCATGTATACCTCTATACGTTACCTTCTTCCAAGCTTTTGGTAGTGTCAAATTGTCAAAGGTGGCATTTGATTGTTTTTTAGTTTGTCGTCGCCACTCGCCAGTGCTGCGGGATGCCGAGATGATATCGCAAAGACGGCGGCTGAAGAGTGTGATGCACTGATGCTGTTTGGCGCTGCAACATGGGAGGAAGATGCAACAGCAGCAACTAGGATAGAGAATTCGCACATTGAGTTGGCAGCAAGCCTCGGTACTTCCATGAAAAACACAAAAAGTTTTCACCTAGAGAACTGTGTCAGTTCATTTCTTCTCTTTATGCACGTGACCCAATGCATAAACTTTTTACATTTTCATCCACTTTTTACCCATCTAAACACCGACTTAGATCCAAATCTAATGATTATGCTTTGTTTAGAACACCACGTTTCCCTTCAGGTTACTGTTGGTTGAGTGATTTTTGAAGGTTTGTGGTAGGAGAAGTATATATCGTGTCGTGTCTGCTAACTACTATACTACTATCTCCATTCCAAATTATATGTCGTTTTAACTTTTTTAGCTTTATCATCTTTGTTATGCATCTAGATAAACACTATGTCTAAATTCATAGCAAAATCTATGAACCTAGAAATGCCAAAACGACCAATAATTTAGAACGGAGGTAGTACTTACTACATGAATGACCCGTGTGCTGATGCATATGCAGGCTGGTATGGTACGACAAAATATTTATTTAGAATCTTTGGCACGTTAGATCATCCTCATTACTAAATTACGGCAGATCCATTAATTTAGTTCCATGACTTGTCGACTTAAGCCACGAAATTTTCCAAGAGTTGATCGATATTGTTCGTCACACGCCTGTCCGCGTCTGCGAATTCAGGTACCTGAAGGGAAGCGTGGAGATTGCGCACGCTTTTGCAACCTGCCAACACGTTGTCATTGTCAACTTGTCACTCAGAGACGCCCATGAGGAAGGATAAATTAAAAAAAAAGGAAAAAGATGAGAAATTTTAGGGTGCTTGAGAATTTTAATAACCGTCCACGAATGTAGATCCAATGGTTAAAAAATGAGAGAACCTATTATAAGGAACTAAGATGTGGACCAGTACCTATATTTTGTAGGTTAGGAACTACTTTCACATAAATACAAGTAAAGGGTGTATTGGTACTTTCATTAGTATGGGCCGTCTCTGTCCGTATCCATGCGGTGATGCTGCATCGCCCCTGCCGTCGGCACCGTCGCACCACCCTTGTTGCCGGCGGGGTTGCGTTCCTGCGAGGCGGCGCTCCTCCTTGGATCATCCTGCGATGGGTGCAGATATGGTCGTGCTGCGTCAACCCTGAGGCGGTTGCCAACGCGACTAGCACGTACTCGGAGCTTGCGCTGGAGACTGGAGGAAGTCCTGACTTATCACCGGACACCAGTACAGGGAGGGCCAGCGCGCACTTCTCGAGTCCATCATGGACGTGCTCCTGTCCGCTGCCGACGCACCCATCACGGCTGCCTTCCTCTGCCTCCTCCTCCACGCCGCGGTGATCACTAAAGCCTTCAGAGAGCGGGCAGAGCTGTAGGCGGAGCAGGAGGCTGAAGGCAGTTCCCGAGTGATTTGCGTGAAGAGATTATTGCACCTGAAACATCGCCAAAAGAGGATCTAACAGCTATACTCAATTCTTAACCAGTGATCTGATCAAAGCCGCCGCGGTCGGGGAAGAGGCGTGTGCAGGCAATTGATCTCCGACGACGGGTGTGCTCTATGCACAGGAATTAAAAAAGATGAGAAAGATTACTAAATTACCCCTATGTGCAAAATTTTTTGACAGGCAGGAACCGGTTCCTTTCAAGTACCGTAACAAATCTCAAAAAAGATACGGAGTAAAAGCATCTTCAAAAGTCTCTCTAAAAGTCACTCTTTAAATCACTATTTAAAGTGTCATTTGTATAAAAATCATTTTCTATATCTTTATGTTTTTCAACAGCTTCTTTATATCTTGCATGCAATCTAGAGAGCTATTCTCTTTTCTATATTTTGCTAGCGAGAAATCCGGAATAGAGAGTGACTATGTTGAATTACCAAATAAAGAGGCTGTTGGAAGGTAACTTTTTGTTAGAGTATATTTGGTAGTATAGATAGGAATATCATAGACTACCATATGTATCCCAGGGGGTTGCCTTACCCCCCAAGTCCTGTACTCTCATATATACCGGCCGATGCCTCAATGCAATACATCCACATAACATTATACACATCCTTCTCTACTCTCCTACATGGTATCACGAGATTAGGGTTTAAGATCCTGACCTAACCTTCCGCTGCCTCTCGACCTCTTTCCTGCCTCTGTGTTCCGCCGGCCGTCTCCCACGGAGCCCATCCAGGGCATTTCCTCGACGGCCTGCTAGCGCGCCCCTGGGGAGGTCACCCATGACCTCCGCCGGGGGCAGCGCCCTCCTCCGCGGCGGATCCATCTAATCCGCCGCCGTATCGCGTCAGCAACAGCAGCTCGAACGTACCTCGCCATCCCGCCAGGAAAATCGTTGATGATGGCCCTGATCCGCGCTGCCGTGGAAGCAGCCACGGTCTCCTGCTGCGCCCGTGACCTTCCCCATGCTGCTATGGTGGCAGCAGGGCCGCGCGTGGTGCCTTCACCCGTCGTCGACGAGATCCCTTGGCGGCGTCGCAGTTCCACCCCTTCGCCGCCCCTCGGACCGTGGCTCGCCAGTCGCCGCCTCCAGGCGCCTTGCCGCCCGCCATGGCGGGATCCGCCGCCGCTCCTGGCGCGGACCCGCCTGCATCGGGCAGGAGTCGCCCGTCCCGACGGATTGCCGCGACCCTCCTTGCTCGACGGGATTCGTTTTCGCCGGCAACGACTAGGACTCTCCGCCGCCTGGTGGGATCCGCCTCGTCGCCCATCTCCATCGCCGTCCACGCCGTCTCCCCCTCTGATCTCTCTCTCTGTCTCTGCCTGTGGTCTTTGACCATGGGCTGTGAGCAGATAGGAGAGGACGAGGGTGAGGATCCCTTCGCTACGTGCACCCGGAGCTCTACGTAAAGAATTGCTGCTGCACCGTTTTTCTTTTGCCCGATCACTGATTCGGGATTGCGTAGCCCAACGGCCGTCGACCCCGCGCCATGACCTCGACATTGGCATCGACTTCACCGGCCTCTTCTTCCTCTACGACTGTGCGGCATGGTGAGATGGCCGGCACCCGGGGGCGCTTGTTTGCGTCGCCGCCTACATCGCCGCTTCTTCCGCACGTCGTCCTTCGTCTTCGCCTCCACCGATCGGGACGCCTCCACCGACTTCATCCACCGTCGTCTCGCCTCGCGCATGCTCGGTCTGATCAGCCGACGTGCGCGATCCACCCAGCTCCCGTGACGTCCATCCTCGTCGTGCGCGCTCCTTCACCGAGTACGGAGGGATGCCGCTGTCGCTGCTTCGCCTCTTCAGGCAGCAGTGGCGCCACTCGTGGTCTTCTCCGCCGTTGCTCTCTCACGCCGCCGACCATGTCTACGACCTCATCGTCGACTACGCGTCGTTGCGCCCTTCGCGCATGTTCTTCATCAAGCTGTTCGAGTTCTTCGCCGTCTCCTTCGAGCATCGCCGCCGCGTTGCCTGGATCGTCCGGCCTTGCGCTGGAAAATCCGGGCTCTCCTCGCTTCGTCTAGCACAGCCGCCGCCAGCTTCGCCATCACCTCTACTCCAAGCAACTGCAACGTCGGCATCTCTACCCCGCCGTTCTTCAGCGCTTGGGACCGCTTTGGAGGCCTTCTCTGCTGGTCCCCTCCGGCGATGGCGTCTGGTTGTGCACTTCTCCCTTGCGCGTCTGGTATTGGCAACACCGGTGCGTGCCCATCGTCCTCGACGCGTTTCCGGGCCCGGCAAACCCGGGCATGCCTCGCCTAATGGCCTGACTGCATCGACTTCGGCATCGCTCCCTCTACGACTACCTCGACGCGTTGCCATCTTCGTCTCTGGCGTCTTCTCCATCACGCCACCATCATGGCGCCTTCTCGTGCGCCCGCGGCTTCTCGTGCGGCTACCTCGTCTTCAGCAACCTCGACAGCTCTACGTCGACCACGGCTATCCTACGCACGGCAACTTCGACCATGGCTCCTCGCCCTCCAGCTCGGCCACATCGACATCGGCACAAAGGGCTACCATCCGCATGAGTTACTCGCCGGTTTTCTCTCCAGTTGCAGCATCCGCACCGCGCCGACGTTACGACTGCGGGGGGCTGTAAGTCCGTCGGCTCCCGCCGTCGGCTTCTTCTCCAGTCTCACTGTCTGCGGTGCTTCCGCTGTGACTGCGGGGGAGTGTTAGAGTATATTTGGTAGTATAGATAGGAATATCATAGACTACCATATGTATCCAGGGGGTTGCCTTACCCCCCAAGTCTTGTACTCTCATATATACCGGCCGAGGCCTCAATGCAATATATCCACGTAACATTATACGCATCCCTCTCTACTCTCTTGCACTTTTAATCAAAATCTCTAAAATTAGCAATCAGAAAGGATTTAGAGAGTCTCTTGGAGTCGCCCTAAGAACTAAGCAGCAAGGACATGTAGGTGCGCGGTGCGGCTCTTTCGGGCGTCGGAAGAGCCTAAGTAGCCAAGTAGGCGTCAGTAGGCAACGACCGAACCACCACGGTGCTGATGATGATGAGACGAGCACGCCAAGAAAATCGTCGCGGCGACCTACTGGGATGGCATGACCTGCCTGACGACCGGCCGGCGGCGCCAGAGCCGTCTCCGGAGCCGTTGGATCACGCAAGCGTCGATCATCTCCGCTTGTCGGCTCTGCACGGACGGACGGTGGCGCCGCGGTTTGCGCGGGAGAGCCGGGCGGCCACTTGGAGGGAGCAAGCGGCGTTTTCCTACGACGGAAGATGATGATCCATCGGAGTAGGCGAGGTTTTTTACCTGGTGCCGAATGATGAACCGCTGCTGATCGGAAAGGCCGCGCCCCGGCACGGCAGCTCGCGCGTGACCGCGTGTCGGCACTCGGCACCAGGGGGCGGGCGCCGAAGACGCCTCCGCCACTTGGGCCACAAACACGCAGTCCCCCGTGTGCGGGCCGGACTCAACTCGCCCACGCGCGCCCAAAAGGTTTTCCAGGCCTGGAACGAACGACCGACGCGATCTGGCCCGTGGATCCGCTCTGCTCGCGGCTTCTTCGGGTTTAGCGGCGGGGAGCGAGCGCGCGCGGCCGGCAGGCCCCTTATCCGCTCCGAGCCACTGAGCCAGTCGCGGCGCCGCGCCGAGGATTTCCGTCCAGCTCGCTCGCTCCTCACGCTCCCTCCCGTCGCCACCGCGCCGGCCTCGGCAGCCGTCGGCGCCGGACCCATCCGTCCTCCGAGCGCGCCCCACCCGCCGCGGGCCGGCACCCGCCCATCGACCGAGCAGAAGGCCGACCGGCCACTGCGCGATGGCCTGCCCCGCCGCCACCACGTACGCACCTCACACTACTCCCCCCGACCGTCTTCTCCCATGTGGAGGAGCGAATGATCAACAATTCGGCATTCCCAATTCACTATACAATCCTACTGGTGGACGCTGAATTTGGCAGTCCTTCGCATTGTTGCAGGGCTCGCATCGGGGCGCCGAGGGGGCCGTCCCTGTGGAGGAGCGACAGGAGCGCCGGCGGCGTCCTCGCCGGCTCCGCGTCCCTTCGCCCGAGCCGCGCGGCGCGGGACACGAGGGCGCGCGCCTCGGAGCTGCAGCAGGCGCCCCCACGGCCGCCGGCCTCCGGCCCCGTCCCCACACACAAGGTCACCGTCCACGACCGCCAGACCGGGGTCGTCCACGAGTTCGTCGTGCCCGAGGTACGGCCACCCTCGCTCCCCGATCGCGTTCTGCTCGTGTCAGTGTTTCTGTTTTCCTGGCCGGATAAGAAAGGTCTGGTATGGTTTGTGACATGGGCTCATGGTGGTAACGGGCGCAGGACCAGTACATCCTGCACACCGCGGAGGCGCAGGACATCAGGCTGCCGTTCGCGTGCCGCCATGCCATGGTACGTTGCATCCCCTGAATCCTCCTCTCACCCTCTTTTTGCCCTCGTTTGCTACTCTCTCTCGTTTATCCTTTCCTATTGGACAGCAACTGAACTGAGCGATAACTGAACGTGCTATTGGTCTTAATTAACTGAGACAGCTACAGACGGCACTAATTTGTCACACACTTGTTCTGCTAACCAGGTTGCTGCATAGAATTAGCAAACTAACCATGATGATCTAGTGAAAACAGCATGGTATTGAATGTTCAGCTGTGGTTTCAGAATGGAGTAGTGGCGTTTTGCAGTGTATCCTGACTCCTGATGAGTATGAAACTGCAGTGTCTCTACGGGATGTTAGTTAATTAATAATGTACTTTGTTTTACTGTCCACGCGTGCTACATGAGCCTTCGTTTTCAGAATGCGAATGCCCATGGGAGCACCAGATTTGCCCAAGCTGGAGTGCATGATATGAATATGACTCAATATTCATGTAGTGACCATGAACGTGTCTGTTAAGTAAGCTGTTGGCCGACTCACTATGCGTGGCTTGTCAGCTGCAATTACATCAATAAGTTCACCGATGCCAAGCTTGCCTGCCGCATTCCAGCCTGAAGCATCCTTATTTCTTCCAAACAGAGTGATGAATCCCTGCCTTCATGATGGTAATTGGCAGAAAACCGAAAACTACCCTCTTTCCCTTCCTACTTACAGCTGGCCAGCTAGTTAGTGCTTCAAAATACACTTATGTAAGATGGTGGTGGAAACTGAATGGAGGCCGTGCCACCTCCTCCTTGATGCTGATATGTGTAGTACCATGTGCAAGCGCGACCCTCGCCTCAAGCTTTTTTCTGGGGTGTATGTTTGTCCGGACACCGAACCAACTGCATCCAGGATAGAGTCCCTGCTTAAGTCTAGGTCCACCAGATTTTGCCATGTTCCACCCACTTGGGAACCAATGCCTTGAAATCATTGGCGAAGGTAGTGATCTTGAACTTGTACTCGCTATCGACTTGTAGCTGAACCATTTCCCTGATCCATTGGTAAATGCAGAAAGATACAGGTTGTCTGACCAGATCCTGAGCTAAGTATGGTCCATGCGTCAATCGTGAAGCACTTGAAACAGCCAGCCTGGTAGATTTGACTTACCTGTCTACTTTAGGAGGACCGGGCCCTCCTCCAACAAGCTTCGCCTGAGTCTCGTCATGGGGAGAGTCAGGGATCTTGAAACCATGCTTATTTTATGAGCTTGAAAATGTGCATGATATCCACTTCTAGAGTATAATCAACGGAGTTCCTCTGTAGTCAAGCCTCAAGCGTGCTCTCATTCTCATGGTGGAATGCATTGTTGACCAGGAAGCATTCTTAGCTAATGTGAGCTTTTTTTTAATGTAAAGCTAATGTGAGCTTGATGGTGCTTTCATTGTGTTGCCTTCTGTGTACCGCTATTGTGCGTTCATCCATCATTTCACTGTGTCTTGTCAGAAAGATACATAATTCTTTTCATTATGAGCTCTTTGCGCCCATTGCTCAACTTTGCCATTTTGGCCTTTTGAACAGTAGGCAGAATCCTTTGGGACTCTTCCTGTCTGCTACTTCTTGACAGAAACTAAATAAAGAGAGGCCTATTGCATTGTGATACATTGGTGTAACTTAGAATTACGCTAGTCTGGTAGCATTTCCACTTTGATTATTCATGGTTATCCATATAATAATTGAAAGCTCCATATGGTAATCAGGTTGTTGTACAAGCTGTGCAGTCCGGATAAAATCAGGACAAATAAGACAACCTGAAGCACTTGGGATATCTGCAGAACTAAAAGATAAGGTACACCATGTTTTCTTCCACTAGTTGGAATGTGATTCAAATCCTGTGTCCGTGCTATTATTGTTGCCTATAGCTACATTGTCTGGAAAATGCAATGCAGTATGGCATTTTAACCTGTCGTCCAGTTTGGGCGGTTTCTGCTAGTTCCTGGGCATTTCCTAGCAGCTTGATGAATGACTAGCATGACTTCTTTTGGGGAAGGATTATGATTACAATGTAACCCAGGATTAGTACCTTTTTGTGTCACAGATATGCCCATCATTTTTATTGAGTAGTTATCAACTATGGTACTGCAGTGTTGCTGAGTTCTAGTGTATGGTTTCCTTTTCAGGGCTATGCCTTGTTGTGTGTCGGCTTCCCATCTGGTGATGTTGAAGTTGAGACTCAAGATGAAGATGAGGCAACCACATAGTCCAAGCACCTTTTGAATTCAAAGAATCAATATCTAGCTTGTTATGTAGTATGTGACAGTCTTATGAAATTCGCTCCACTAAACAAAGTATTTGTTAATTTGCAGGTATATTGGCTCCAATTCGGGAGATATTTTGCACGAGGGCCTGTGGTGAGTAGTACTAACTTTCTGGTCTACAGGTTGTACGTTATAGATAATAGGTTCCCAGACACTATCCTAAGACTAGACGAACTCCCTTCTTTTTCAGGAAAGAGATGATTATGCGCTAGAACTTGCAATGGGAGACGAGTAAGCTTTGCCTAAGAGGTTGTGCCATCTCAGTTCTCAAATTTGAATCCCTTTAATACCAATATCTAACTCTCTGCTTTCACCCCTTTCAGGATCGTGGTTTTAAGCTCCGTTTCTGCAGTTGGTAGCTTATAGAGTCACAACTCGGAACACACAAGGACTTGCTTCGCAAGAGAAGGAAAACATTTTTGCTCTGCTCACGTTTCTCCCATGTTCCGTTGTGTCCTAGCAGTTTGGCGTGTGCAGACGTGCTTCTTGTAAAAACGCCACTTCTGATAGATGACGAGCCGCATGAACCGTGTAAAGTTGTAGTCTACACTGCATTCAATCTTCAGCGCGAATAACGATCACCGGAGTTATGAGATTTGGAACTTTGGAAGTGACATGCAGTAGGTAGGCGAATGGCTTGAACTGGCTTGATTGAAGTGGTGCTAAACTGTTTCCATTGTCATGGGGGTGCGGCACGCACTCGGTCACTCCTTCACAAACGTGCAATTCCCGCTGCCGGGAGCGCTTGATGTGCAAAGGTGTTAAAATGTTCAAGAAACAAGTTTCAGAAATCAGTATGAAATGCGCAGTAATTTTAAATACATCCCTGTTTTATTTTATCCTAGATGAGGTGAAAGTTGATCGAACATATTAAACATGTTCCAGTTCAAATTTGCTTCGGGCAGGCCGTGATATCCAATGGCAAAATGGTTGTGACGACGTGCATTGATTATTCAATGAGCCCATCCCGACCGTTGCGTGCAAATGTGCAATCGAGTTTGAGTCCATGAGCAGATAAGATGGCGCCAAGCCCACGAGGCGAAGTTACCAAACGCAGCTCGCCACACCACAGCCCCAGCTCGGCCGCTCGCCACTGCGATGCTACTGGCGCGAGCCCCCTCGCCGCCGCCGCCCTTGGCGTTGGCGGCCAGCTATTCGACGAACCCAGAGCGCGCCCTCCGCATTCGCATCACATCCTCGTCCCGCGCCGCCGTCGCTACGGCCTCCGCGGCGGCGAAGCCGGCGGCTTCCTCCCGGTTCGAGCAAAAGCGCAAGCAGGTGGCGAGCGTGGCGAACCCTCTGGTGAAGCACTGCGTGAAGCTCCGGCTCTCCGCCGCGTACCGCCGCTCCTGCCTCCGCCTCCTCCTCGTCGGCCTCGCGCCCATCCTGTACTCCCCTGCGATTCCAGGCCCTTGCCATCTCTTACCCATCCCGCGAAGCTTCTCTTCCTAATCCTGTGCTCCGGCCCCCTTGTTTCAGGGAGATGTGTAGGTTCGAGCTCGACGCCATCGACTACCTGCTTCTCCTCGATGGCGTGGAGGTCCCGGAGGAGTTGCGCGAGTTCTCTGGCGATATCGTGTTTGTCAGTGCAGCGGTGATGAAGAAGGTGTCCGGGATGCAGTCGGTTGATTCCACCGAGGCGATTGCTGTCATGTACATGCCTAGGCATTTCCGTGACCTTGGGAGCCATGAGGATGGGGTTGCTCTTGATGGGCTGTTCAATTATCCAAAGAGGATTCTAGTCCTTGATGGGATTCAGGTGAGGATACTCTCCACCATTGTGCAGGGAGACAATTGCTGTCATCCTTTATGCAGTAGTGCAGTACAGTGCAAAGCATAATTCCAATCTACACATGTTATTTTCGTTTTAAGCAAATGTAGGTATGCACATTTCAAGTGCATTTACAATTTTTGTGCAATAAATCTCACGCTGACCAGAGTGCCCCTTACCTTGCAGGATCCTGGTAACCTTGGAACTCTGATAAGATCAGCGTGTGCTTTCAAATGGGTATGCCATTTTCTTTCTTTAGCTGTACTTTTGAAGTATGTCAGACTGTACTACTAGTACATTGCATATAGTTGACAATCTATTGCCACTTAGCGAGAGCATACGCTTTTCCTTTCTGAGACCAGAATTTTCATTTTTGCTTTGATCGTGAGCTGTTTTGAACCTATCTGATATATAAGATAAATTGAACTACCACATGATAAAATTGGCAAAAAAAAAAGGTTTTGATAATATGCCATGAAATTTCATTCTGCCCCTTTGCTAAAAAGAAATTGTTTCTGCTCTTATATAAGATAGGAGGAATGTACTTGTCTGATGCTATTGTGTACAATTATTTATGGGATGCACAACACACAATTCATGTGTATTAACTATATCTGGTTGAGAAAACCAAATACTCCCTAGCATTTGATGTTCCAACTTCTGTACTTCTAACAACTTTTAAACCCAAATGCAAACAGGATGGGGTATTTCTTCTCCCAGCTTGTTGTGACCCTTTCAATGAAAAGGCTCTTCGTGCAGCCCGTGGAGCCTCTCTGCAGCTTCCTATTGTCTCTGGTACCTGGCATGACCTTCATGAGTTGACGGCTAAATATAATATGAAGATGATGGCAGGTCATCCAGAAAGTAGCGGTGATGCATCCAAAGGAATCCACTCACTGTCCAAAGAACTAGCTGATGCACTCTTGAATGAGCCTCTGTGCTTAGTGTTAGGAAGTGAGGGGAATGGTCTCTCTTCAGAGACCCTCCAAGCTTGTGAGCTTGTAAACATTCCAATGGAAGGTACTTTTGAATCTCTGAATGTTTCAGTTGCAGGTGGCATATTTTTGTTCATGTTACAACCAAAATATCAAATAGATAGCAGAACTTTAACCCCTTAACTTTGCATTTGTCTATCACTGTTGTCTTCTTGTTAACTCTTGTATGGTTGTTTGTTTCTATCTTCATCACTAATGCTAGCTCAAGAGAAAGGAACAGTTTGCTTAGTCTGGTTTACCTTTTTGCGGAATGACAGATGTAACCAAACTGTTACTCATCAAACTTACTATGATGGCGTCATGTAGTTTCACTGGCTCTTTAATAAATGGAGCATGATGTGAGGATCGATTAATGTTTTGCTGAAATGTTTGAAGATCTCTTAGATAAAGGTAACCCAATTCTGACGTCAAGATGCCCCCAGGCTAGTATCTGAAGTGTTTGGGGCTTAATTTTAGAGACAGCTTAAACATTAGGGGCTAATCTTGCAATATTTCTCCATAGAAGTTAGGAGAAATCATGATGGTGTATTAATACATGTACCATGATAAGATCTCAGCAGGAAATCTTTACAGTGTTTGTGTTTAAGCGTTGGGTGCTACTCTTAGTAGCTTTTTTCAAGGGTCATGATCCTTTAACAACAATAACATAAGAGGATTCTGGATAATGCTTGAGCCATTTGGAGCATCCCACATGAATGATTTGTGGTCATGGAATGTCCACTTGTCCCTTCAAAGAGAAGTACTTCATCACTTGTAAGTTGAATTATTTGCAAAATAAGCTGTATTGGATACTTGCAATTTTATAATAAACTCTCCTTGAGCTAGACCTTCTTTTACTATAGATGTTTGAAATTACTTGTATTGAGGAAGCTCATTGCTTTGTGTGCAAATCTCTTTGCATGGGAAAACTCTGTAGCTGGGTTGTACTAAGTACTATACTACTCTGACCTTCATAGGAACCTGTTAATATGGCAGAAAATTCAGCTTAGTTGCTGCCTTCTTGATGTTCTGCTCTGTTGAATATTTATGTGGTAATATGATCAGAGAGAATATATGCATTCTGTATACAAGAGGAGCTGCCTCTTTTCCCTTTCTCATGGAAGATTTGGGCATTCCCCTCCTAGAGATTAGAGAACTTATGACATCAGATTGGGTCCCACGGTTTTTTCCTTTTGCTGGCTGTTGTGTACTTGTGTAACACATTCATGAAAATACCTATTGATTATTGTACAAAAATTCACTGCAAAAGATTTGAGCATTTGATTTTGAATGCTCACCCCAAGGCCTTTTTCTTGATCCCTTGACCCAAACATGAATAAGTTTATGAGTGAAAGAACAAACCACAAAGTTGCTTTCCGCTCAATGGGGACGCAAATAATTTAGGTTGGGTTGGAATAGCTGAAACAATATTTTAGGTTTGTGGCTTCTCAGTTAGGTTTCATTATTGATGATATCAAATCAAACTATCTAGGTAATGAAAACTAAGATCAGCAAAACCCCTGGCATTATGCCTGCACCACAATGACATCTTTCACAGGACTTGTTAGCAGATCTTGCATGATTCACCACTGCTGGCTTGGTATGGTGCTTGTCCTAGAATAGAACACACTATCACCTTCTATTGGCGTCACTTCTACTTGTTCCGGCCTTACTTAGTTGGATCTTCAAAGGTACACTTTCAGGTGTAGCTTGCTTTGTTAACAGGTAAGAGCATCCTGAGTCATAACTCATAAGCAATCTGACTTTGACTCTTGTAATCAATGTATGCATGCTTGTAGCTCACTGGAATGATAGTGCCCCTTTCAGTTTCCTGTCTTCTTTAATGCTAGACCAATACTTTTCGAGTCATGTTTTACCAGTTCATAAAGGATTTTTTAGCATCACAACCATTGTGCCTTTGTATAGTGGTTTATTTGATTTCTATTTTTAAATGACAAATAGCATTACCATTCTCACTTTCAACCTCTACTGTTCTGCAGGGCACTTTTTTCATTTTTTTTTTCCTTGGAGCAATAGCATCTGCTTTTAGGAATTCCTAATTTGATTTGCCTTCTATTTTTTATTTTCGAAGCAAGATTTGCCTTCTGTGCTTCAATGGTTTGTTGTCTATAGCTCACAAGTTGATTCCATTTTTACAAATTCGTTACAGTGGTTGTAAACTGCTTGACGCCAATCATACATTTTTTAGAAGTTTGATTGGGCATTGGCTCATCAATATATCTAGTGACACTTTTACGATCCTTCCATTGTCTCACTTTATTTAAATACCCCATATAAACTTGCTTGCTGCTTAGGGAATGAGATGATGAACCCGTTACTCAAGCAAAACTGTTAGTGTATTGCTTGCCTTGTCTGCTGCAACTGGAAAGATACACTATAGTCCTGCTTGTAGAAAGGCCTATCTATGGTCTGCTGAGTAACCAACCACTAGGTTGTCTAGGCTCAAGTAATCAAATACATATTTTTGCAGAATCTGTATCAAAAGATTTTAGAGTCAGCTACATGCCTACATCACAGCATTCTCAATGACTTAGCCACCGAAGTACTTAGATTGTACCTGGGCTGACACTTGAAAAAGACAACCTATTAGGTAACAAAGTTAAAGTTGATTGATCAATGCGCTGGCTGGCACTGTGGAACATCAAGATGTTGGATAAAGCAATGAAACACTACTTTTCGTTGTTATTTGAACAAACCATTCCGAGAACGTGGTTCTGTACTCTTTATTATTCTATTCAGTTTGCTTTTTGTCTATTAGTAATAAACAACCTGTTCAGGTTGTCTTAGGTGGTCCAAGCATTTTTTTAGTAACTCCCTAAACCAGTCAACCATTAGGAGCGTAGGATGAAATATCAGGTAACCTTTCTTCTTTGATACCAGAACTTCCATAGTTCCGCTTAATTTTGTAATGGATTCAAATAGTTTAGCTCAATCTAATAACATTTGGGACTTGCATATTCTTTAAAAAAAATGACTGGAATTCTTTTTATGTGCTATTTATATTTAACTTTTTTTGTTCGCGGAGATAAAGGAAGCAAAGTTTAGATTCATGTCAATTATTTATTCATCATGGACTGAATTGTGAAAGATGATGTACCCTTTCAAGTTTCAAAGCCTGACATCTGACAAGAACTATTTTTTTCGTGGTGATTGTGATTGCATCTGTAGTTATGAATTCTTAAGCTCATGAGCTGTCAGATTTATCATGCACTGGATATTTTCCCATATGAAGTGGTGAGACATTTGTCAACTTCTGTTTCTGCCAATCTTTGATTTCTGGTTCTGATGTCATTGTGCATAATTCTGTCATTAGTTTTTTGTGCGATAACGATAGTCCTCAATTCCAAATTGTACTTGTTTTGTGACCAGTAACCATCTGGGACATCAGCTGCTTATTTCAGAAAGACACTTGGACAGTTTCCTGCCCAGTAGTGGAAGTAGCATATCCTGATACCCTCATACCCCTATGCAGCAAGACAGTGAACGAAACACTAATGTAAATCAATTCGTATACGTTTTTCATGACTTTATCATAGTCATACCCCTAAACAAATTCTATTACTTGTTAGATTTGCATAATGTATGTCTACTGGCTTTGTGCCAAACACTGTTGAAGGGATCATGCTCCTTTTGGCTTCAATTTTTCACATGTTCAGAAGTACAGACAGAGCAGTGATGATGGGCCAATCATATGTTCGGTTACAAACATAAAATATCTATTTTGTCATGCCATCACATGCACAGTGCCTACTTTCGTATTCCTAGAAAGGAGGTGATATGGTACTGGTACCTAGATGCTCCGGATCGTGCTGATTCATCATTCACATCTTTATAGCCCTTCCTAAAACAGGTTTTTATGTGTATAGTCTTGTAATCTTGTTATCTTATTCGACATTATCGCACTGCCCATGTAGGCAAGTTGTTGCCTCCAGTGGCCAGAGTGTCACGGTGCATGCTTCTTTGTGAAAATGTGGCATCTTTTCCTTATCAATGATAATGGCCATGGACTCACATAATTGCCTTTCTGACTCTGAATCATGCAGGGTTGGTGTTCCTTCACCTCATGCCATTTGGCACTTTGCCGTGTTTGGTCGCCTTGGTGTTTCGCAGTGTGCTGGAAAGGGACACGGCTTGGTATGGTTTGGTCGTGTTGATAGATCTGTGATCGCCGATAGGATAGCATTGGGAGGCCACTGATTGATGCATCATTTAGCTGAATTAAGCATTGCCAGGTTGGTGAATGACACTAGTCTCTGTTTCTCTATGGGAAGGTTAGGAGTGATGAGATCACGTAAACAAAGCTGAGTTGTTGTGGCCTGTGTTGGAGCCTGATACGTGCGATGCATCTGAGTTGTATGCTAGTGCCTTTCTTTTATCATTCAGGATTGGGAATATCTTGTTCGCTGTTTAGTAAGGGTTGGGAATATTAATTTCGCTTTATTTGCTGCGAAGGGTTTAGAGAATCAGATTTCAGAGCGTTGCCCATGTGCTTATCATTTGCCGAAGTTTCCAGAAACCGCTAAAATTGCGGACTCTGATTGTTCGACAAAGAAATGTGTTTACCGGAACTGTTCGATTTCTGCATTGCAAGACGGGGCTTTAGTTTAGTGGATACTCATGTCATTGGCGCAATCCTTGGAACCTTCAAATTATGATACTTTTGTACTAGCATGTTGAACCTTAATCCATACTACATGTTATGATGATGTCTTTGTCTTGAGTGACTAATTGACTGTCATGCACTAATGATGTATAGTAGGAGTATTTGTACAAGGTAGTGAAAAAAAACTCGACTCAAAATCATCCCCTATTAGTATTACGGTAGGGCCCTACCTGGGAGAATAATTGAAGACAGGCTTGAATGTTACATTGGACAAGTACACCCAAGAGTTTTGGAAGATGCTCGACGCGAGAATGCCAAGTTGCCAACCATACCGATGTGAGAGATAACACGAGGCAGGATCCAGACGTGACAGATTGCCAAAATCTTTGCAGTGCAATCGTGCAAGTACTGCAGCATTTCCTAAAAAAAACAGTACTGCAATAGTACAATCTACTCACTAACGCCAAAGACACGGCTATTTTTGCTCCGATCATGTGCCAGCGTATCATCGGGAGGGATGAAAGCGGATCGCATCGGAGCGGATAATACCTTTTTCACATCCTCATCCATATTTTTTTGTCGGATATGGAGCGGAGCGGATATCTTGCGGATGCGGTTACGGATGCGGATTTTTTCGGATGTTGGAACTGGTGCGGAGTCGGAGCGGATGCGAATTAATATAGTCGGATAATATATGCTTACATATAGTTTTTAAGTGACAAATAATTTCTAAACCAAACTATAATTTAGCAACGTAACACGAAAAATACTTATCTTTATGGTTCATGAACCATGACATAGTTTATGGGTGTCTCGTTATTTGAGCTGAGCTCGATTTGTAGTGTGGTGACATGGTGGGCACGTTAGATTAGTCAGATATCCTATTATAGGCCTCGGATAATCCGCGTTCAATTATCGGATAATCCGTATCCATCGGATTTCGCTTAAACCATATCCTACTCCGCATCCACACACAATCGGATTCGGATTATCCATATCCGCACGGATATCAAAAATGCTTCTCCATATCCGCAAAAATCGAATTCGAAGCGGATCGGATGCGGAAATTATCCTCACCACTTTCACCCCTGATCATCGGCCACAGCTAGCACAGAGATCTAGTGGTTTCGTGTCCTCGTGTATTCCTTAAACCTTATCTGCTACGACTTGTCCACATCACGTTGTGGTGGACAAAATATTCTTGCACTGGGCAGAATTGAACAAGATTTTACAGTACTAGCTAGCTAGGCTGCGTTTGGATCGCAACGTAACGGTGTTGTAGAAACCCGTTCCGTTCTACCGTGAACCAGAGGATCCCGTCCTTCCGTCCTGCGCGTTCGAGACACGGGTCGGGTGTTTTCAAATTTCAATCGGCGTTGAGCCTCGATGGAGTTGAGCCGCTGACACGAGAGGCCCACACTTGGCCGTTGACGGAGCGACGCGCTGCTGCAACTGCAATGCCACCACAAGTAAACTTGCAGTCGTGCACGCTTTGAAATGACAGCGTTCGTCGCACCCAAGGTACACGATCCGTGCTGGTCGCAGATGACGACCGAGATGGCCAAGCGCGTTCTTGTCGGTGCGGTGCGGTGCGGTTGATGACGTGGCGCGTATGCCTTCGTTCGTGGTGATCCGATGCTTGGTGTGCAAGGCAGCCGTGGCGGCGCTAGAGAAGAAAGGTCCAATGACAATCTATCATCCGCTTTTATTCAAAAAAAAAAAGACAATCTATCATCCGCGATATACTATGACCGACACGAAGCTTCTAAAACAGTTTTAGAGAAGAAATGTCCAATGACAATCTATGCGTGATATACTATATGACCGATGCGAAGCTTCTTATTAGTTTTACTAGAGAAGAAAGGTCGGTCCGATGACAATCTATATGCGCGATACACGTACGTATAATACTTGCAACGTTCCGTTTGAATGCTTGCTCAGACAAGTCCTTTTTTTTTTTTCGAGAACGTTATGCTGGTTGCTCAGACAAGTCAGTTCCATTTGAAAGAGAAACAGAGCAAGTTCCATTTGGCACTAGCGGATGCCTTTCAAAGGGGGAAGAAGATGACGCAGGGGCGTACGTCGCGGCTCACTCATGTAAGTTGTGAACGGGACACTATTCGTTTACCGAAAAGTCAATCGGGTCCGGGACCGTGCGTTTACGCGGACCTCTTGCTTGCTGCCCCTCCTGTCCTGCGGTTTCCGTGCGGCCGGCCGCGCGCCGCCGGCTTTGACGCGCCAGGTCACTCGGCTCGGCCAGCCCGCCGGCGCCGGCCTGCCGCGGCGGCCACCTGGTACCTACGCAGCTTCGACGCCTCGATCGACTGGTCGCTGACTCGCTGCCTCATCTGCGCTGCCTGTGTGGGCTGTGGACGAAGCAGCAGCAGGTTGCCACGCGCTTGGCGGACCGTGCCATCGATGGCTTGGAGCTTACGCAAACACGCAAGGTTTTTTTTTTTTTTGATACTTTACACGCAAGTTTACTCTTGTCGATTACTTTGACGGCGCGGGCGTAATCGGAGTTGGTTGACTCAGTGAAAAGTTCAAAAGGTGTCGCCGTTGATTTTTCCATATACGATGGCTGAAGAGCTAGCATACGCGCAGGTAGTCTCTGATTTAACATGTGAAAACGATGGTTGATTTTCTTTTCTTTTTTTTGAAAGCGATGGTCGTTTGGTTATTCTACACTGCTGCTACTTCCCCCGCGAGTCCATATCAAATTCTCAAATCACAAGTTGAAGCTGACCGCTGCTAGTTCAATTTTTACCCTCTGTGGACCCCGCGCCGTCGCTCAAATGCAGAAACATTAAGGCCCGGGATTGCAATTACATGGCTTAATCTCGTTCTTTATTTAATTATTACACCGCTTTGTGTTTTTTAGCGTGTTGTTCGATAATTCCAGGCTCCTTGGTTTGGATTGGACAGGACTTCGAGGGGGTGATGCGAGTGTCAGTTAACATGGTCTTGCGTCGCATTTTTATTTTCTTTTCTAACGGTTTGGGTACGCAAAGGACGGTTGAAACTTGAACCCATGTACTGGTACGTCCATGGAAAAAAGGTGTTCCTAAAGGGACAAGAGACCCCAAAGGAAGACTATGCCTAGTTTAATACAGTAATTCAATCACCAATGAGCCCAGTGACTTTATTAAAGAAATAAACTGGTTTAATTTGCTTCACGTGGTGTGTTTTTCCCATATCAGATAAAGTAAATCTTCCACCCAAAAAAATTTAAACAGAACTCTGTGCTGAAAAAAAAACACAATGATAGCGATAAAAAGAATTCTTACAAGAAAAAATATCAGGTTCATGTGGAGTACATGCATTGCAGATATGGACTACTACCTGACATCACACACCACTGCCCTGTTCGTTGCATCCATCCATCATCATGTGAGCAAACTCACATGCTCCTCAACAGAATCATCAACAAACTCTTAAGCTAGCATGCACACCACAACCGCATGCTGGCTCAGCTCGCCGCTCGATCACATCGATCTAGCTTTCGTCCAAGCAAAGCATACCCAGTGCTCTCCAAAGCAGGCCATGCATTGCCACGCTTTTAAAAGCCGTTCTTGTCCGCTCCCAGCTGATCGAATGGCTCTCGTTCGAGACACCGAAATGGCACGCTGCGTGCGTGTCACTGCCACCAAAGCAAAGTAGGCACGCACCTAGTGCTGCCCGACGTTCAGACGCAACCGTGTGCCGGAAATACGGCCAGGTTCGACGCACGGGCAAGCAAATGCGGCCGGATTAAGCGTCTCGGTTCGACCGATTAGATCATTAACCTGACCACTTATCGCTAGATTTGGCAAAGGCTAACCGCATCGTCAACCGGCTGGACGGTCCTTTCGGGTGACGCGAGAGAGAGCTTATTGGCAGCCAACGCATTCAGCTAGCTGGTGGTAGAGAGCTAGAGCAAGACCACGCAAAGTGCTGGTGAGCTGGAGCGCATGGGTCTCGGTCGAAACAGGTCGGTGTGCACTGACGAGATGACGGAGAAGATCAGAGATTGCATGCTGGAGCAGAGACAAAGGTGTGATGCGTAGCGTTTGTACTTTGTAGCCTATCGGTAGATCCGCCAGGACTCTGCCGAAGTGCAGATGATGGCTGACGAGTCATCATCAGCTCGCGGCGTCTGATCGATGCGTGTCACACTAGGATTCCTTAATTATCGCACCGGTTTTTTCAGCTGATGTCCAACGACAAATGTGCAAATTAAGCAAGATTAGTCAAAGCAGTTCATTTCGGCGCGCTACCTAGTTGCTAGTAGTAGGAGAATTTGACACTACAGTAGCAGAAAATAACTGAAATGGTCATTGCATTAAAAAAACAGAGAAAAATGTAGCTGGCGGAACTATATCCTACTGGTGTACGAGCACTGATACATGTCCTAGCTACTGGTGCAGATGTATCACCATGCATTACCCTGCTCACCACTCGCTAGTGACATGATGCGTGAATCCTTATCAAAAGAAGGAAAGGATGAGGTGTTGGAATCTCAGACGGCAGGGTACCGATAATGGCGACACAGTCATCAATCAGAATCTATTCCATTTCAGAAGAGTTTTCACGTAATTAAGCCACTACTAGATTGACCTTTATCAAAATTGGCAGCAGTAGTACAAATCTGTAAATGCGGATTGAGCTTTTATTTGCCGTGGGAAACGAATATTCACTGCAGGGCTGATTCTATCGGATTTGATTGTGCATCGATTGCATTGCATATGTACTTTATGCAAACATTATATTCCACATTAACACCATTAGTTTGGTACCTTTCTATATCCTACTAATGACCAGCCACATTATTCCAATGGAAACCAAATTTGTTTGCATTAAAATTGCAACAATGTACTGCGTAACTGATCAGAATATTCAGTGTAGGCTGATCAAGTTCTACCGGATCTGATTATTCATAGAATCATAGCATTATATTCAATTAATATTCAGTATCCTTTTATAGCTAGTAATTGCAACAAACCGCATTGATATGAATCGCATCCAATTTTAATTGCACTGACGTGATTTTGTATTAATACTCGTCAGCTAGCACAAAATTGTTTGAGCAAAATTGTAGGGAAAAGCCATTTTGGAGTCCCTCGGGTTCATTTTGGAGTTGATGTGAGCATCATGTTTCATATCACCTTTCTAAATAGCTAGAAGATTATTTGTATATAAGTAGCAGACAAACAACCGCAGAATAAATGGATTTTACACGTTTCTATCTATTTAACCGACTCGTGAACTGTACAAACATAATCTGTGTGCATGAACATACCTATAAAAAAATATCATCTAGCAAGAAAAAAAACAAAAAAATATATATGCATCCGAGAAGTTTCACTGTAGTCTACAACATTGCAGACCATCTCATCTCAAAAGAAGGAAAAAATAGCATACTGTACGTGCATAGGTTGATATAAAATGAAAATCAGCTAAATTTCGATATACTGCTATTATTCAATCTTAGCTTCGACCGGATGGCACTGGAAGATAAAAAGTAACAATCTTTATCGTGGAGCATGCACGCACGCTGGAGAAAAATGGGCGACAAAGAAGACTTCCCTTTCTACTTCGTCTTGAATATTCGGTCAAGGTGTACTAACTTGGAGGGAAGAAAATATTGATGGTTTTTTTTACTGGGTTATGTACGTACCTCCTGGCCAAATCCCTCTGCACGGACATCATATCAATTTATTTTGTGGGGGGTGGGAAGTCGTGGCAATGTTTGAATTTGTAAAAGAAAATTTTCAGACGGCGAGAAACAAAACAGAGGATCCGAATCACTGGTGTGGGTGTCTGTGCGGTGTCACATGCCAGCACATGTGGTCCGCGCGCGTCTCGGTATTCCCTCTCACTCTCAGTGTTTGCATGTGCTGATGCGCATGTTGCAGCACGGTCTCACGTGTACAGTACGTACCGAGCCTTGTAAGAAAACAACAGAGCAATTTCTCGAGGAAATTAAACAATGCCACCCATGTCTGAGCGAATAAATTACCATATTACCCATCCATCTTTTCAACAGAGCATTTCTTCAGTGTAACATGTAGGAGTTTAAAAATGTCAAACCAATTTGGTGCTTCACACACTTAAGTATCTGCCACGTGTGATGGTATTGGTACATAACCTGTACTCCTTACTTCTTTAATTGGGTTTGACCTTCCAAAATCACGATTTGACTAGCAATAATCTATTAATAAGTGAATTATTGGGCACAAAACTAATGCCATTTTATTCATATAGGAAACACTTTCTATGTTACGTTGTAACTGTTAAAATATTATAGGATAAATTACCGACAAATATTAATTTTGAGCAATTAAAACACAAATTAATGCAGTAACATAGTACGAGAGTAAACATACCATGTTACTAAAAATACAATTTTCCAGCTATTTAGCTTATCTTGTAGTTGTAGTTATTTTTTCCAAGTTAACATATGAAAACCATTGCTGGAGCGCCTAGAGCACTTTTATGAACCACATACGGAGTACTATCTTATTTATTTAAATTTACCCTGATACAAATATAGGAGAACAAACCTCATTCGTAAATTCATTAAAATGGTAGGTACTTTCACTACATATGTAACACTTTTCAAAGATACTGCTTCCACGACTACGACAAAATCTTGATATTGTTCCATTTATGTCGAATTTGGGCAAAAAATGAAAGTGAAAGCAACATATACAAATGTGATATCAAATTGACAAGATGGGTCTAACAAAATATCTTTCTCCAAGATGTGTGCTAAAGCTTCATGCGATTACTAGGCCCACATGTGTTGTCTTATTTGTCATCCGTATCCCATAAGTGGCTAAAATCTAAGATTTTGAAAGACTGACGAATATATAGAGCATTCCTTATTTTATATCCCAGTTTCGAATGTGTACTATCGGGAATATTGTATTTGCGTTGCATATAAAAATGTATATGAATAGCGTCATGTGAATTCAGTTGAGGTAGTTTATTTACACACAAAAATAGAAAAGGCGGTGTGCCTTTGATTCCTACCAAATTCATTCTCACTATGCCACTAAACTTGTGGTTGCTCATAGAACCATGGCAGAGATGAAGTACAAGGACATGGATAGCAGTCTAGATATAAGTACATAGAAAGGGTGATTAGATCATTGCCCCTTTTTGTCCTAAAAGAAATGCGATAATCTCACACGAAAGCATTTGTCAAAGCTTCCGCTTTCACAACCACGACGAATCCTGAGTCGGTCATATCTGTCAAAATTCGGCAGCCCGAAAGCGAAGGCAGTAGTACATCCGAATTCCGATGGCAAATTTCACGCATCGCACACTCAACCAGCGTGATACAAGTGGAAATCTAACAGGGACCAGGTTCATTGAACCTGGACAGCTTGTAATCCCGAGACCGCGTCCAGGTCCATTCCGAGGGCTGGTTGAAATTGGCAGGGCCGCTTGGCTTTGAGGTTTTTCCGGCCCCCAAGATCAGAAAAGTGAGCCTTGTGTCGTTGTGTGATGGCTTGGCTGGCGGCCTCGGACCGGACACCTCGGAGCTCGTGCGGATACCGTGGTTTTCCTATTGGCGCCAGGCGCCAGAGCATCAGCACGACTCGATCGCCACAGGAGTTAAAAGAAAGTGGCAGCCGGTTTCGTGACAACCAAGTTCAGCGAGTGGAAATGGAATCACTCGCCGGCCGCAACTTGCACACAGCTTGAGCTTGAATAGTGGCACATTGCGCGAACGAGAGCAAGGCTGCCATCTGGTCACGCTTGTATGCTCCCACACCTCCCAGTCTCCGCTCTCCGTTGCAACGGCGGCTGACGGTTCATGCAGGCAGGTGGTAACGGAATGGCCGGCTCTAAGGGTCAGCTACGCTAGCTAACGCCTCTGCCCACGCACCCAGTGCGCTACACCGATTTCGATTCCGAAGAAAAATGAGCTGCTGGTATCTGCTGTTCAAACAGATTTAAATTACTATCCCTAGTATACTAGGCAAGGCAAGGCGTAGAAGAAAACAAGAAACAAAAAGGGGAAAGGATATACCGGGCACGCAGACAAATGAGCGGGCGATCCGGCGAGAGACGGGGACACACGCACACGCAGTCCAAAACCACCCGCATCGGCGGCCTGCAGATCGCCGGGTATTGCCATGCATACCGTATGCGAGCACCGTCGCCGAATAAAGATTTGAAAATAGTTGATTAGTAAATAATCGAAAACCAGGAGGGGCAAGGCGTATAAACACAAAAAATAAAAAGGCATCGCATTTCTTCTCCGAGGGAAAACCGGCGGGGCTCGTCCTTTAAATAGCGCCCTCGCCTCCCTCTCCTTCCCCCATTCCTCTCCGCTCCCACCTCCCCCACAAGCGAATCAGCCGAGGAGCCACCCCCGATCCCCCGCCCTCCCTCCATTCCCAGGCCCGGAGACCGCTGCCGCCAGCCATGGGAATGGGGCCACTCGAGAACGCCGCCTCGGCCGTCGAGGCCGCGGCCGCGGTCGAGGCCGCCGCAGTCGTCGGCGCCGCCGCTGCCGTCGCCGGCATCCTCCCCTCGGTCGCCGCCTCCGCCGTTCCGTCGGCGGGGTCGTACGCGGTGCTGCAGTGCGGGGAGGACTCGGAGTACGTGCGCAAGGCGTACAGCGGCTACTTCCAGGTGTTCCGGTCGCTGCTGGAGGAGGACGGCGAGTCGTGGCGGGTCTACCGCGCCCTCCGCGGGGAGCTCCCCACGGACGCCGAGGCGGCGGGGTTCGACGGCTTCGTCATCTCCGGGAGCTGCGCCGACGCGCACGGCGACGAGCCATGGATCCTCGCGCTCGTCGACCTCATCCGCCGCCTCCACGCCGCCGGCAAGCGGATCCTCGGCGTCTGCTTCGGCCACCAGGTGCCTATCCCGATTCCCGCCCGCCCGTTTCTCCTCGTTTGTTGGTTGGTTGATTCTCGGTTTGCCTTGTTTGGTGCTCTGTTTGTTCTCCCGGGGGGTAAAATGGTAAAAAAAACAGAGAAATGGTTCGAGCTGGGTCGTCTTGTTGCTTCCGCGCGTGATCGTTGCTGGGGTCTCCGGCGTTGGCGCGAGGCAAAGGGTACACCAGCTACAGCAACTGGTAGGAGAGGCGTTGTTCTAGCGCCTTCTCTAGGGGCACTCACCACCCACCGTACCAGCTCGGTAAAAAATCGAGCTTTTTTTTACGGCGGGTAATTAGATTAGGGAAGAGGATGGTCAAGGCAGGAAATGGTACTTGACTGCGCCATTAGTTTGAACTGACCGGCGTGATGCCATCACGGTAGAAACAGGCAAATGCAAAAAGTTTTCATGTTTTAATACTGCAAATGGCAAGTCAAGCCATCATTTTAATAACGTCTACCGCCATGCACCATTGTACTTGTACTAGCATAAGAAAATGGACTTTAGGGCCATAAAAATTGGACTTGTAAGCGAATCGCAACCAAGCTTTTGATCGAAAAGTTTATGTGCTAATGTGCCAGCATTTTAAACTATATTATAAAATAAACAAAGAATTTTAATTACTTTAACAAAGAAAAATAAAGGCAATTTCTAGAGGAACGAAGTGACTTGTGAGCCCGTGGCCGTGGCCGTGGCCCCCCACCATCGGCAGGCCCGTGGCTGTGGCCAGAAACCTCCCGCGGGGTCGCCTCCTCACCGAGCCACACCTGTCTGCTACTCTGCCATCGCTCCTCATCTCACTTCATTTCATGCATTTGCCCCAGTTTAATTCGCGTCTATTTTTGAAAAAAAACGTTTAATTCGCGTCTAAGCAAGACCAAGCGGACACACGCTGCTGATTAGTGTACATGAGCTCCACGCTAATCTAGCTTAAGACGCCACCATCTCATCAGAAGAAAAAAAGGTTAAGACGCCAGCGTGGCATCGCTGAGTTCACGTGGGTTGACGTGGCCGTGTTAGCTCAGTTGTCGTTGGTCACACACAAACAAAAAGGTTTTCCCTCTACTTTTCTTTTCATTTTTTTGCTAGATCTCCCTGCCTCGCAAGTCGCCGTATCATTTTGTTTTGGCGCGGAAACCACACCTGCAATTCAAAAATGCTCTAGGGATAGCACAAATGGCGTGACGCCTCTCGCCGGGGCGATTGCTTTTGAAATGACGCTACTACTAGCGTATCGGATCGCGATCATGCAAAGGGTGTGTGTTCCGTGCAAGCGGTAGGGAGGTCCTAACATTTTTTTTTCTAGACCAGATCATGCCTCCAGACTGGCAGGAAGGAAACCTTGACCGCGTGAGGACTCTTCCACTGACCATGTAAAATTCCATGTCCAAATTGAAATTTAGGGAGAAGAAAATTAATATTCACATTTTAGACAGAGACCTCAGATTGAGACAGTGGAAGAGGAATCAAGGTGCTGGTGTTCTTGTTAGGCTTGTGGCTACCGTATGGTCGCTGTCCCTAGTTTGGTTGAAGAGCCGGAGCTGTTTGCCTGTTTCTTCAGGTGGAGAACATCGACTTGGATTGTTCTTGGAGCCGGTCTCCAAACTCTTCCATCACACACACACACCAAAAGCCCTAATTTTTTAGTCGTTATCGTAACCTAGGATGTGTTCCCAACTGAATATCATAAACCTTAGGTTTCAATCATGCCACGCACAAAGTCAGGGGCTTCCACACTCCACAGCCGTACAAGCACAGCCGTTGAACAGGAGCGGCGAGCTTGCATGTCCTTCAACGACGACAGCGACGGCTGCGGGATGCGAACAAAGAGAGGGCTGTGGAGTTCGGTCGTGCAAACATGATTCGTGCCCGACTGCCTCTGAATCGCTTGTTTCTGAAGGAAGACGGTGGTGCGTCGAGTTAGATCCCGTGGCGCTGTCCGGAGTGGCGTCAAGGCTTCCTGTCATGCCAGCCTTGTCTGCGTCTTCCTCCCACATGGCTCTGCCGATCAGAGTTCGCCCCGGTCGGACGGATCCGATGAAGGAGGGGCATTGTTAATGGCCCCCAGCATCAGCAAACCGCTGATCGAAACGCGTTTAGAGCCAGCAGACAGCTTAATTATTAATCCCATCACGCTCGACCTGGTCCATCGTCGTTGGGTGTCTCTGACCCCATAACAGCTCGATGCTCTGACAATCTCAGCAGCCCTTTTTTTTGGTTGTTGCTGCAACTTTCACACTGAAACTCGTGTAGTCTTTGTTCTTTGCAAATTAGCCTGAAGTCTGAATGGCATCTTACGAACTGTCTGTTCTGGCTATAATGCAGATCCTGTGCCGGGCGCTTGGCGGGCGGACGGGGCGTTCGACCAAGGGGTGGGACATCGGGGTGAGCTGCATCCACCCGACGGCGGCGGCGGCGAGGCTGTTCGCGCCGCTGAAGCTGCCGGTGCACATGCCGGTGATCGAGTTCCACCAGGACGAGGTGTGGGAGCTGCCCCCCAACGCGGAGGTGCTGGCGCGGTCGGACAAGACCCGCGTCGAGATGTTCCGCTACGGCGACCGCGTGATGGGCGTCCAGGGCCACCCCGAGTACAGCAAGGACATCCTCATGAGCATCGCCGACCGCCTCCTCCAGCGCAACCTCATCCTGGTACGTGTAGGATTTTGTTGTTCACGCTTGCATGATTCAGGCAGTAACGAAAAAATTCTGATTTTTTTTTTTTTTTTTTGCAAGTGCTGTGCTGATCAATGTGTATGGTCTTTTGCAGGACTGCCAGGTGGACGTGGCGAAAGCGAGCTTCGACGTGCGCCAGCCAGACAAGGAGCTGTGGAAGAAGGTGTGCAGGGGCTTCCTCAAGGGGAGGCTCCCGTCGCAGCAGCAGAAGCAGCAGGCGGTGGTGGTGCTATAGCAAGGGTACTGCTAGTCTGCTACTACCACACTAGAGTGTTCATGGAGGAGGGGAGGGAGCAAGTTAAAGCGGAGGAGATTGGGAGCATTGGGATGCCTAGATTAATTCACCCTTATTTTGTGCTTCAGAGCTCAGATTTGTACAGGAACTGCTGCTTACCCGAAGCATTAATAAGAAGAGAGAAAAAATGGTTGGTTGGTTTTTTCTATCAATCCTTGGCCCCAGTTCGTTCGCAGACCGCTAGCTACGGTGTCTCCAGCAGTCACCGTAGAGGTTTCTTTCATCTTCGACTAGCATCATGCCCGTGCGTTGCTACGGGATAATAAAACTTTATACTAAAGGTACACAGATCGCACAATAAAATACAATACTGTAAAAATAAGTACTAATATTAAAGTGATTTTTAATAAAAAATAAAGTTTCTGAAATTAACTTGCATTCATGAGTTCGGTCATGTATATTAGGAACAAAGTATTTCCAATATGTTATTGGCATTTCGTCAAATAGTTAGTGGCCATGAACTGAAGCCAGAATTCCTACATTACAAGAGTACGGTCATGTATTGTACTGACACAGAAGCACCAAATGGTGGAGTTAAATTCTCCCGCACTCGTCAACCGTTATCTCTCATCTCTATACCAACTACCAGCTATGGGACCCACACCTTTTTCTTTTTTTTTATTTTTTTTCTTCCCCTCTCCACCTTATCCGCCAGCCACCAACGCTCTCCCGAACGTTTTTTCCGCACGTGCCGCACCGACTCCCTCCCTCGCTACCACCGTCGCCCCCTCCCCTCCTTGCTCCCGCCGCCGCCCATCCCTGCAACTCCACCGCGCCGGCGCTGCTCCTCCTCTCTGGTGGCTTCCCTGGCGTAGAGCTCACCCGGCGGCTGGTCCTCTTCTGCAGATCCGGCAGGAGGAGGAGCAGGGGTGCGGCGGCACACGAGAAGGGGCGCGGCAGGAGGAGGACCAGGGACTGCGAGCAAATCGAGCATGGCTCAGCTCCAGGCCACCAGCGGCTGTGCGCGTGAGGCGAGCACAGCGCTCCTATGGCTCAACAGCGCGCAAGGCAAGCACGGGCTCCGGCGGCCGCGCGTGCGGGGCGAGCTACGGCTCCGACAGCTGGCGGGCGGGGCCGGCTCCGGCCGCGCATGCAGGGCAAGCTGCGTCCGGTGGGCAGGGCCATCTGCGAGCTCCGGCAGCCGCACCTGGCAGGGCGAGCTGCGGCAGGCGGGACGGGGCCATCCGCGAGCTCCGGTGGCCGGCGCAGGGGCGAGGTGTGGCTCCAGTTACCGTCAAGGCGGGCGAGCTGCGCCTCCATCTCCCGTGGTGGCCGAATCGACCTTCCCTCCGCTCGAATCGACTTGCGGACTCCGGCTCCACTCCAACCCATGAGGGTTGAGCACTCTTGCTTGGCTCCTCTTCAGCCCATGAGAGTTTGAGGTATTAGTATTTCAACTCATGTAGAAAAAATAAATATTTGTTTTTGATGTGCAATCTAAGAAAGAATGGAGCGTATGGGCATTGGTTCTGAACTTCTAGATACAAGAGCAGCTTAAATTTTGTTTCTGATAATTATACACTATCACAATTTGTTTGCTAATAAAAAAAATCAAAATCCACACTTCCAAAGCCATCTCACTCATCTGTGAAAAGGTGATTACTTGAAATTTATCTCTCATTTTGGTTGCAGTAATAGGCATGGTGATGGTTTCACCGAGAAAAGGGAAACTTGAACTGATAGTGGTGCATGCTGCCAACTGAATCTTTTAAAATTGGATGTTCTCATTTTCTTAATTGTATATTCATTGTAACAAACTGTTTGGCAATTATCTTAATTAATCAAAATTCAAAGCCATCTCCGTAACATTGTGCTTGTGGTCTTTAGTTTTATAAAACCTTGCGAAATGAAAGTTTCCATTATAAACTAAATGGTATAGCTTAAGACACTTGATACTTTATACTCTGAACAATTTTTTGTTCCCCCATGTTGGTTTTTAAGCTCAACTTCCTAATTATCTCATTACGGCACACAGAGCCCATGCTTCAACAGAGGGAGTTACCAAGTATTTGGAGTCTGCTGTTGCTGGCTTCCTCATGCAGAAGGTATTTGTTGGAGTTAAATTAGTACATGTCTTTGCTTCTTGATCTCAGTATACTCTACTGTAGACAATCAGTACACTTTTTCCTCTTTCAACTGGCAAGACACCTGGTAGGGAATCACCATGTTTGATTTTGATTTCTTTATCTTCTAATGCAGACATGTTTAGAATTTTAGAAATTTTCTAATGTAGACACTGCATTGGGTTGATCCTAATTCAATAATCATCTTCTTTCAAACAGCTCAGGTTGATGTCTAAGCGCTTCCTTTATCTATCTAGACATTGCATTGAGGTGATTGTCGATAATGTAAAGTTGATATACTGTACTACTCTCCAAGTGCTTATTCGTAGGATCTCATTTTTATTTTAACATGTAGTATTGTGCCACTATATTTGGACTGCAAACATTCAGTCAAAAGGACTAAAATGGAGGTGGCTAGATAGATAGGGATGAGAGGAATTTATGAACAAGAACCAGGCAGCATTAAGAAAATGACACCTTAGAATTATGAGAATTGTAAACTTGAATTGTTTTTGCTCTTTTCTTTGAGACTATAAAAAACACCAAGGAACTCTGAATTTCACTACTCGGAGGCCATGGGTGTGGTCAGAGGCATGCTCAGTGTGACATTCTCACTTGTTGATATAGATTTCCATTCAGAATGATGCCTTTATCTGATGCCATAGTTCTCCATTGGTTGAGCACACCAAAAGCAGGTTGTTAAAATAGAACAAATGATCAGTGAAAGTAATTTTACTTTACAGAGTGGACTTGTCACTAACATCTCAATCGTTGCGGAGGACATCAGGTTGATCCCCAGGTATATTGCTCCAAGCACAAGACACCTACCACTCAAAAAACACAAAACCTTCATCAAATAATCATGATCATGTAGGCATGTTGTAGATGGGCACTCACAAGATCAATTGAGGAGTGGACTGTGTTGCTGCCAGGAGAAAGGTGATGCCACTGCTCCTTCACATGCCCCATGAAGACTTGGAATGCTGGCATGATTGGGATGTGGAGTTTCATTCTGAGGTGATTTTTCTGCTGCTTCTATTTTTTGAACTGTACCTCCAGAAGGTTATTTCCGTTCTTGGATATGCATAGAAGAGGGCATGATATGATGAGACTGGCATTGCTGATTGATCTAATTGGTAATATTCTTTAAATGGATGTCAAAATATTTTGAAAGAGAACAATTAACCATAGAACCTTCCATTTGGGATTTATGATGTTAAGATTAGAACATAGCCTTAATTTCCTAGGTACTGCAATCTGGCTTGCCTGAGTTTAGACATGCACTGTTATCACCAAGGCAATACACACATATTATGCCAGCTTGAATGTGCAATGCACTACCGAATCATAGGCATTGTTTTATTTGTTTTCAGAGGGGCTTGCACGTTGTCATTTTAATGTTATTGTCTATCTATAACTATAAAATTAATATACATTAAGAAACATGTGAAAGATTATTGAAGCCGATTAATGTCCCTGGCTTAATTGTGATGGTCAATATCAGGTAGAGACGTTTTCTTTTTCAGACTGTGGTCAGCGTGCTGTCATGAAACCAATTTTTTTTTCACCTAATGAGCTATTGCAGGAAAACTTCGTGATGTAGGTACCAACATAAGGACATGGATCATGTAGTCCTCCCATCCTAAAACCAGCAGAAAACACATATATGTACCATTCAACAAAGTTTTCAAAAGTTACAGTACATGTGTTGCTACGTCAATTTGATATGTGTTTTGAGAATGAACTGTTACCATAACAGGAGGCACTCGTAGAAGTATTGACAGGGAAATAACCCGGCGAACAACAAGAGGCTAAGTTCACTTACCAATTTGTTAATTGTTTTATCCAGGCGATGACCATGACATTCGAGCTGGAACGTGAAAGCGGCCAGGCGACAGAAGGTGGCGCAGCGGAAGAGTCTGACGTAGATGGTGTTGTCGCCGGCGGGGCCACCTGAACACGGATGGCAATGACCATGATGGCGTCTTGGATGACGATTGAAGCGGGTACAGCGATGAAGGCGGGGAAGAAGAAGGCGATGGCAACGGTGGCGCCGATTTCTTGGATGGAGACGAGCGTGATTGTGCCTGGGACGGCGATGGCGGCGGGGAAGAAGATGGCGATGGTGCCTGCAGAGGGTCTAGGGCGTGAGTCTGGGGAGGCGGACGGTGGGGAGGGCGTGAGACAGGGAGGTGAGGCGTCCGCGGGGAGGCTGCAAGATCGCCGCCAATGGCCTCCGTCGCCGCCGATGGCCTCCGTCAGTACGACGGGGGTCCAAACCCTAGCGCGATGGCAGGGCTGCGTTGGTTGCTGTGAATGTGAAAAGTGGGGTTTAGGGTTTTGAGGCGTGGGGGTGCGGTATGGGAGACACGAAGATCACACGGTCTCGGATGATCTAAGAGGGGATTCGACGGTGCGGGTAGGCGACGCGAAGATCCACGATAGGACACGAAGGGAGGGGAGGAAGCGAGCGCTTGGTTTTGAGATCGGAGGGCTGCGAAGACGTCTGGAGGGCGCGCGTATCGTAAAAACGGCGACGATGGAGCGACGAGGCCCGGGTCGCACGACGAACGATCCACTTCTTGGACGTTTTAGTTGTAGAGATGCGGCCCCAAATCAGCCGATAAAAGGGCAAGGGCCTGTCTGATGTCAGTCACATCCACAGCGCTGTCAAAAGCCTAGCATACGTACAGTATGTATGAAGAGAAACCGGGGGTTATGGATTTATGGGGAGCAGAAATTAGGAATACAGGATCTGCTGCATGAACTCACGTTACAGGCAAAATTTCGAACTCCATTTCTCGCATCCGTGTTCCATTGCCACCGAACACGAGTGTTCTAAGCAAGCAGCCCCCCAGCAGTGCGCACCAACCTGGAGCTGTGCGCATCGTCGTCAGGTTGGTGAGCGAGACGAGCAGAGCAAGGCTCACCCGCTCAACAACACTGATACCGGACAGCCGGACACGACGTTCCCAACTGGGACAGGATCCGGCCGCTGCGTGACTGCGTCCTGCCCTGCACTCTGGGAGATTCCATCCTCCCGGTGGGCGGTGGCTCTTCCAGCCACGTACGCGCCATCCTCTCATCTACCACTGGAAGCCCCATCCGCGCCGCCTGCACGCCGTACGCTCGCTCCCTGCTGTTCTGTTCTGCTCAGCCCTGTTCTGCTCAGCCCCCATCCTCGTCGGAATATATGCATATCAGGATGTGGCAATGGCCGTCGGGCGTGAACGTCTGAGAGCCGCGCCCTACGAGAGGAGGGGACCGGCAGCCCACGGAGAGGCCGTCTCCGGCCGCTGTAAAACCGATGGCTCAAAAGCCAAAACCCCCCGCGGCTGCGGACGAACTGAACTGATCATCCATCCATTCATCCGTGCACAGTTACACAGGGCTAGCGATGTGGAGATTAATGGGCCTATCATTCTTCTGGGATATTTGCAAACATAGGACTCCAAACATGTGGTCATTGACTCCTGATGGTCCCATATGTCATTCACTGAGAGGGTTATTTTTACAACGCCACATGTTTGAGAGTCGTATAATTACAATTTTCTCCATTCTTCTTTTAAAAAATAATATAAATCGGCTGTTGGGCTGGAAGTCCGGAACTGGTGGAGTGGTGGTCGCTGGGACGGACCTTTCTCGTAAGCATACTGCCCACATTTTGCACGGCATATCATATGAAAAGCACCTTTGCTAGCACCACAAGCGCACACAGCAGCGCTCCAGGATAAGGCGAGCGCGTGTCCAGGTCCAGTGAACCTCCTCGAGTCGTGCCGCTAACTTACGATTGACGTGGACAGACGAACGTATCCATCCCAATGTTTCCGTGGAGCGACAACTCGGCAGCAAGAACTTAACTTCAAGGAATCAAGGATGCGACCTACGGAGTAACGAGGAAGAGGGGGAAGACATCGCAGAGAGTGCCGCGACGAGGGTTAAAAATCCCGACCGCTACCGGTCCGGATACCGCGGTAACCGGTCCGGACCGGTAGCGGTACGGGCCGGTTTCGAACTGGCCAAATTTAAAAATTTTAAATTTAAATTTAAAAAATTAAAAAAAATCTTAAAAATACTTTAAGGTGAGTAGATTGTAATGGTGTCAAAATTTTTCAAATATTAGTTCATTTAGTATCTTTTGTTTGCCTACTAAATCAACACGTTAAACTTCTAATGCCCTTAAACCGCTACTTAAACTTCTTAAAAATGTTCTCGTTTTGACACCATTAGATTCTACGCACCTTAAACTATTTTTAGGAATTTTTTAGAAATTTTCTTTTATTTTTTACTTTTTAGTTAAAATTTAAAAATTTGTCAAACCGGTCAAACCGGCCGGCTAACCGTTCGAAACCGGTTGAACTGCGGATTTAATTTGATTTTTAAATTTGTCTAGTTTCTACCGATTTCCGGTCAAACCGGTCCGGCTAACCGCTACCGGCAGGGTTTTTTTTACCGTTCGTAACCGGTCTGGTTTGACCGGTTACCGGTCAAACCGGTCCGGTAGCATAATAGGACCGGTTACCGCTCAAAACCGACACTACCAAACCGCTCCTACTGGTTAACCGGCCGGTTTGACCGGTTTACCGGCCCGGTTTTTATTCCCGAAAAAACCGCTACTGTAGCGAAAAATTTAACCCTGGTGCCTACCGGTGGACGACGGTTTGGCCAGACCGGTCAAGAAAAAAAAACCCTCGCCGCGACGGCGACAGAATTGCTCTGTAGATCACTTGATTGTCTTTGAAAACTCTCACAGCAGTTTTTTTTTTTTCTTGAGGAACCTCTCACAGCAGTTTGATGAGATCGAAACAGAGCCATAAGGTTTTAAAAATGGGCCAGTCCAAATCCAGTTTAAGACAGGACGAGCTCTCCTGCCGCAAACGGCCAGCAGCACCAGGCCAAAGCAATGATTGCATCAACGCCGGACACATTGTGTAGCGGAGCACAAGGGATATCAGCGCCACAACAGTTTGCCTCAACGATTAATGCCAGAGGTATTACCATTATCCACATAAACAGGCAAACAGCACATAAAGGGATCAAAGCAGCCCTGTTGCTACTCCCAGGATAACGACAGAACTTAACCACAACATCAACAATTCACAGCAGTGATAATGTCACGGCACACCAAGTTGTGGTGATAGCTCATAGTTTCACTTTGTCTTATTAATGAGATATCATGAGAGTGAAAAGAGAACCCATGAACCGACTCCAATAAAACAGCAGCTCAAGCAGTCGCACCACCGCGGCGGCACTCGTTCAGCATGTCAAGGTAGAACTGGCACTTGCTGATGTCGCTGCCATAGTGGTTGATACACTGCAAACATCAATCAGGAAACCATGAGAACAAATCACCAAGCAACTACAATTGCTAAAAATTCATACAAGAAACACATTAACCATGAACCCAGCTTAGCCTGGGATCTGACAATACAAACTAAGCAATGGCTACGTTCAAGCAGTAGAGCATTTCCAGCAGGTATTTTATGCTTTAATTTCTAATACTGTGGAGTACTAATCTGAGCACATAAGAAAGAGCAACAACCAACAACCAAATAGGGGGTGAACTAATACTCAAATAATCATGCAAGTAGTGAATAAAGAAATAGAAGAGGACCATATTTGTCCTTTTGCAAGATCTAATTTATACTTGACAGTTCAAAAGACTGTCAACATGCAAGAACTCAATCAGCAAAACAAATTTTAACACAACATTACAAACCCTATTATCCAGAAGTGCAGCCAAGAGTTCAATGCTGCAAATTACGATAAAGAATCAGGCAACATAAGAGAGCTGAGTGAACGTTCTTACATCTTGGAAGGCCTTGTTGTGGTTGCTGCAAGAATCAGCAGCGTTCATCATTGGAGCAGCAGGAGCAGCAGCAGCAGCCTCTGAGACAACAGTCTCATGCTGAATGGTCCGGGGCCCCATTACTGCATCAACAGCTCTGTGTGCCATCGCACTGCCAGTACCAAACGCCATACCTATAAAATTGCATATGTTCAAATTAATACATGGATCAGGTATTTATATCTGAACATCCAGAAAGAAAGAACAAGCTGCAAATACCACCTTGAGCAATCGTGGACCCAATTCCTCCAAGGATGGAGCCACCACCGCTCTGAGCAGGAGCTGGAGGAGGAGCCTGGCGCACTGCAAAAAGAATTAACAGCTGGCATTTTAGGAACAGAAATGCAGTATAAACTAAGATAATGGACAGAATTAACAGTTCCAACATAAACTGAAATGCAATGAATCTGAATGGAGTCAACAAGTGGGAATGCACATCTAAAAACATAACTAAATCAGAACATACTTGTACCAAAGTATATTGCAAAGGAAGAGTGAAGAGACCTATATGCAAATCATGCAACTACCACACCAAATTGATTAGAAGACATTAATTGTTAATGTAAACCGCATAAGCACCTGGCTGAGGTGGGTTTCTCACAGGAGCAGCACGCGGAGCAGGACGTGATGCCCTTCCTGCCAATAAAAATGATTGAACATAAGAATCAAATTTATACAAGCAAATGGGTTTATTATATAAAGAGTTAACCAAAACATCATAGAAAAATGGTAACCAGATAGAAATTCAGTGCATGAAAACCAAATTTCAGGCAGTATGGGATGTTATGAACAGATAGATGTGAAGCACAAGCAACACTAGCCAACCATATCAGGAAACTAATGTAATGGCAAGAACAGTAGTTACTGTTGGAATCAATCTAAGAAGAAATCAATAAAGAACAAGATCCCTTCCCTCAGAAGATGCCATCTGTTATATGCCCCCGTCTGAACCAAATGCAGATATACTAAACACAGCAATTGGTTATTCAAGAGGCACATCATGCGTTGCAAAGATTAGTCATTAATCCAACTGCTGTCTGTCATACTGCTAAAAAAAGAGTCAAACAACTAGCGGGAGGACTGTGTGTTCTAGTATCTTTGTACAGTCATCTAGCCAGCAAATCTGATTTATGTGAGGGTGTTCTGTTTTATACAGGTTTCTAACCCATTTTTACACAGTTCTCTTGTGTTCGAGGGGAAAAAAGTTAATCTGGTATGCTGGACAACAGAAGCATGATAGACTGAACAAGTTACAATATATGGCTTCAGACAGAGCACCTCTAATACAAGAATTGTGCCCTGATCTGAACCAGCCAAGATGATTTTGTCATCAGCATCTTTATGTGCCTTCTAACTAAACCAAGATAGTATATACAACTATAATGGCTACTCAAAAAGGCAAACAGTACTTACAATCACGCATAATGAATCTAAACTGTGAGATAATAGCAGCTAATATGAATGGCAAACAGTACTTACAATCACGCATAATGAATCTAAACTGTGAGATAATAGCAGGTAATATGAATGTCAATGGCTGCTTGGGGGGCACTTCTAGTAGAATAGTTGAGGTGCCCCCTCAAAAGGCCAGACTGAGCATCAGATGCCCATCACTATGTGCCTCCTAACTAAACCAAGACAGTACACAGGACTGTAATGGCTACTCAAAGAGGCATTTATCAAAGGTGCTGAAAACAATCAATGAATCAAATGGACTGCTTGCAGATAAGTACCACAAGAGCCCCAAACACCCAAATAAAGCACATGATATATGCAGATCTATATGAAATCCAAACAAGGAAGGGCCAATGGAAATAACCCTTCCTTCGTGGGGATTCAGATTTGTTCTATGCCCCTGTCTGAACCGCCTGAGAACAGGTATATCAGCAATCGGTTATTCAAGAAGCAATCTGTTCCTTAACAATTGATACCCGCCCAATTCTTATCTTACAGTTCCTAAACAGCCCGGAGACCCAGCACATTCAACGCATGTTAACAGATCCGGCTATTTCTGAATCTAAACATGTCAAACCCACGCAATCCTACCGCCAGATGCCGAATATCAAGCCGTCCGACGAAGCAGACAACAACATCATAGAGATTGAATCGTACAAACATCCAAATCTACGAGCCCAGAACACAGATCCGGGAGGAGGCGTTGAGCCAACCACGACCCGCTCAACGCAAGCATGAATCGCATCTCGAATCGAAACCAAGGAGGAGCGCGAGGGGATGATTACCTGAGCTGCGGCGAGCCATGGGAGCGGCTGGAACGGGAGGGAGGAAACCCTAGCGAGGCGGCGGGGGACGATGTGGGGAACGAATGAACACGAACGGGCAGGAAGGTTGAATACGGACGGTGCTTGGGCTAGGGTTCGCTTTTTATAGACGGAGAAGGGACTCGAGTGAGTTTTTTCTTTTCTTTTTTTAATTTCCCGTTATTTTGCTCCCATTTTCTTGTGAGGCGCGGAGGCTGTCTTGCGAGACACGAAGATCTGACAGGTCGGGTTATGCGGGTGTGGTCGCTAAGCATGACACGTGGGGCACACATAGTGTGGGTCCCAGATGTCGGCTGCAGGAGAGGGTAGTATGCCGTTTCAACCAGGACTGGGTATATGCTTGGAACACTCCAGATCCCACCAGACAGTTACTCAAGTTGAAGTTTTCACACCTCAAAAAAAAAAAGTTGGAGTTTTCAGGTAGTTTTTCCGAACTGAAAAGAAGAATTGCACTGTTATTCATGGTATTATTTAAAAAAATTGTAATTCAGTTTTACTGTAAATGGATTATTTGTTTTACTGAGTCAAAGTCTCATCAAGTTTCGATGGATTAAAGAAACATCGTAAACAAAAGTAAAGAAATATATGTAATGTCAACCTATATACTTCTTTCTCAGTTCTCAAATATATGATGTTAGGATATAAAATAAGCCTGGTATATATACAATTTTGATTATCATAGGTCTAGAAAAAATCGCATAACTAGGACATATTCTTTGATGGGCTTCATATTTTCTCCCAAATTCATATCCCACCAGAAAACTTTTCTTCCAATTGAAGGAATTTGTGTCACGGTAGACACCGGACATATCTAGTTGGCACGTACTGATAAGATTAGATTCATCGGCGTGGTGAGCCAGGCAAGGGAAAGCAGCGTTGATTTTGGTCTTTGCGAAGAGAGAGGTGTCGATTTGGGGAAGGGAAAGGCGTCGAGGCGTGCTGGCGGTGCCCGGCCTTCCTCCACCACCTACGGCAAGGGGGGGAGTCCGCGGCCGCGCGCGGGAGAGCGACGTCGGCCGCGCCTTTCCTCCCGCTTGCGTTGGTGACATGTTACTGAATCCGCGTCCGGTTCGAGTCCACACCGACAAATCCGGATCCTCGAGTACGCGACCCGACCCGACAACCGTACTCGACCCCACCCGAACACAAAACCCCCCAACAATTGACGGGTAATTCCGTAATTATTCGGGAGAAGCACTTTCCCGGCGGCGAGCGCCACTAGCTGCCGGAACCCTCGTCGCCGGCGATCCTTCCGCGGTTCCGTCCGCGGCGCCGCCAGCCATGGTGAGCCCGCCCTCACTCCGACACCCGCCTTCCATGCTCACCTCGTCCCCCCTCTTCGAATCGCTTTACGACTTACTCGCTGCTCCCCTCTCTCGTGCGCGCTCGCAGTTCTCCATCGCCGCCATCAACGAGAGCGACTCCGGCGGCCAATGGGAGCCGCTCGCGCCCACCAAGGAAGCTCAGGTAGGTCTCCACTTCATCCCTGGTTCCTTATTTCCCCGAATTTGCCAGCACCCGAAAATTTGAGCGGTGTGCTTCTTCAGCTTGTGCCTTGTGGGGTGCGATAAGTTAGGGCTTCCGATTTGTCGAGTGCAATGTGTTGGGTCAATCGTGTTTCAGCTGAAAAAAGTGTTTCGTAATTTTTTTGTGAAACCACCTGTTGCGAGATCATGAGCCTTGGAGTTCCTCCTGTCAATTGGTGTATACTGATTTGAGAAAAGTCCAGAAAACTTCAGTCTAAAAATCCACACCTAAGCTGGAATAGCAGTTCCATATGCATTGTTTGCCACCGTAACTGCTGAACCATCCACCTAGCCACATAATCAAGAAGAACACAGCTCATTTATCAGTACTGCATGTTGGACCAGCACTGGTGATTTTAGGCAGTGAAGACAGTTCTTCCTAATTGTTCATTTTCGATTGTACATCATCTAGAATGGAAGCATGCAGTGTTTCAACTGCAGCTTCCGAGTGCTGGTGTAGGTGGGCACAGGGAGATGGTTAAGTCTTCCATATTTAAGTTTATATTCTTCAGTTCTGTTATAAAATTGCAGATAAATTTACAGCAGTTTGGTGTCAGCATTTGTTCTTATAAAACCTCTTGATGTAAGCTTAGGTAACTTTTGCCGTCAGAGATATCCACCCATCAGTAAATTAGTTGTTGTAAAGAACTTTGAGCTAGACAGTTTTTTGTTTAATGCAGTTTATGATGCTGTACAGGAATGCAGTATAAACCTATTTTCAATGACATTTTAATTTATCACTTTGATTTAAACTCGCCAACAACGACGTTTAATCCAAGTCCTACTTTTCTCTATGTATAAGAAGATACATGCATGGAAAGACTGTTTGGAACAAGCCTTGGGTATCTCACAGTTGTGACTTGTGAGGGATATCTGAAGAATATGTCAAGTTATGACTCGCTGTACTCTAAGAGCACATTAACTTGAGTCAACGGAAGATCTGACTAATTGTGTTTTTAGTGAACAGAAAGTTCTTGCTGGGAACCTGAAATCTTTTATGAACAAATGTACTGCTTATTTCTTGTGTCTTAAGTCTTACCTACTGTAAATTTAAATCTCTTATCGGTATTGGTATTTTAGAAGGGATTGTTTGTGAGAAATGTGAATTCATAGTTTAATGGTGCAATCAGTTGTTGACGAAAATCTTACTCTTTCTTGTGTTCTCTTAGGATTGAAATCTGAAACTTATGGTGTCTGATTCACAAAATGCAATATGCATTCTGTCCATGAATTTTTTCCCAGGTTTTTTCCACATATATATCATTGCTGTCCGTTTTTTTTTTGACATATTAGTTCTTTTTTCCTAAAATGGGCAGCCTTTGGTGCAGTGGTAGAGCTTCACTGCCTGTGCCCAGCCTCTGCACATTTATGTGCGGGAATGGCTGTGCGCTAAACAACCTGCCCCCCAGACCCCGCATAGTGCGGGAGCCTACGGCACTGGGTACGCCCTTTTATTAGTTCTTTTTTCCTGAAGTGCACTGTAGATATTTTGTCTACTGGACAAACAGTATCAAGAATTTTTCAATTGGGTGCAGGTTATTAGTAGTTGTTTTTGCAGTTGCTAGATCAGTGTAGGTTGATAACTCCCTTCTCGTGGCAAGAGTGAAAGTGTGAAAAGCTAACTCTGTCTATCTTTGTGTTACTGTTATTTTCTTTCAATATCTGTCAGGAATTTGCACTCTCTCAGAAGTATCATGAGGGACTCCTCAAGTTGCAACAAAAAGACTATTCAAAAGCTCGTGAACTTCTCGAGGATGTTCTGAAGGACCCGCTAATATCAAACATTCAGGCAATTTCACTGTTATTTTTTATATTTATTTTGCGGTCTTCTCTGTAACATCAATTAGTTTATTTGAACAGGTTGATAACATTGGCAGTGATCAGCATTTGCTGCAGCTAAGGTTATTTTCTCATACATTTTATTGTTTTCGTGGTAAAGATGTATTTAATTGTTGTTTGGTTTACATTCTCATATTACTGAAGAAAATACAAAATAGAAGACCATTCCAAAACAAATTAACTGCGTAAAACTATGGTGCTTTTATACTTTATTATGGTACTATAAGCATCCAAGAGGTTGTTAAATTGACTTTGGAAGACCAACCTGTAAGTGATCAGAATTGGAACATTTATGTCTCAAGTGCAGAATCCGTAGTACCATAATAGCATAGTATGAGAACAATATATAATTTCACAAGAAGGAAAATGTTCATTCTATCCCTGCTTTTGTAGGGAAATGCAGTAGGGGAATTGCCTACTGTGGTATTTCTATAATTTTATCCCTATTTCCTCGGTGAATTTCTACTTTTGATTTCAGTATGATAGTTTTTTTTTTCTTTTGTTAAAAAATAACCCCCCTTTTCAAGGCACATATGGTTATATCCATAACGTCATCGTAAGCTTGCTTACTTCTTGACTGTCATATTATTTTTAGTTTCATTGTACAATATACATGGCATAAATGCCTAGTTGGTTGATGTCGTGGCTGTTGGACTGGATACAGCATACAGATTCTGATGGCTGATTGATCTGACATGGGTGACAGTAACTTTAGCTGCTAAAATGCTGACCACACCTTTCTCAATTGTGCAGGTTTTTGACATTGAAAAATCTTGCATCTGTTTTCCTTAAACAAGGTTTGGAGTTTTATGATAATGCTCTTCATTGTTACCTACAAGCTGTAGAGCTTGATTCAAATGATTCAGTTGTCTGGAATCATCTGGGTTCGCTTTCTTGTTCAATGGGTTTGCTGAGTGTATCAAGATGGGCATTTGAGCAAGGGCTTCTATGCAGCCCAAACAACTGTATGATATCTGTTTTACTTCATTATAATTTATGTTCAGTTCATTTATCACACTTGTGATACCTATATTGGCTTCTTATATAGTTACTTGTGCTCTGTAGGGAACTGTATGGAGAAATTATTGGAGGTTCTTATAGCAATTCGTGACGAAGTCGCATGCCTTTCTGTAGCAAATTTAATACTTAGGAGTTGGCCATCACATCATCGTGCTTTGCATGTCAAGAAGACCATTGAATGTGCTGAACCGGTACCTTTCGCACCTCGAGGTATTGACATACTTGAACCCAAGCATGTGACACTAATCTTTTCCAATAAAAGGAAATCCGCAGATGATGGAATCAATCAAGAAACAAGGGCAAAGAAGAATAAACAGAGTGTTACATTGCAATTGAATGAAACAAAATGGTTGGCCCTTTTAGATGGTATCCTAAGCTTCTTAAGTGCAAACAGCGAGAAGGCTGATAAAGACAATTCCATAAACAGTGCTGATAGGTGTTCAGGCAGTGAGGATAGTGTCAACGGGCTTGCTTACAACATGATTGATGTTGTCTTATCTACAGATACAATCAAAAGTGTGGAATCTGCTGTTGAAAATGGAAATGATTCGCATCATGACTGTGAGAGTGTGCCATCTCATGATTGCAAAACTACAATTAAAGAGAAAGATGTTAATTCAGATAAAGAACATCCTCATGAAAGGCGGAGCACACGCCTTGAGAGACTGCGAAGTCGCAAATCTGGAAAAGATGAAAATGGGTCTGACGGTAAAGATATATCACATGCTGTGACCCAGTTTCTAGATTCATTCATACTGAAGGGGCCAAGTGCTGCAGAAAAGGCTGATTTTTCTGGAAATGCCGATGCTTCTAATCCCGATACTCTCACCTATACATCCGATGACGAGGCAAATGACTTCAAGAGATTTCTATGCAAGATATCCAAAAATTTTGGCCCTCATCACATTGGTTATATGTTACTTGAGGAGATGGCTCATCTCAAAGTTCCATTCCAAGATTATTTTGTTAAGCTCATTGAACTGGACAAACTTACTAGAGGTTGGGCTGAAGACAGATCTGAATTGTGCAGTTTATTTCTAGCTGAACTGTACTATGATCAAGCTTTGTGTTCTGGAAACCCATCAGCATCCTCAGAGCTGTCTGATTCATCTTACCATCTTTGTAAGATCATTGAGTCAGTAGCTCTGGAACTTCCATTCAACACATCTGTCAGAGAAATACATTCCACTGACTTGGATTCGGAAATGGAAAGTATTAGGACAGATGTATCTTTAAGTGATATAACTGAGAAAAGTAATGAAAATTCTGACAAGCCTGTTTCCTTTGACATGCTGAGAAATAAAAAATCTGAATGTGATTCTTCTTCAAACATGAATTGTGCATTCTGGATTCGCTTCTTCTGGCTGAGTGGTTGTCTGTCCCTTGCATCAGACTGCAAAGAGAAAGCTTACAAAGAGTTCAATATTGCCCTGTCCATCCTAAGAAATGGCAACAAAGACAAAAGCTGTGGAGATGTTATTCTTCTACCTCACACCAAGCTTGTAAAATCGCTGACAACAGATAGGATTCTTCGTGAAATTAACTTGATCAGGCTTGAATCTTTACTTTGGAATAATGATGAGAATATCAACAAAATAACTCATACAGAGTTCATGAAATTGCTACCTCCACTTTTGCTTTCCACCAAAGATGTCTATGTTGGAAATGCATATGGTCCACAAAGAGAAAGTGAGAATGTCATTTCGCTTGAGTTGTCTGCCTTGGATGTCTTAATATCTGCATGTGAAAAAGCAAAGCCAATGAACATCCAGGTATATCTTGACTCCCATCGAAGAAAAATTCAAGTTCTAACTGTCGCAGCTGGCATGGATGGATCTGTTACACTGCTAAAGGGAAAAGGTTCAAGTAACATGGACTTTGTGGAAGCAATGAACCGCAACCGGCTAGAAAATGTTGTGGAGGCAGTCAAAGATGTATCTCGAAATGCCAGTAAAGCAAAAGACTTTATTGATCAATGTGATAATTCTGTAAGTTGGATGTCCATTTTCCCTCTGATTTCCTTCATCACCCCTTTAACTCAAATCTTTTCATTGCTGGCACAATATGTTACGAGTTTTACTTTTGTGTTAATTTGTGAGTATATTAGTGTGCCTGGTGGGATTGAAGCTTTCTTTTTGCAGTTTATTACTGTTTCCTTGAATGTCACAAAATTTATAACTCTGTCACATTCTAGTACATTTTTTTGCAGTTAGAACTTGAATTTATAATATGGTATGCTTTAGTACATTTTTTTGCTGTAGCTTTAGATCTATGTTTTTCTTCTTAACTGTAAAAAATTGCACTACAACATACCATATTATATGTTCACTGTGTAGATCTGCTCATTTGGAGCCCAACACAATTGGATTTTCCATTTTATGATTTTTCTGTGATTTACTATGATTTTTCAAAACTGCTTTAGGGGGTAATTTGACCGGTTTTCGAAAGTTCAGGGGGTGATATAGATCGTTTCATTGGTTGTGGGGTTATGTAGTCCACCCCCCATAGGTGGGGGGGGGGGGGGTGATATAGACTTTTTCCTTTTATCACAGCCAAACTTTTCTATCTTTTGACGACCCATATATATTGCATCTAGATTGGCCATAGTAAAAGAAAAGAGTTTTATTTGTTGTAGAAACTATTCTTAGTGTATAATCCTTAGTGTTTGCAATCACATTATGGCAAATATTAACGGTTAAACCTGTATCTTGGATACCTTGCGAAGTTCAAAAGGAAATTGTCGTGTGTTTGTTAAACCCATATCTTGGAGACCTTGCAAAGTTCAAAAGGACAGTGTCATATGTTTTTTTATCTGTAGGGAGTAGATTGGTTGGTCAGGCAAAAAGCATATATCTTTCTACATTTTCTTATTCCATGTAACTAGTGAAATCACATTTTCTATTACCATATAGCAAAAATATTCAACCAACACAAACAGTAGCTAGTAAATCCTTTTTTTTCCATGTGCACTGCTCATACTTTCATCTTCTGAGAAATGCTCCATGTTCTGGTTTAAAGCATTAGCTGGAATTTCATATATTTCTGCATCACCTGTATCATTTTTCTTTAATGCATTTTGAATTTTTTATCATGTTTGCAGGACGGGCAAGATGGCTGGAGCTCACTAGTTTCTATTGTCGGTGATATTCAATCATTGCTCCTGACAATCATGTGTGCTGCTGTCAAGATAATCCTTTCAAGAAAACTCTCATGCTCTGGAACCTCCTATCAGGTTGACCAATTGGAAAGTTCCTGTCTAATAGATGCAGCTATTGCATTTTGCAAGCTCCAGCACCTTGATCCTACAATATCCATCAAAACTCAGGTATGTTCCACCTTCATGTTAGGCAAAGTTACTGAGCTCTGTAGTTTTGCTCTTCCTATTCAATGTTCAATTATTCATCCACTAATGCAGGTTGACTTAATTGTCGCACTCCATGATTTGCTTGCTGAGTATGGGCTCTGCTGTTCCGGAAAGGCTGGTGACGGGGAGGAAGGGACATTCCTCAAGTTTGCAATCAAACATCTCATGGCACTAGACGTGAAACTAAAATCTCAACTTAGTCGGTTTTTCTTACCAACCCTATTATTGTAGACATGTTCTGATGTTTCATTATTAACTGCTAGAGGAAAGATTGCTGTCTATTCCTCCAACCCTAGAAGGGTGGGCTATATACATGCAGTACATGTGCCTCTAGATGGGCCTTTACACTACATGGGCTCTATATCTCTATATACACCAACATTAACTAATAATTGACATTTGTTGGTTTTCTCTGTCGTATTGTATAGATTCAAATGGGATGGAAGGCGACGCAGTTCCAAATAATGTCGAAGCACAAGACAGTATGGTGGATGAACCATCGGTTAATGACAATGAGCAGAACTCCGAGGATGAGGAAGATTCTGGTAAGACTGGTTTGCATAGACCGTTTTAGTAATTATGTAGCTATTGTGTATTTATCTTGTTGTGAAGATAATACATAACTTGAGACAATCTTGGCTATTGTATCTCTATCATAAACTGTCATTTCTTAAATTCTTGGTGCTGCAGTTACCCTGATAAATGTCCTATTCATGCAGAATTGGATGAGATACAGTCGTGTCTTGATAGTGCCTTGGACCAGGCTTTTTTCTGTTTATATGGTTTGAAGATAAATCCGGATTCTTGCAGTGAAGATGATCTTGCAGTACATAAAAATACAAGCCGTGGCGATTATCAAACAAAAGAACAATGTGCTGATGTGTTTCAATATGTCCTGCCATATGCAAAAGCTCTTTCTGTGAGTTAATTTTTAATATTACCTTTTTGTTTCTGACTTTCAGTTAGCTATGAACTTTCAGCATCAAATATAGTCTCTAATGATTTGCCCATTCTTAATTTTGTTTTAGAAAACTGGCTTGGTTAAATTACGGAGAGTGCTGCGGGCTATACGTAAACACTTTCCGCAGCCACCTTATGACTTATTGGTTAACAACCCTATTGATAATTTCTTGGATGGACCTGATTCATGTGAAAAAATACTCTCTGAAATTTGCGAAAGTAATGGATCTAGGGAAGCTATCCTGGATGTACTGTTCCCAGGCGAAAGAGGCTATGAAGCATTCAAAAAACTCTCCACTGCTAGGTTGGTTTGTGCATTACATTGAGAGTCCCTCCAATTTTGAAACAGAGATATTGGTGGATATGGCCTAACTACTTGTTCAACTATTTGATGCAGTTCGGACCCTTACTCAGATGTTTATGGAAACCTGTATTACTACATAGCACAAGCTGAAGATATAAGTGCCACCGACAAGCATCCAGGTTTTGTTTTGAAAAAGGAAGGAGAAGAATTTGTTGAACAGAGTGCCAATATTTTCAAGTACGATTTGTTGTACAATCCATTGCGGTTTGAAAGCTGGCAGAAGCTTTCCAATCTTTATGATGAGGTGATATATTTTTAGATCTACCAATTGATTGGATCTGCTCCCTTGTACTATTAATCAATTCTGTTGCATAACAAGTGCTATTACGACAGGAGGTTGATCTGTTGCTCAATGATGGTAGTAAACATATAAGCATCTTGGATTGGCGAACAAATACAGATTTAATCAGAAGGGTTGAGATGGGCCGCCGACACAGTCGACGCAGCTTATTGATGAGTTCACTACTGGCCAAAACTGTTCCTGAGCAGGTGAGTTCCTCTAGTCTGTTAAGTATTATGACGCCTTTTTGTGTCAATCAGTTACCTTCCATTATTCTTGATGAAAACTTTTGGATAACATGTGATCTCAATTTTGCCAGAGTGAGGCACATGAATTGTTGGCTCTTGTCTACTATGATAGCCTTCAAAATGTGGTACCCTTTTATGATCAAAGAGCTACATTGCCGGTGAAGGACTCAACATGGGAGACATTTTGTCAAAATTCTATGAAGCATTTTGAGAAGGCTTTTGAAATCAAGTAACCGAACACTTATAATCTATTTTCATGTCATCTGTTGTTTATCGCACATGGGATGATATGGTACGTATTTTACTTGCAGGGAGCAGTGGCTTCATGCATTTTACCTTGGAAAGCTGTGTGAGAAACTGGGGCATTCTTTTTCTAAGCCATTTTCGTACTACAACAAAGCCATGGCGTTGAATCCAACTGCAGTCGATCCTGTCTACAGGATTCATGCATCACGCTTGAAGTTACTTTACACTCAAGGCAAACAGAATCTTGAAGCTATACAGGTTTGTGTTTGTCTAAGATGTAACTGACCAGTTTTTTAAGTGTTATTTTCCGTTGAAAAATTGATACGCAGCAAACTTTCTTCATGAAGTGGTTTTAAATCTACTCTTTTTTTAGAAAGGAAAAGGAAGTCACATAGTAGGGTACCAATAAATAAATAAACATTGAAAACTGACTCTGCTTTTGCATACTGATTGACTGGTGAGTGATGACATGATCACATGAATTGTTTCACTACCAAGCTGTAAGGGCTGATAATCAAACAGACTGAGTTATCCATGCCAATCTAAAAAAATTATCTGATTCTTGTAATCGATTCTCTCGAAAAAGGACAACTTTTGAAGAATTTGGTGAGGTGATCTTAATACAACCATATCCTAGCCATGTCTATGATCCTACAGAAACCTGGTGGTTGGCATTTCGTAATGCCCAAAATTTATGTGGCTTGACTTATCGAGAACTTGGCACATTAGCTCAAAATAAGATTCGAATGCTGAGCTTTTAGTAGTCTTGATAGTATGGCAGAGAAAGGAACGTATGCCAATAAAGAAGGAAAGTATGTCAATAACTTGTCTTCTGCTCGATAGCGAAAGTTACAACGTGAAAATTAGAAGAAAAAAATGCCTTTATTTATAATGAATTAATGATAGCTCTCAGTATGGGCCTGTTGTTACTTGTTAGTGCCGTCATAAAAGTGGTGATGTAACAATTTCTATCAGAACTAGGTGATTCCCTGCGCATTGCTGCGAGATTTGAAAAAGTCTTTTTTTATAAATTATGAATCACTATGATTGTTTAGTTGCTCGGAAAAATAATTACCCTAAGAGCTATATGAGCTATCTCTTGATGGAAATCATAAACTTTTGTGTTATTTTTGAATAGATAAGAAAAAAACAATAAGACATACATCTAATGAACAGAAATGTGCACAAATAGCAATTAATGCATCTTAGTTGGGTGTTAATGCATCTTAGTGGGAGGTGATGATGTGGCTTCATGAGAGTTGAGAGAAATACTTAGTGGGGACCAACTATATAAGTTATATAGATTGATAAGAATTAATGATAAGAGTTCTGTATGTTAGTGCTTATTTATTTATTGGTCCCCTACTCACAGAGTCACAGTTCTGCGTGGATTGTGAATATTGCTTTGAGTTTCTCTGTAATGATATCCGACCCCTCCCCTGTAGTTTGACATTTTTTACACTGCACAATACTATTTCTGTTTTGTTCCTAACTGGAGCATATGTTTGTGACAGTTTTTTAGTGAAGAATTTTATGTTAACTTTGTTGATTGCTTGTTTTATAGGTTGTTGCCGATTATGCATACAACCAGTCAACAAAGGAAAATGTCTTGAGCATGTTGGGGTCCACAACTACAGTTTCGAATTCATCTTCTGATCAGAGCGAAAAATCTGTGTTAGATACTAAAGAGGAAAATAAGTTTGTTGAGCCTGATTTACTCAATAAAGTGTGGCACATCCTTTATGATGATTGTCTTCATGCCCTTGGTACTTGTGTGGAAGGGGAGCTCAAGCATTTCCACAAGGCGAGATACAAGCTTGCTCAAGGATTATATAGAAGAAGTGAAGCAGGGGACCTGGAGCGGGCTAAGGAAGAGCTCTCATTCTGTTTCAAATCTTCTCGGTCTTCCTTTACAGTGAATATGTGGGAGATTGATGGCACTGTTAGAAAAGGAAGGTAAATTTTGATTTCTTTCTCTCATGCAATATTATATATTGATATAAGTACATTTGATGTTAAATCTATTAATGTCATTCTCCTATAACAAAACTTAATGATTTGATGTACTGTATTCAATGATGGTCAGAGTTCTAAAGTTTGACTATATGTATTCTGGGAAGCTATTCACTTCGGTTCACAGGCAGTACAAGATTAATGACTAACATGGAAATTTGTTCCATCTTTTTTCTAGGAGGAAAAATCCAAATGCAGGTGGATCCAGAAAGAATCTGGAGGTCAGTTTATCCGAAAGTTCGCGAAAATTCATTACATGCATCAGGAAGTATATGTTATTCTACTTAAACTTGTTGGAGAAGAATAGAGACTTGTGGACTCTCGAGAAGGCATATACATATCTGCGGACGGATAAGAGGGTACTTCCTAACTACAGAATAACGCGCCAATCTCTACATTTCCTCAGACATTAAAATGTTTTTTTTCCTCCTTTGTAGTTTGCATTATGTTTGGGTGATATTGTTCCTGTGGGTCTTGGGAAGTACCTTCAAGTTCTAACAGCAGCAATTAATAATCCTGAGGTTCGCCGAGCTTCTGGTGATGCTTCTGTTGAACAACTACTTGAGAAAATGTTCACTGTATTCATGGACCATGCAAACCTGTGGGCTGATATAAGCACTATACCAGAGGTTAACAGTCCAGAATTATCGGAAAGCAATCTTTACAGGTAAATTACTCATTCATGGTGCTATAAATTATTTTTCTTAAGCTTCATAGCTTTCAACCGCATTTTTTTTGTGGCAGTTATATCCACCAATACATCCATTTGCTCGAGAGTGATGTCCGACTAGATGTTCTCGAAGGACTAAACGAGAAGATAAGAAAGCGTTTCAAGACACCAAAATTGTCAAACAGCAATTTTGCTAAGATATGCAAGCACGCTTCTCTTGCATGGTGCCGGTGTATTCTCATCAAACTGGCTTCAATCACTCCACTGCCCGAGTCCATGGATGCAACAAGCCAGCCTGCTCCATTATCCAGCGGCCTACTTCTTTATGTTGATTTGCAGCCTGATGAGCTTCTTATCTCATCCCCTGATGGGCCTGCTCAATTCAAAGGCCTTGACATGAATTGGTTTGAGACACTAAACAGAATTAAAAATATTCCCATCAAGCAAACTTCTGAAGATAACTTGGAGACGGCTGTTACATTAATGAAGAGCACCTACAACTTTTATCGGGAGAGCTCCTGTGGAACATTTCCCTCAGGTATTAATCTGTATACAGTAACCCCATCACATGCGCCTATAGAAGGGCTACCGCAAGCCCCTCCTGTAGTTGAGACTCTTGACCTAAGCATTCCAAGGAAGCTCCTCCTGTGGGTATATACCTTGGTTCATGGACGCTACTCCAATATATCCTCTGTTGTAAAGTACTGTGACGATATGAAGGTATGGTTTCCATTTCTCGTCATTGGGGGTTCTCAGTGTGACACTCTCTCAATCCTCATTCACATTTCCTTTTTTGCTTGTTGCAGTCCAGAAGTAAAAGAGGGACGTCAGCAGTTTCAGCTTCATCACAAGTTGTGCAGCCAATTCCACAGAATACTTCTTCTCAAGGTTTTTCATCTGTACATGCTTGACATAGCCACCACCCTTTGGATTTACTCTGATACGTTCTCTCTTTTTTCGGTAGCTAAAGAAAAGAGTACCCAAGTTGAATCCACTGAAGCAGCACATGATGCAAATCCTCCCGCCCAGGCTGCAGCGTCTGCTCCTCCTACACACGAAGAAGCGGATGGTGCTGGCGCCTCGCAAACTGCCGTTGATGCCCAGAAAGCTACCAGTGCGGCATCTCAGCTCAACCGCAGCGGTTCATCGAGAGCGATAGAAAATGCACCGGACAGCATGGAGAGGAAATAACGAAGGCCAGAGCTTTTAATCTGCATTTGATCCCTCCTGATGGTTTTCAGCTCTGAGCTCTGCCCGTTGTGCAATGGCTGCCATCTTTAACAAAACGTAGGTAGTATATCTACGTCGGCGTGTAATTTAGTTTTCCTAAGCGTAGTTGTAGAGTATAGAGCTATGAAGGGATGCGTATCAAAAGCAGCGGTGAAAGTTGAGCGAAATCGAGGAGGGTGACAAATGTCAAATGCTAATCCTTGATTTTGTGCTCAAATTTGTAGCGATTGACTAGTCATAGATTGAACTTACCCACATTTGGGTCCAACAAATACAATAGCAGAGCAAGATGGTTTCACTGTTTCAGCTTTTCCGTCAAGCTTTGGTGGATTAGCATACACTTGTGCTATCTATTGATTCATACTACGCTTGTGCTATCTACAAAAGTCAAAATGATCGGAGGAAGTACGTACATTGCTAGGTAAGGGTACTCGGTACTCCTCCCAACCTTGCCAAACCACTCTTTTTCCCTTCCCATTTCGGGCCGACTCGGCCATTTTGCTTCAGACAGTTGACAAAGCCCAACCGCTAGGCCCAAGTGGGTTGCTTCCAGTCGCACACCCACTCCACCAGGAGAACGCACCCCACCCCGAGGCCCCAACCCACAGCGGAGCCAGGAGCGACGCGCACCAGCAGATCCCAAGCTCACCGGAGAGGAGGATTCCGGCGGCGGCGATGGGTTTCATCATGGAGTTCGCGGAGAACCTGATCCTCCGTATGATGGAGGACCCGGACAAGCGCGACCAGGTGCGGCGGGAGCACGTCTACAAGATGAAGGAGCGGTGCGAGCGCACCAAGGCGGCGTGGAGCCTCCCGCTCCGCCCCTACGGCTTCTGGACCTTCGACCGCTTCAACTCCCAGCTCTCCTGGGACCCCCAGATCAGCCAGGCCGCCGGCCGCCGCGACCCCTACGACGACCTCATCACCCGCCACTCCGGCAGCCCGCCGTCGTCGTAAACACCCCGTGCCGGTACGTTCCTGCCTCTGCTAGATGGATCTTGATGCTGCCCTGTCGTCGTAGGAATTTGGTCGATCAGATTGGGGATTAGCGAGCTTGCTCGGTGTCGATTGCTGGATGAATTTCTGCAGGGAGCGTTTGGTACTTTGGTGTTTGGAGACAGTAGGTTGAAGTCTCTGTTTGATTTATCGATTCATTTGCTGGTAGTTGTCTTTAGGCAATTTGTGCGCTGGTTCTAGCTAGGGTTTGGTTAGCTTGCTTGCTGGTCGAGAACTCAATACAGATTTTGATTCGACCTAATGGAAGTCAGAGATGGGGCAAATCTTGTTTAACTAGTAGTTTGGCTTCTGTAGTAGCTAAACGTGTAGACTTTGGTCGTTCTGAAGCACGAGCAGTTTTCATGACTTCTAGTTAGTGAATTTCGTGCGATTATGGTGAATTGGTTGCTTTCTAATTTTCTTATCCTGTCTCTGTAACTTTTTGCTTCCTCTGCAATATTTATTGGGTTGACACTGTAATTTCAGTTCCTCGTGTGTCTCTCTTGTTAATCATGATAACATGAAGTAGTTTATACCTGTGGTCAGATTCCTTGATGTACACTAAAAGTATGTGTGTGTGTTTTTTGTTATACGTAGTTTGCATTTTTTTCCCCCAGTAGCCTGCCCTAGTCCGCATAAATTGTTGGGTTTAAGTTTGTTCAGAAGCCTAGTTGTCTTATTGATTAAACGGAACGGTTGTAACTTAATTGTGTGTTCCTCAGATTGATTTGTTCTTAGCTAACTAAATTTCAAATATGGCTACAGTTGTAGATTTGTAGTACATGAAGGACTTATCATACTTGTAGACCTACCTGATGACATACTTGGTTTGAAGAAGGCATTTTGTTTATAAACCACAGTTTGAATTTAAGGGTCTGCAAAACATCAATCATGTAATTGCCTGACAAATAAGTATCTTTGGTGAATTGGTGTTTTCTTTTCAGTATACTTTTGGGAAAAAGTCATATTGATGCATTTCGAGACAAGTTGACAACATTCTAGTTTGTACATGAGCCATGGGGCTTGTCCTCATTGTTGGAAGTTCAGTGCAATGAGTCTTCAGCTTTCTTCTGTATACTCCACAAGTCCATGTTGTCAATTGTGACACTTTCAAACAAACGGAACACACTCCCATATCCAGTTCGCTATCTGTGTCTGGTAATCATAATGTAAACAAAAATCGGCATGGTTATTTCTGTCCTAAATAGTACTCCCTCTGTTCCAAATTCTAGGTCGTTTTGGCATTTCTAGTTTCATAGTTTTTGCTATGCACCTAAACATAGTGTATATCTAGATGCATAATAAAAACTATGAATCTAAAAATGCCAAAACGGCCTATAATTTGGAACGAAGGGAGCACTCAACAGCACAAGTGAATGTAAAGAGACAAAGAAATGAAAAGAGTATAACTTTTAGGTTATGCAGGATATGGATGGTCTAGGTACTGTAGCAATTATACTTTGGTGACCCAGTGCGCACTGATATAGAGGGAGCTTTGTTCACCAATTCTGTTGTTGCTCGTGCATTTTTCTTTTTTCCTCTAATATGTTATATTTGTTTATGGCCTAAAGTGCCCTCTGTTGGTCCCGTGGCATACCCTGTGTTTTACATTGCCAGACTTATCGGTCCTTTTTTCTTTTTCTTTATTTTATGTTCTCTTAGTTTTTTTCTTTTTTGTGTGTCGACTATCTTTATTCCTACTTAATACAATGAGGGGCGTCTCTCCTACTAGTTTGAGGACAAAAAGACTGTCATACTATATGCACGTTGGATGGGAACTTGAGCATAATATAGCTTGTTTTGAATGTAGCCTTTGTTAAGTGTTTTAGCATGAACTTGCGCGTGCGCCAAAAGCACTCTTGCAGTGATCTGGGCATGAAATTTTATACCCATCACAGAGCATTCTGAGTAGTCATTTATAGTTAATTGGAAGTCATGTTCAGATGTGAAACGGGATGCTGCTTATATTTTGTTCTATTAACGTGTGAGCCAGCGTGAGCATACCATCCATATGTACTTAAACCTGCTGCCACTGTTCTTTGAATTTCTTTATTTTGAGACTGATAATTCCTTTATTTTCCTACAGATAACTTTTGCCAGGAAGATTACATGCTCCAGCAATAAGAAACTTATTCCCTCAAAATGATTCTGATTCTTATCTTGTCTGTTTGAAAATGTTGTCACCGAACCACCCTACTTTCTGTTTCAGTTTAGCATGGAAACAGAAGTTGTCTTTGTCTGCTTCCATTCTCAAGTTGTTGTCTTTGTATTATGAAATGTTTCAATAATCAGAGCACTCAATTGCTTTGCTATTTGGAAACCCTTCTAGTGACTACAAGCATCAGGTCTTGTACAGTTGGGATGATTTGTTAAGGGCTGGTATTTTGCTATATGAATCTACAATGATTCAGGCGAACCCTGATATCATGCTCAGTACTCCGTCATACAGGTTTCTCTGGGCTGAAGTCACTCGATGGTTTCTGTTTGGTTTACCACTTTTTAGCAGCCGGCAATCTGTTACTTAACAACATAACACAAAAAGTACCCAACTGTCAGTTGCATTTTGGTATCCATGAAGAAGTTGTGAGCTTCAGTAATCTTAGTGTACACTTATTTTGCCTTTGCTATGTTGGTATCGGCCCAATGGTTACAGAATCAAGTATTTGTTTTGTGGAACATTGGATGGTTTGCCAAGGGCAAATGATCTGGTGAGCAATGATACAGTAGGTTGATCGGCTGGTCAGGTTTGTATATGCACTAGTATCAGTATCACGTATGACTCTCCCCGGTTGGCGGTTCCTGCCGGACCCAATACTGCTGCCCCTGCGCCCTGTGCGCTTTTGCTTTTGATTCTTCCTGGTGCACCGTGATCCTCCTGTGCAGTTTTGGTCTGGCGGTACAAGGCTTGCAGTGCACCGCAACCAAACACGCCCTGATTCCACTCTGCCTTTCGCCGTTTTCCCACCAGGCGCCCAGGATGAAGTGGGTTGGGCCACTCTAATTTGTCTTTTAGTTGAGTACGCGCATTATGGCTTAATACTTGAATTTTTTTACTTAATTTTGGGTTTCTCGAATTCATATCGGAGATAATGATCAGGAATATTAGCTTCAGGTAATTTGGGCTTGCAAAATTCTCCCCACCCAACACATCCATTTTCTGCTCGAGAACCACACCACCCAGGGCCAGGAGAGCATCTAGCCAACCCCATTGTAAATACAGCGCTACCACTAAATAATCCATACTTCAAAAAAAAGAGAGAGAGAGAGATTGGTCAAGGGATGGTCAAAACATTACTTACCTCCTTAGACAAAGATTTTTCGTTGCTAGTTTAGAGAAAATAAAAAAATGAATCATGCCTTTTTCTACTAAGTAGCATGCTTTTCTTAAAAAAAATATTTAACGTTTTTTAACAAAAAATATTTGAAAGATGAGTCCAATTCGTCACACTATCGCATCAAACCCAATTGCACTTTGTGACATACGTGGCACCATGTAGCTTAATCTGTTTTTTTAAGACTTAACTAGACATTTTTTTAAAAAAAAAAGACTTAATTAGGGGCAGAAATTGGACATTCTTCGAAAGTTAATAGGGGCAAAATGGACTTTCCACCCAAGGGCGTGCCCACGCCCGGAGGCCTAGCGGGCTCTCGAACCCACCGCGTCGCCTCTATATATGATCAGCACTGGAGCTTGGTTCTCGCAGGAGCCACATTCCTGACTTTTTTTCGTTTCTTTCGGGAGCTGGTGTTTGAATCCAGATGCTAAACTTTACGTGATAGATGTTACATTAAAATGTAAAAAAGATGTCGAAAAGAGTTTTTTATTACCAATAAAAAATAAATTACAGATTCTATCAGCACTCAATGCGACAAATTAATTAAGTATAATTAAGCCGTCATTAGCATATGTTTACTGTAACACCATATCGTCAAATCATAAAATAATTAGACATAAAAAAATTTGTCTCATAAAACAGTCGCAACCTGTGTAATTAGTTATTTTTTAATTTACATTTAGTACTTCATGCATATGTACTTTGTTTCGATTTGATAGGTGCTAAAATTTAGCACGAGAAACCAAACGGGGCGAACCAGCAAAAGCCCTAACCGAGCGGGTGGCCATGGCGAGCGCCGCTGCCGTCGCATTGGTCATCGGCTGTTATGAAGCTAACAGTCACTATCATTTTGGTTGTGTTCACCGTGGGGCTTTTCCTAGCCAAGCTGTTAAAAGGAATTCAATCTCGAAGAATGGCTGGTACGAAAACAAAAGGCTCATTTTGTTAGCAATTAAATGATCGCCTTGTAGCATGCATTTGTTTGTGCGCGCGCGGCAAAACATGCTGCTATGATATTAAGTCTTTTAGTTTTCATGCTAT